>CM076904.1:24163211-24763211 GCA_039519145.1 Kokia cookei | reverse complement strand
AGTCTATCTCAATATAGACCACCCAAAATAAGGACTATGAAATCATTAAGAGCATTTTATTAAGCTTATCCTCTCAAATTTAAGTTCGGTGAATTCATCAAGTCCGTCTCAATAGGACTACCCAAACTCTAGGATATGAATTCATTAAGAGTAATAAACTCAACCTCTCATGCCGGTGAATTCATCAAGTTCGTCTCAATAGGACTACCAAAATCTTGGGATATGAACTCATTAAGAGTGAGAACTTAACCTTATGCATGTACATCGTTCATCAAAGGGATAGGTTGAATGTACACTATTAGTCTTTCCATGGTTTCGTTTGACCACATTGAACTCAGAGAACTAAGTTGGGTATCCACCATGAATTCCTTAACCATCTTGCTTAAGACCCATCCCCCTCGATGAACTAAGAATCACTTTCCTACTTAACCCTTTGGTTAGTGGATCAACTAGGATCCTTCAGATCTCACATACTTAAAAGTGAGTACTTCATTCTTCGATAAAGAAATCTTCATAAGTACTTAATCAAGAGTTATAAAATCAGATTCCATCGTAGAGGGAACAATATACGTTTGATTAACATACTTACAAGAAATAACTACTCCACCCAAGGTGAAGATATACTCACTTGTAAGGCTAACTTTATCAATTACCCAATTTGTATCACAATATCCCTCTAGGACTATAATGTATACTATAAATTTCAACTTTTAAGTTATTGTATTTTAATTTCAATCAAGACCATTTGAGGAAGCTCAAACTTGATAACTAAATTGCGAACCATGTAACACCCCCACTAATTGTGTCAATTCCCTCAACAACATGAAGTCACACTTTTTGTGACCTTGTTTCACCGAGTTGGCATTTTAGTCTCAAGTCCATCTTGAGCCTTTAAGGTCTAATGTTATGATCCATTCAATGGGCATCAAACATAGAATCGAACTTAGTCTCATCTTAACAGTTGATGTTATCTTGTCTATGCCCATTCCTCCACCAAACATTCGGACTCAATGCCACAACACATAATTATTAAGTTACAACATTTAGAAACCCTTAATGGCATAGCCATTTGTAGACTAAATATTACCATGTCTTTGATACTCAAAAGGAATCCATCTGAATGTGGTACCAATCACACTCTTGCGACATCCCATTAGATGCACCCCTCTGGACGTGGTTTATGCCAAAAGTCTCTTGCGACACCAAAAATTATCAACATGAGAAATTTAGACAAATTGACCATCCACAACTTAGGCCCTCTCGGCCCCTCTATGGTTACCTCATTAAGTGTGGTCATCTTGGCCAATCGCAACACATACGAAAAAACTGAACTAGGTTCATCTCAATCTCAATTTCGAACTTTAATATCTACTCTAATCGAGTTACGACTCAATTGAGTCAATCTCTCTAGGCTTTTCAAGCCCATTTTGATCGCAATAGCCCACTAGCCAACACAGATGGAGCTTGCATACTCTCAAATGCTACTTAGACATATTCTTGCACTACTTAGGTGCTTTCAAACCGATTGCCTCAATATCATACCAACATATTTATAAATCTAATTTTCCCTTCATTGTGTATATATATTTCTCTTTCAAGATTCAAACCCTAAGACCTTTTAGGATTTCACAATACCCATGGTTTACAATCAAGTCCCATAGGCTCAACTCTCAACTTGAAACATGCAAGCTAGAGTTAAACCACTCGATATATGAATCAATAAAGCTAAACTCGTATTCCAACACCTTTAATCCCCCACTTAGGTTACAAGCTCGCGTTACCAAGCTTGACTTCTAAATTGCTTATAGGAGCATTCGTTGGTTGCAGCAATGGGAAACGAAAATGAGTCACACGTTTAAATAGTAGTATAATTTGCTTCTAAATTGTTGGAAATATACTATTGCAAAACAAAATCGTTAGCGCTGACAGGAAACCAAACTGAGTGTGAATAAAATATCGATCATTGTGCTGTGGAAAAACCACTGCCTTAGAAGCAAATTTGCCTTGATCGGTGTAATCGTGTAGTGGATGTCGCCACCCAAGGTTAACATAGTACTTCAATATTCGTACACTCGAATAAAGAAGTTGGAACACAATTGACATTGCTCTTCTCGGGAAATCACAATAGGAACAATTCCTAAGAAAGATTGGAGGGGTCACAGACGATCCCGCTTAAAACCCAATCTCATGGACATAATTTTTCTCTCGTGTAATTTCACAGAACACCAATATTTAGAGAACAGAGAGAAATAGTTTTTCTCTTGTGTTCTATATAAAATGAGGAGAATGACCTCCTATTTATATAATTTCAATTTCTAAAAATAGCTGAGGATTTTTTTAATTAAAAATATTTTGAAAATATTTTTTACAATAGTTAGAAAATTTTTCTCAACTGAAAATATTTTAAAAATATTATTTTGCATTATCAACATTTTTTACAATAAAATTATAAATGGAAATTATCCAATAAGAATTTGCGAAATAAATTTGATGAGAGAGTGATTGAGCAACTTCAATGCGAGGTTGAGATGTTCAATACATTGTACAACAGGTAGTTTAAAATTAATGAAAAAAAAAATTATAGAAAAGCTTTAAATAAACAACAACATTATGATAATTTCTAAAGAAGATTTTATTGATTTAGCTAATCAATAGGTTCCACAATATTTAGTATTAGGCTATATTATTTTATATTATTTGTGAAATTTTATAATTTTTTTGAAAAATTTAAAAATAAATTTAGAATATTATAACTAAGACAAACAACTAAGTCGCCCATCACACGAGATAAGAAACCAGTATATATATTACAAGGTTCGTAAGTTTCTAAAGTCTTCACACTATAAAATTTCAACATGTGGCAATGAAAGCAAGCATTTGTGGAGGAGAAATTTACAACATAAACCCCTCTACCTTTTTTATAAGATTTTTAATAATGTCTTGCAAATTACATTTTCATAATAAGTCTTTCCAGTTTGTTTATATTCAACAATTCAATTTTTAATTTTATATAATAATATACTGTAAATATTAGAAATAGTTTTTTTAAATTTATCACTATTTTTACAAATTAAATGTACTATTTTTTTTATCTGTAAATAAATACATTATTAAAATTGAAAGAGATATTTAAAAATATAAATAAGATTACAATTTTATTTAGTAGTTGCAATATTTAAATTTAATTAACAAGCTTCCTTCACTTATTAATAACTAAACTTAAGTTAAAAAATATATATAGAAATTAAATTTCACATAATCTATTATTATAATATTTATATTTTAAAAATAATTTTAGAATATTGTTTATTACAGTCAGTCCTATATAAATTATTATGTTTTTAATTTATATAGTATTATGTTTTAACCTTGTAATTACAAAATTTATAAAAGAATTTAAGAAATTATTAATTGTAATTAATTATTCATAAAAAAAATTAATCCGTGACAAGCATGGGAGATGGATTGTTGTTTTTTCAAGAAATAGTGATTGTTGTTTGGTCATCACCGTCGAACTCTGAGGGTGCATTGGAGGTTTCCAATTAACCTCGAATCTTGGATTTGAACGAGTAATTGTTGAGATGGATAGCATTGAAGTGATTCAAATGATTCAAACAACTAAAACGGATTAGCAATATTTTGCGATAAGTCGAAACATCAATAATCTACTTCAACTTCCTTGGATGGTTAGGATTGAACATATCTTCAAAGAGAGTAATGTTGTTTTCAAGACCGTTGAGTAGATACATTTTCATGCAATAGTCAAATGAAGTGTTCAAATTATTGCACAATGAATACTTTGAAATGACTTCACCTTGTTAAGTGTAATTATGATTTACTCCTTCCTCTCATAACAAATATATATATATATATGTACGGGAGAAAAATGATTTGACCAAGGAATTTACAATTAACTGAAACAAGAATTAAAGAAGAGTCAAAAGTATTACGTCATCCAGTTTTCTAACAAATTCATGACATCTCAACATATAATCTTCCAAGCAAGCTTGTCCGATAAGTAAATCAAATTCTAAATTAACGGATTAAAATACAGTATTAAATCATATTTACTGTGAATATATATATATATATTTAAATCCAAGCTTCTTTCTATTGTATTTAAAAACTGAAAATGAAGAAATATACATGTCCAATTCATAATTTTATTTGTTTAACTAAAATGAAATTCATATAGAAATAAAATTTTTTTGGAGGATCTCGACTTAATTTAATTATCCATCTTTACTTGATTGAGTTATGATTAAGAATCAATTGAACACCGAATGAAATAACAAAGATTAGTACAAAGCTGTTTTTATCTTTTTTAATTGAACAATACATTGATAGAATTTTGTTGAGGGACCAATCGGTGTTTTTAAGAAAGACACTTTGAAAATTTCTTTAGTACAAAGGAGTTGATTAATTTAACTGATATATATACCCCAACAATGAGACATCGCTTCCATGAACCGTCCATGGCTCTCTGTAGAGTAGAAGACAAAATTCTTCTTGAGAAGCAATACCTTCTATTATTGAAAGATTAAATCGACACCTTCAAAGACTTCTCTCCAAAAAATCAATTCCTCCATACCATATTTAAACCTAAGCAGCTAAATTACGGAGACGTCAAAACGTTTCCGAAAAACATGTGACCAGAAACTAAGATACACGTAATAAGGTAGGGATGACGTAAAGATTAGTCTAAAAAAAAAAGAAAGATTGATGTGGAGCAAATGATAAAGAAATTGAAATGATTGTGAAATTCAAGGGTTAGGGTTTTGTTGGAAGGAGGTGAAGTTGAGTTAGGTTAGGTTTGATGTTGGACAATGAGTGACGGCTTCATATTCCCCTTTGGATACCAATAATTTCACATCCCTTTCAAAGACTAGTGTCCTCTTTATTTCACTTATACACTCGCTTAAGTTAAGGGATTGTAAGTAACTTCCTTTTATGGGATTGATATACATGCCCCTCTCCCTCAAACTTCGTCTCCACCCAATCAAACCCTTTCCAATGCCTCATAATTAATTAGTCAGTTACATATGCTCAATTATTCTCTTGCAAAAACATTTGTTGGAACCCCCACGTGGCTTTCTCTAATCTTCTTTGGCCACTTGTTCTTAATTAGCTATTGGCCTTATCAAAATCATCACCCTTTCAAAATAATATACTTTGATGATGTATATGTACTCCATATTTACGCTATATTATACATATTGATTTCAATGATTATCTTACCATTTTTCTATCTATTTTTATTAGAATACGTCCATACTCAGCACTATACTTATACTACAACCTTTTTAATTTTTATTTTCTCTTCCTTCATATTTTATAAATTATTTTCTGTATAAATCTATTCTAATAATTTTAAACTGTTTGGTATTAAAAATTGATTATATATTTGTTATACATAAGTGATCATTAATCCGAAATTCAGATAGAATTTGGGTTATCTCTTCATGACTCGGATGGATCTCTCCAGGCAGAGGTGAATCCAGGGAGGTTGGCAGGGGCTCCGATCTCCCTTAAAATAAATTTTTTTTTCATTTAAACCCTTAAAAGTTTTTAAAAATTTTAAATTAATAAAAGTAAAATTGTAGTTTCCCCCTTTAAAAATGATAAAATTTTGATTTATCCTTTAAAAATTACATTTTTACTATCATAAAAATTATAATTTAATTTCGGACCCCCTGAAATTTTTTTTTTGCTTTGCCCATGCCTCCAGATAGGTGAGTGCAGAGCAAACCACAAGAGGACAGCGAGGGAAGCTTGCAGACTAGCTCGCAAGTGGAGCTCGCAGACCTAGCTCGCAAGAGGAGCTCGTGAACTTAGCTCGCAAGAACCAAGGAAAGGCCACGGTTTCAATTCACATCTACTCAAGGAGCTAGCAAAGGGGAGACTTCGTGGTCTGATGGATAGCCCAGAATGAAACACGTGTCTGGCATGCTTGAAGCCCGCTCAGAATATCAATCTTAGGAATAGTAAAATCAAGTCATGGATAATAAAATTATGTCGTAAACAGTGAAAAAATATATAAATACCTAAATATTTCTGTTAATATGATACGAGATAAAAATTACTCAATAATATTTAAAATAATAAAAGTTCAATTGTCCAAAAAGATTTTTGCGAGTTGATATTCGAATACGAAAAGCTAAATCGTCTTTACCTTTTAAAATATATGAAAACTTACACTGCTTTAAACAGAAGTAGGGTATGATAAAATGTGATGAAGTCTTGGGAAATATTAGCAATTAATATCACTTTCTCTCCTCCATGTGTCAAATATTGGAAAGAATCTTTTAATGGCATCTTCCATTGATAACCTTTTCTCGAAGAAAAAAGAAAAAGTAATCTTTATTCACTTTATATGATATGCACTTTTGAAATTTGTGTCAAAAGTTGATGAGGGGTGTTGGTCCTATTAGCTTTTATCTACAATTCAATAAAATTTGTATTATTTATTTTTTAGCACAAAATATATCTTCTACGTATAAAGTATTTGATTAAATTGATGTTATATATTATTTTTATTGATTTTCTAAAATTTTTCTTTTTAAAAAGTAATAAATGTTTTATGAGGATATTTTTGTTTTTTACTTGCTATATATAAAATTTATAAAAATCAATTTTAAATTACATACAGTAGGATTTGAATATAAACACCATAATGTTTGAAGTATTAACTTTACCAATTCCAACAAAACTTTATTTATATTCAACATAATTTTTGATATATATAATAATTATATAAATTTCTTTTCAACTCGACTCAAGACTTAATTGAGATCCTTGTAATTTCTAGATATTAGAGTCAAATATCAAAATAAAATATTGATTTAAGATAAGAATTTATTTATTTATTTATCAACCAAAATTAATTTTATTAATATTAAAACTTTGGTTACAATGATAAAACCCCCTAAAACATCTTAAAATCACACCTTAAACGTTACAAATTAAGGCTTAATTGAATATAATATAAAGGCTAAATGTTTAAATTGAGCCTCAACTTTTTACATTTTCTCACATAAGGGTTTAATCTTTCAAAATGCTTATATCTGGGCTTAACCTTTACAAAGTGTTCAAATGAAAGTCAAACTTTTCAAAGTGCTCAAATAAGGGTTTCTCAAGTGTCATATATTAGGTCTCAAATTATGTTTTTATTATTTTCTTTTATTTTCAAGCACTACTTGATTTAAACGTCATGTACTTTATTCTAAATACATTAGAATTCACCTAACTTTTACTCAAATTGGGTTGAAGTGCATAAAAAGTACTTATTTAAACATATTTTAAATGTTAAGCCCTTATATAAACATTTTAAAAGATTTAACTCTTAAATAAAACCCCTAAAAAGTTATGTCCTAATTGAGCATTTAACCTAATATGAATGATGTAACATAAAAAGAAAACATAACATAATGCTAATTTAAATACAACTATAAATTTTAAGGCCTTTTATTATTTTAGCTTTTTTTCTTCTTCTTATTCTAAGTTTAATCCTTGTTTAAAGAAAAAGAAACATAAATATTAAGATTGATTACTTAATTCATTTTTAGAAAAATATTTGGTACATCATTAGTTTAGTTTTTAGACTCCACAAATACAGTTAAGTAATTGACAATGGTCCTATAAAGATATAATAAAATATTAAAAAAATAAATACTTTTTAAAAAAACTCGAAACTTTTTTGAAATTATTTGTGAAATAAAAAAATACACTGATGTACCAAATATTAACTATTTTTTTTTTTTCTATATGTACAAAAGGGAAGATATATTTGTCGTAGTCAACATTTCAAAATTAAAATATTTATCAAGGTAATATATCCATTCAACATATTAATTAGAATTTATTGAATCAAGGTGTATATTATTTTTAAGTATAATAATTTATTTGATCTTCAACTTTATAAAAAAAAAAAGTTTATTTTAATCTTTCATTTAATTTTTCGTTTTTTTTTAGCTTTTAAATTTGTGATGTTTGTCAAATTATCAAAAATAAATGGAAAAGTTAATGTCTGTTAACTTTGCTGATATGATACACACGTGAATGTCATATTAACAATTAATTCTTTTAGATTTTTAAAAATTAATTAATTGTTAATGTGACATCCACGTAAACTGTCACTTGAAAGTCACATCAATAAAGTTAATTAACATTAATTTTTTTTATCTATTTTAGGTTAATTTGACAAACAATATAAATTTAAAAGTTAAAAAAATAAATAATTAAAATAATTTTTATTTTTTAAAATTGAACGGCTAAAATAAGTCATTACATCTTATAGTTATCATACCTTAACGCCATTGGTTAATTACAAAGCTTCAGAACCAATAAACCAAACTTTAAAGAAGTTAAACAAGTTAAGTTACAATGCATGCATTCTTTTATGATTAATTACCTAACGATCATAAATCTGCAATGCATCATTAACAATTTGGTCTTAATTTGGTTTTTTTTTTCTTAAATTACAAGGGAAAGTAAAACTTTAATAACAATATGATTGGCGCGATACGAATCCATACCACAATTGAGATAATAAACACCTTTGATCATCAAACTAACACACAAAATTTAATTTAATTTTTTAAATCCATATTTTATCTTCTTTCCCTTTTATTTTAGTAAAATATCTGATCTTATTGTCAACAATTTTCGCGAGGAATGGGATTGATATAACTTAAAAAAATAATCACACGTTTAAAGTTAAGCCTAAGATTTTTAGGTGTAGGAACAAAATAGACACCACTTTTGTCAACAAAGCTGGCGGATTTGAAGCTGATTTGGCACAAACTGCCTTATTCAAATGGGATATATAATTAGGTACATCTTTTTATATTATAAACATATTTCAAAATGAAAATTTTGATAGACATACGTAGTAAGACAAATGTTTTATCAATCAAAATTTAGCACACGTCATTATTAAATTAATATAAATAATTTTTTTATAAAAATATCGTACTTTTCAAGATTATTAAATTATGACACATTCATAAAAAAATTATATAACAAATTTATAAGAAAATTATATAAAAACAGAAAGTGACTTTGATTGATATATTAAAGTTAAGATAATAAAGATTTTGATGATTTAAGGTAAAAAACTTAAAATAATTTTGTTATTTTAGTAAATAATAAGTTTTGATAATTTTATAATTGAATTGAGATTTAATTTATGGATAAAAACAAACTCAATTAAAATATTAAATAATAGTATAAATTTTAACTTAACTTAAATTAAATTAAATTAATAAATAGAAAAAATATATTATTTTATAACTTTCGTGTGAAGGAATCATATTCTTAAATAACTCATATTTTCACAACTCATTGCACTATAAAGAAAAAGGTCACACCCAAACCTTGGGGTGAGGAAAAGTTAGTCACAACCGACTTAATCCATAGGTTTTGTTGATTTCGGCTAAGTTGGTTATAGATTAGTTAATTTAATTAAGGGTTCAATTAGAATGAATAAGTCGATGGATGAATTATAGAAATTCATAATTGGACTAACCAATTTAATATATATTATTTTAAATTTATTTTAAACCGTTAAACCCCAAACAATATAAAAATAGATTTTACAAAATATAAGAAATAAACATCAGTCTAGAAGTTAGAAATTTGATGGGAAGAGAGGAGGACTAAAGTTTAAGCTCAAAAAAAAAAAAAATTTAGAGCTTATTATTATTTTCTGTCCACACGTCCAAAACCAAACCCAACCCACATGACATCTAACACGAAAACTCTTTTCTTTTATCAATGGGTTAATTGCCCATTAAAACCCCAAATTCCTAACCAAATCACTTCTCTAAAAAGTCTCACCTTAATTCAATTAAAATTCTTATTAGATGTTTTAATAAACAACAACCCTAACATTATTTCAATCCTCACACAAACTCAGAAGAACTTCTGTTACCAATCTACTCCTAGAAAACTTATTGCTAGAATTTCTTGGAATTCCTGAAGATTAACAATCAAGCCCCAATCCATCTCCCTCTCTGAACCGTCGAACATTGCATCGAATCTTCATCAATTACCGTCAAGATCAGTAAGTATTTCGACCCTTGTCAATTAGAATCTCTCAATTTTAGATAACAACGAGTTTTAATCGATTAAACCATTCGTTATTAAGTCTTTAATATTTTCTCTCGAAAAGAATATCCCCTTAAAACTCGAAAACTCATCAATAATCGTCGTGTTTGGTCAATTGAAAGACCCCTGTAAGTATTCTGATTGAGCTTGCACGTGAGGAGGTCATCCGAGGTCTTGGGAAAGTAAGGTGGGTGACTTTTTACAAAAAATCGGGTCAAAATTCGATATTGTCCAAAGTACACATGGACGTGTGGCCAGCCCATGTGGGACGCATAGCCTCACACACGCACAAAAGTGTCCCCTTGTTTCCACACGCACTCGCGTTTCGCATACGGGTTGAGACCCCGTGCACGACCTTGTGGTCACTGCACTTGCACCCCTTCGCTCACACAGTACCACACACGGCCTAGGGGCACACACACAACCTAGACACATGATCGTGCGGCCCCTGAAACTTAAAAATTGTAGATTTTCCAAACTATTGATTATCTATTGCAAATCAATCCTTGATACCGTTTTGAGCCATATCTTTTTTTGAACACATACCATCCTAAGCCTCAAAATTTAACAATCTAGAAGACCAATGTGACTTAAGCGTTCCCTGTGCATAATCCTCTGAAATTGCTAACAAATTTATTTAATAAATGTTTTTTATTCACATGATTGTGTCTACTATATATCTGTTTGATTTATGTTAATGATGATATTGTTAAACACGTGGTCATGAGAATTATTTCTAATTTGTTAGTAATGAACTTTGTAAACTAAAACTATTTTACTTTAAAAGTTTTCAAATCATTGAACTATCAAGATTAAGTTACATCCGCGATAAGAAGTTTTATACCTTTAATATTTGACAATCATGTTCTTTGTAGAAATGAAATCCAAATTGTTGGAAAAATGAGTTTAAAAACGCAGTGAAAAATAAATTTAGGGAAAATAGAGTTTTTAAATTTTTTTACAAAACAAGATCTTGGTTGTGATATCTAAAGTAATAAACACTTAACCAAAATTATACCTTTTCGATTCGTCTAGGATGAACACTTCAATTGAGTAGTCTTCTCCGCTATACTCAAGCTTACGTCTGCCGAGTGTAAATCAAAAAATATCTCTAGAGACTTTCTGAAATAATCTCTTCAAAGAATATTCTCTCTACAACTTTCTCTTGAATTCAAGTGCATGTCAAATAATAACTCAAGATTCTCTTTATATAGGGAAAATTTAGAGAATTCAACTATTATTAAACTTAATCACTTTAATATTAAATTTAATCTAATATTTATCAAGATAAATATTAGATTAAATTTAATATTAAATCTTTTTAAAATAATAAAATGTTAATCTACAAGATAAACATTAAATTAAATTTAATATTAAGATAATCACTTTAATATTAAATTAATAAAATGCTATTAAAATAATATTAAATTATTAAAATAATATTATTTTTGGAATAATTAATTTAACAAGTCAATTACCCATTGGGTAAATTGTCTTACTTGAAAATTAATTTCCAAAAATATCATATTAATTTTAATTAATTTGATTAATTTAATTTTACTTGATCAAAATTAATTTCTCAAAAATCACTTAGATTTTCCAAATTATTTTTTCAAGAAAATTCTTTAATCAAATTCTCTAGTTGAAAAATTCTCATGACCACCTAATTTAATTCCACATCAAATAAATCGAATCAATTAAAATATTTTTAAAGTCGTAGAATTTTCTTCTGATTTAATGCAGTCCGATTGAACTTTTGTTGAGCTAGCAGAGGGACTAATCAAACATATACAATTAGACTCTAGTAATTACAATTATGTCTAGAAGCATCATTCTTATAATTTGCAATTACTTAATCATAGAGCCAGTTTACAAGAAGTACCATGATTGAAAACTCCTTATTGTATACTCTTTACGAAATCAATTCATTCAACTGCTTTGTCCAATGACCTCGTCATTTGTGTTTTACCTTCATATAATATCCTTGATTCCTTTGAGTTAAATTCATTCACTCAATACAATCCTATTTTATCTCATTGTTACCATTGTGTCTTCTTAATGATTAATATGATCATTGTTAACAAATGACAGTGATAAATTGCTCGTTTGAGAACAAGTAACCTGAGACCACGTTCCATATTTATCAATCCACACAATGCCAATGAGAGGATATCATTAACTCTTTAATTGAGCTATGAATTCAACTGTTGCTAGTAAAGCTATGCCATACACAAGTCAATTACCTGACATACCGACTATGGGCTCTATCATCTTTATAACATAAGCCTCCACTTATATCAAAGCACATGAGTTGTATATGCATGGTTAGTGAGACTCATGATTTAGGTAAATCACACCATGAAAGTCACAAATGAATTAATTCACAAATGAATTCAGAATTAATTCATCTTGAGTCCAGTCCAGTATATCATTGTACTAAAGAATACATCTCTGCCTCTAACCATGGAGTTAACTGCTCTGATAGCCATGACTACCCATCTCCCCAATTAAAATTGTAGACGACATAATAATCCTTCTCAATATTTGAATTAGACACTCACTTTGATTTTTTTACGGGATTACGAACTCATTTAGATTATCTACTGAAGTAATTTGTCTTTTTCGCAATGTAAACCTTTTTACGATGCCATTTATCTTCAGTTTGAACTTAAACAATCAACGAGCTAATATTTTCTTGTCACAATTTTGTTATGCATGCAAAATATGAAAGACAAAAAATACAAAAAGACATAATAGTGAAATGTGAAATTACTTTATTTATTTATTTATTGTTCAAATAAATAAAAAAACAATTACATGTTTACTACAAAATGGTCACATTTCCCAAGAATCTCTCACTTGCCCTAGTGGAGTAAATATGTCATGTTTCGCATTCCCATATCCTTGACATGTTTGTTAAAACTCCTAGTTACAAGAGTCTTAGTAAACAAATCCATAAGGTTATCTTCATAAGCTACTTTCATCACATCTACAATTACTTCGATTACTGCCTCTCATATCAAGTGATACTTCCAATCAATGTGTTTTGTCCTCTTGTGACTTCTCATTTGCTTGGTATTAGCTATTGCAGCATTGTTGTCACAATACAGTGTTATAACTTTTTCCATACAAGGAATGACTTCAAGATCGGTTATCAACTTTCGAAGCCATATTGCTTCTTTCATTACGTTAGAAGTAGCCACATACTCAGCCTCCATAGTAGAGTAAGTAGTGTAAGTTTGTTTTACACTTCTCCATACTATGGCTCTACTGCCTAGAACAAATACGTTTCTCAACATCGATTTCCTCGAATCTTTATAGGTTTGGAAGTCTGAGTTTGTGTATCCGATAGGAGTAAGGTTTTCCTCAGAATACACAAGCATATAATCCCTAGTTCTTTTAAGATACCTTAATATATGTTTTATAGCTTGCCAATGCCTAAGACCTGGATTCGCTTGATATCAACTAACCGTTCCTACTGTGAAACAAATATCTGAACATGTCATCTAAAGAAAGATGAAAACCTAATGCAGTCGGCTAGGCGCCCTGCTTCGCATCGGTCATTGCAAATCATTCTAATACCTTATCGATGTATGAAGTTTGAGATAGAGCTATTGCTTTTTTCTTTCAATCCCTAAGGGTTCAAATTCCAAGAATATAACTAGCTTCACCCAAGTCCTTCATGCTAAACTGTTGAGCTAACCATAGTTAAACCGATGATTCTCTCACATAATTTTCGATAAGTAGAATATCATCAACATATAAAATGACGAAGACCACATTTTTGTCCATTATACGTTTGTAAACACAAGGTTCATCAATGTTTTGCTCAAATCTAAAAGTCTTGATCGTTTGATGAAATCTTTTATTCCATTAGTGGGGCACCTATTAAAGTCGATAAATGCATCTTAGCAGTTTTCAAATTTTCTGTTCCTTTCCTTTGACAACATAGTAGTAGGTTGAGCCATGTAAATGGTCTCATCAAGATAGCCATTTAAGAATGTTGTCTTGACATCCATTTGCCAAATATCGTAATTGAGAGCAGCGACAATGGATAAGAGTATGCAGATAGACTTGAGCATGGCTACCAGAGAGTACGATGCCTTGTTTCTGTGTGTAGCCTTTCCCTACAAGTCTAGCTTTGTGTGTTTCTACTTTCCCTTCTGTATTTCTCTTCTTCTTGTAGATCCACTTACACCCATTGGGTTTAATCTCAACCGATAAGTCTACAAGTTCCCAGATCGTATTGGATTTCACAAAATCCATCTAGGCATCCATAGTCTATTCCTAGAGCTCTGAGTCAACATCCCGCATAGCCTCATCGTAAGTGAGTGGATCATTATCCTAATGATTTGCTTCCGTATTATAAATACTACCATCATAAATGAAGAAGTTTGATTTCTTAGAAACTCTCCCACTACGATGAATTCCCCTATGCTCTTGATTGTTTATAGGTCTTTTTACAACTTTCTCGAGAATTGAACTTGGTGATTCTTCTACAACTCTTGAAAGTTCCTCGAGTACCACTTTACTTTGAGGCTTAAAGTTATCCATGTAGCTTTCCTCGAGGAAAGTAACATGAGCAGAAACTTTAATTGTATACATATTTTGAATTGTAGAATAATCCTTCCTTTGTTCCTTTTAGATATCGTACAAACATACACAATTTTGTTCATGCATCCAACTTCTTTGCATCCTTATTCAGAATGTGTGTTGGACAACCTCATATTCTAAAGTGATTTAGAGAGGGTTTGTTTCTATGCCACAATTCATAAGGTGTCTTACAAGCAGACTTGGTTGACACATCATTCAGAATATAACAAGCAGTTTGTATCGCATATCCTAAGAAGGAAGTAGGAAGTCGTGAATAACTTAACATTGAACAAAAAATGTCAAGCAAGGTTCTATTCCTTTTATCAGCTAGCCATTCTGCTTTGGAGTGCCCAACACAGTCAATTGAGATACAATCCCTTTCTCTAGGACGTATCCTAAGAACTCATTAGACCTCAATCAGACCAAAAATTCTTTATGGATAAACCTAATTGCTTTTCCACTTTCACACGAAACTCTCAAAATTTATCAAGGTTTTCACTTTTACGATGCATTAGATACACATATTCATATCGAGAATAGTCATCGATAAAAGTCATGCAATAATTGTAACTTCCTCAGGCACCAATGCTCATGGGACCACATACATCAGTTTGCACAAGTTCTAAAGTTTGGTTTGCCCTTGTACCTTTCGCATTAAAAGACCTCTTAGTCATTTTCCCTTTCAAGCATGATTCACATTGTGGAAGACTAACTTCCTTAAGCATACTTAAGGAACCATCTTTCACGAGTCTAGTGATTCTTTCTTGGTTAAAATGACCAAGTCTTAAGCGCCACAGGTACCCCTCATTAGGGTGAGAAGTTTTATACTTTTTATTCACTAATTCAGTTTAAAGCATCGAGTAGTTATTTAGTTTAATAACGTTGATATTGTTTTCCATCCATCCATTATAGATTAAAGAACAATTTCTGTGAATAACAATCCCTTTATTGAATGTCATGGTATAACCGTCATAAAATAAACATGCTACTAAATTAAATTCCTTTTAAAAAGAGGTACATAAAAAAGTTATTTAAAACAATCTTCCTAAAATTATCAAAGTGTAAAATAACTTCTCCCACTGCTTCGATTGAAACATAGCTCTCATCTCCAGTATGCAATGAGAGGTTCTTGTCAGGTAGACTTCTCGTTTCGCTAGACCCTTGTAAACAAACACACACATGGTTTGTGGCTCTAGAATCAATAACCTAGTTGTCAATTGATTCTTCCACTAAGCAAGCTTCAACTAGAAAGAGTTTCATACCTTTTCCCTTTTCGGCTAGGTAATCCAAATGCGCCTTATAATTTGATTTGAAATGCCCTATCATGTTGCAAAAGAAACATTTTTTTTTTTAGGATCTTTCGACTTCATAGCCTTCTTCCTATTTATACGAGATGGAATCGAAGACTTAGTCGACTTTTTTCTTTCCCTTATCTTTTTACTTCCCCTAAAAGGACGAAGGACCCACAGCTAAGTTTGCTTCAGGTTTCTCCTGAATCGACTTACCACCATTCAGCTTCAACACATAGGATTGTAATTCCTTCATGAGCTTAGTCAAGGTAAGTGCCTTATTCCATAAGTTGTAAGCGGCCCTAAAACCAACAAACTTCTTGGTTAAGGATTTGAACACTATTTCAATTTGAGTGTTCATATCTAGTTCAGCCTCATTGTCCTCTGCTTCTACAAAGAATCCTATAAGCTTAAGCATATGTTCATTGATTAGAGTGTCAGGTTTTTCCTAAGAGTTCATCAAATTTGTAATAGGGGATTGTCGAGCCAATACGGCTTAGCCTCTGAGCAAATCCTCCAAAATTTTCATGATCTCTTTGGCAAGATGAAAATTCTCGTGTTGCTTTTGCAACACACTATTCATGTTCGCTAACATATAACATCAAGCAATCGAGTCAGAATCTTTCCAACGATTTCTCGCTTTAGGCTAAGCTTCAAGAGGGCACGTTTCATGAAGAACGAATTTGTGTTTCTCACAGTTGAGAACTATCAGCAGGTTACGTTTCCATTCTCGAAAGTTATCCTTATTTAATTTATTCTCAGTAAGAACGCTAATGAGAGGAGTAGAAGACATATTTGAACTGAAAAAAAAATTCACTAATTACTATATTTGTATTAAGCAAATATTTTCCAATTCAACAACATATCAAGAATGTAGTATGATGCATGCGTATTGTATTAAAACCTTGAATTTTTTTTTCCGTTGCTACGATCATTCTCACACCCATCAATCATGTCGCCTTGGGGTCTCATGATTAAATAGCAAGAACATAGATGACATCCAATCAGTTCATGAATCTTAATTCTCAAGACTCACTCGAATTAACGACTGTTTAACATTTGGCCATCATCTCTAGATTAATTATCATTTCTTGGGAAACTATTTAATAAGAGTATCTTGAGTGTGTAACCATTAACTCAACACCGATCATGAACATGCTTTCATTTGTGAATCATCTTGGGACAATCTCTCTGAAAGTCATGCATGACTAGTTGTCCTTTAAAAGGAAATCTCATTTAGTGAACTCACATGACAAAGTTTACCTTGGGGTGCGGTCGGGGTATAAACTAGCTCAAAACTTAATCGTGCTATCATTTAGGGACTGTAAATAGAGCTCGTAGGTCTTGCTTAAGAACCTTCTCCCACTCAATATTTTAAAAATATGCAAGGTTTTTTTATCCCAAATTTCAAGAATGATCATACAATAGTCATAGTGGCATTCTTACCTAATCTAAATGACATGCTTCCAATATATGCATGACATCCTATGACAATTTTCTAAAATCCATTCACAAGAATCAATAAAAAAACAAACAATTTTGATTCTCCACAATTTTTCTTTTAAGGGAAAACAGAAGAAGTGAATATGAACTGTGCAATAGGTAGGGTCCCAAGAAAGGGAGGTGAGTCAAATTTGACAGATTAAAACCAAGCTTTCCTAGCTAGAGCCAATGCTAGACATGCACCTTCTGATTACCACACTTCTCACAGTTATTGAATAACCTAAAGTGAATAGAACAATACAACACATGTATTTCTCATTACCATACTTCTTATTTTTTAATCGATCAATTGTGGATCATCTCATATTTATCAAAAGTATAAAATTACATAATATAAATATTATAAACAATTATAAAACAAATATATAAGGAGATAGGTAATTAAAATGAAATTTTCAGCCTATGTTTCCATGGTTATTTCTAGAAAATAAATACATAACATTTTGCCACAAGGGATTCCTTGTGTCTTCAATCACATTCGCATTTTTTCCTCGTCATAGACTCCTTTTGGAAAAATTATATTTAAGTTATATGTATGTTTTCGGCTCACAAGAACTCTGTGAATTTTTTTAGAAAATAGTCCTATGTGGAGATGATAGTCCACGTTCTATTTCCTAAGAACAACAACCTCGATAATAAAAAATAATTATATAAAAATTATCTAATATTGCATTCATTCCCATGTATAACTCAAAACATGCATAAGATCTAAAGAATTCCACTTTCTATGTAATTAAATCATTCAAGAAAAAGAGAAATTTATTTTAAATATCTGTTTATACTTATAAATAGATCAGAACCTGGCTCTGATAATAATTGTTGGAAAAAACGAGTTTTAAACTGCAACGAAAAATAAATTTAGGGAAAATAGAGTGATCTGCTGGTTTCGTGCCTAACAGATTTAGCTAGTTTTCATATTTTATTAGCTTGAAATGAAGTAATTATCCATATGTTTTATGGATTTTAAGTTTAGTTTTACATTTTGAATAAAGTGTGCTAAAAAAGTTATCTTACTGTTTTCAAGGCCAAATGAGGCTTATGGATTAGCTAACCCACTTCGTGAATACACATGAGACTAATAGCAGTTGAGCAACAGTGATACTGACCACTTTGTCTCGACATAGAGAGCCCTATGTCGCAACAAAGGGATCAGTAGCGAAGAATCAAAGGACTACTTGCTTTGTCGCAACACAGGTCCTGGTTTGTCGTGACATCGACCATAGACTTCAACTCTGCATCAAGTGAGGGGCATTTTTGTCTTCACAATACGACTTAAGCACGAAGGACAGTAGCTAACCTAGGGCTAAGAAAAATGGTCGGGCAAGGCTATAAATAGAGCCTTTAGCATTAAGGTTTAGAAAACCATTCACTAGCTTTTAGTTTTATTTTGTATTTTTGTTTGAAACGAGATTGTAGAACTCGCATAAAAGTTCAAGGAATTTTTCCTGATAGATTGCCAATACAATTTGAGTTTCTTTTTCATTCTCTTATTCAATTATATGTTCTTATATATTATTGTGTTTATGATGATCAAGAAGCCCATGAGGAATTAATTCTATTTTGGGGAATTAGGGAGTAGAAGTATGAATATTTAATTGTTGTTTAATAGGGATTTTACTTTTCGAATTAAGTGTTTGGGAAAGGAAGAACATTAAACAAACACTAGGCTTGAGAACCCTAGAACGTCATTTAGGTGGGAATGAACCCAAAATTAGTATTGCCCATCCGTGAACACCTTTTCCCAAAACGGGTTTAGACTGTGACATCTTGCAATAAGTAGTCTCTATCGACTTGTTATGCCGGTAGAAGATCGAGAGATCCAACTGGGGTAGTGACTAGTTGATTAGAGGAAAATACTCAAAACCCAATGATTAAAGAACTCATACAGAAACGACCTAATATCCCCAAAGCCGTTTATAAGAATTTCTACATCTCAAATCTTTCCTTTATTTTTTATTTTATTTTTTGCTTTTTAAAACCAAATTTTTATTGCTCTTCGTACTATATTCCCTAAAGTAAGTACTAATTAAATTTTATTATTTGTAGGGATATAATTTACTATCACTTTACGCCTCCTTTGGGTACGATCCTCAGAATACTACCAAGTGTTTCGTTGTACACACTATATTTACAACCTGACCATTATGCTTGTGGAAAGACTAAATCTACATCTAACGGGAGTACGTTTGAGGGCGGTCAAGTTGTTGGCGCCGTTGTTGGGGAGGCAACGTTTTAGTAAATTTTTTTCCTTCTTTGTATTAAAATAATTAGGAAAGTTTTAGGTTATAGATACGATTTAACCATACTAACAATTTTTATTTTTCAGGTCTAACACTTTCCCTTAATTTCCATTATATTTAAAACCATGGATGCCGACGATTATTTTTGTGTAGATGAAATTTATGATAAAGATATTTACGAAGACGAGTATTATGAAGATTGCGAGATTCAGGAAAATCAAAAATTATTGATGTTGGAGTTGAGTCAACTTCGTGGAGAAGCCCAGATCCCGATCAACATGATGATCTATCCTTTAGAGAAGTATATTTCGAATCTAAATAAATAAAATGAGAAAAAGAGCAAGGACTAGATGAGGAAAAGGAAAGAGAATTCTTTGAGGAATTGGATGATCGGACCACCGAACAAATCAATATCTCACCCTCGGAAAGAGAATTGGACAAATTTGTAAAAATCACGATTGAATCCCAATCCAATGATGAATCAATCTCCATAGGGGAAGATGACGGTTCCCATATCCCAAATTTAGATCTTCAACTAATTACTGATGACGGTTCCCATATCCCAAATCTAGATCTTCAACTAATTACTATTATAAACATACCGGCAAAAGAAATATTAGTTGAAGATATCATAGATCAAATATTCAATTTCCAATGGATAATATCTACTACGTACAATACTTTCCTGATACAACAAATCCCCAAAGAAATTACTAATGTAAAAGTTTTTCAATTTTTGCAGAAAATAGGAAATATTTATGAGCTAAAGTCCTAGTCCTTAATTAGAGTAATAATCCCATCCGTGGAACAAGAAAAAGCATGTTCGTGGGAGATGCAATTACTGCTATGGTAACATGATCCAAAGGAGATAGAACGCAGTGATGCAAATTACAAAGGGAAACAAATGGCTGCTATGACATCAACACATGGGTTTCAGTAAATCCATCGTTTTTATTGAATGAGGTAATCGAGCAGCTATTACTCCACCGTACGGGAGCATATAAATTTCACAAGTGGATCAATGATAAAGACAATTATGCGAAAGGGTGGTGGTATAAATTCACAACCATTGTAAATAAATATGATCGATGAAAAGAGTTGGCGGTGATCTACGCAGGAAGAGAAGGAAAATTTTGGGAAAGAGATAACCGTTAAAAAGTAGCCTGACACGACGACTGTCAGGCGAATAGTGTGATAGAACAAACTGTTTGTGGGTACCCAAGTACACACTAACACTCTTGTCAGACAATTTTGACAAGTACTAACACTCAATTTTAATTTATAGACACTAACATACTAACTCGGTGACAATTTGTTTCGTTTCAAGGCATTTTTTTGGATTTGACCAGTTTTTCGCGACACAACTTCTCGACGTCGTGACGAAGCAACCAGACTGCTCCATGTACGCCCAGGTATGCTATGACGCGACATATCCCTTATGTGTTGCGACCAAAGGGTCAGAATGATAAAATTTACAACTAATAGGTTTACCGCGACATGAGGAAGGCTATGTTACAATATAGGAGAGAGTTTGTTAGAACTTCAGTATTGAAAGGTTTGTCGCGACACAGGGTAATCTATGTCACAAAAATATGGTATTGGTGGGTTGTTTGTGACATACCTAAGCTATGTCATGACATCGTCTGCAATTTTTAGAGGGTTTACTTGACCCGTTTGTGCAACCCGATAGCAAAACACTCATTTTACCCAAATTTTAAACAATAAAACCTAACTTTTCACACCCCTATACATATAAAATTAACCTAAAATACATTTTCTTCATCTAAACATTCTCTTAATACTCTAAACTCTCTCAAATCTTTCATCCATTTTCAAAAACCTAAACCCCTTTTCAAAAAGCTAGATTGTTCTTTCCACTCCTTGTGATGGCACTATGCAAGAAAGCAAACGTGCCAATGGGAGAAACTGAGCCATTCTTGAAGCCGACGCGAAGCATCTTTGGTGATTCTATCTATAAGTATTATGTTGAGCTTCAAAGGAAACAAATTAAGGTGTGGGATCAAAGGAGGAAGGAAAAGATGAATGTACCAGCCTTTTTGAAATCTATGGAGATGAAAGCTCGAAAAGGGTATAGGGGAAGCATTGAAGGGAAGCTTGACGGTATGATTCGTTGGATGCAAGAAATAACTCCTGTACTGAAGGCATTTGCAAGGATACATGGGCTACCAACCTCGAACTACCTACCAAATATGTTTTGGGTTAAAGAAGGAGATGAGGATGAAGTCGAGTTGGGAGGAGCCACCGTGGAGCAAGAAGAGCCAAACATTGATGACGAGTATGAGGCAATATTTCTTCCTCAATACTTGACTCTCAAAGGACCGGTGATTCGGAGCCCAGCACGATGACAAGGTGGGAGCTCCCGTCAGTAGTACTATGGCAAAGACAAAGCTCCAATGGATCCTCAATCTGATTCGGAAGAAGAAGTTTGAAGTTTAACTTTTAATAATTTTAAGACTTGTAATTTTTAGGATAATTTTTTATTTTTTATTTAGGACTTATATAATTTGTAGGAGTATGATTAAGAATTATTTTTGCATATATGCTTTAATTCTTCTTGTAGGGACCCCATATTATGGAGACATAACAATTTCGAGCATTCATGCCAAAGGAAGAAGGACAACCACCAAAAGAAGAAAACGACTTTCACGATCAATCGAGTAACTTCTTTCCTTACTACTTATTAGGCTACACATTGAGGACAATGTGTTTTCTAAAGCATAGGGGGTAACATAGGAATTTTGGCATCTAGTTTTCATTTTTAGTTTTTATGTTTATTTTGATGTGTGCTTGAGCTTGTAGAAATACAAGTGATTGGTTAGGAGCATGTATAATAGGTTAATTGTGTTTGTTGATAAATTTGGCATGATGATGAAGAATTTTACATTTTTGAGCGTGGAATTTTGTGTCAAACTATTTTTGTATTTTGTAATCTGTTTGTGCTTAACTGATATTTGAAAATCATACCTGTCCTAAGGCTTAACACGTTGCAAGTCAAAAATCCCTATGTGAACTAAACGACTTTATGCATGGATTAATGTAGAAATTGCATAATCTCATTATAATTGTTTGTATTGTACTAGGATAACCAAGGTACTTATGTTAGGCATTGATAGAGTTATATCGATAAAAAATTAATGTTTGTATTTCTTGTAACCTACTAAACTTTTATTGTTTTTACTTAGAAATAGTAAAGTTGCTCACTCAACATGTTAAGATTATCAAAAGATACGTAAAGTTTAGAATAGATGTTAAGAGCCTAATCTTTGTATTATACAGTTTCAAGCTCACTTATCTTTCTTTTGTTTCTTTTCATTGTTATTTGGTTTGGTTTTCTTGTTTGCTTGAGGACAAGCAAAGACTTATGTGTGAGGGAGTTTGATCTGCCATTTTGTACCTAGTAGATTCAACTAGTTTTCACATTAGATGAGCTTGAAAGCAAGTAATTCTCCTTATGTTTTATGGATTTTTAGTTTAGTTTTACCTTTCGAATAAAGTGTGCTAAAAATGTTATTTTATAGCTTTTAAGGCCAAATGAGGCCTATGGATTAGCTAACCCACTTCGTGAGTACATAGGAAACTAATAGCAGCTGAGCAACAGTGATACTAACCACTTCGTCACGACATGGACAGCCTTATATCACAACAAAGGGATTAGCAGCGAAGAATCAATGGACTGCCTGCTTTGTCGCGACATAGGTCCTAGTGTGTCGCAACATCAACCCTAGACTTCAACTCGGCATCAATTGAGGGGCCTTTTTGTCTTCACAATGCGGCTTAAGCACAAAGGACAGTAGCTGACCTAAGGTTAAGGAAAACGACCGGGCAAGGCTATAAATAGAGCCTTTAGCACTAGGGTTTAGAATACCATTCTTTAGCTTTTAGTTTTTAGTTTTATTTTGTACTTTCGTTTGAAACGAGATTGTAGAACTCTCATAGACATTCGACGAATTTTTCCTGACAGATTGCCAATACAATTGGAGTTTCTTTTTCATTCTTTTATTTAATTATTTGTTCTTATATATAATTGTGTTTATGATGTTCAAGAAGCCCATGAGGAACTAATTCTATTTTAAATTAGGGAGTGGAAGTATGAATATTTAATTATTGTTTAACAGGGATTTTACCTTTCGGATCAGCTGTTTGGGAAAGGAAGAAAATCAAACAAACATTAGGCCTTACAACCCTAGAATGTAATTTAGGTGGGATTGAACCCAAAATTGGTATTGCCCATTTGTTAACACCTTTCCCCAAACCGGTTTAGACTGTGACATCTAGTGAGTATTCTCTATTGACGTGCTATGCTAGTGGAAGATCGAGAGATCCAACAGGTGTAATGACTAGTTGATTAGAGGAAAATCCTCAAAACCTAATGATTGAAGAACTCATACGGAAACGACCTAATATCTCCAAAGCTGTTTACAAGAATTTGTACATCTCAAATCTTTCCTTTATTTTCTATTTTGTTTTATGCTTTTTAAAACCAACTTTTTATTGCTTTTCGTACTATATTCCCTAAAGTAAGTACTAATTAATTTTATTGTTTGTAGGGATCTAATTTACTATCGCTTTACGCCTCATTTAGGTACAATCTTCGGAATACTAACAATTGTTTCGTTGTACACGCTATATTTACAACCTGATCCACATACTTTTGGAAAGCCTAAATCTACATCGAACGAGAGTATGTTTGAGGGCAGTGATAGAAATTTAAAAATTTTTCCAAAATAAGATCTTGGTTGTGATATCTAAAGTAATAAACACTTAACCAAAACTGTAACTTTTATATTCGTCTAGGATGAACACTTCGACCGGGTAAATTTCCTGCTATCATCAAGCTCACGTCTGCCAAGTGTGGGCTTGCTTCGAATAAAAAAATTTTCATAAAAAATTTTCAGTGGGTAATTTCATAATTTCTCTAACTTTCGAGTCAAGTTTTAAATAAGAAAAATATCTCTAGAGACTTTCTAAAATAATCTCTTTAGAGAATTTTCTCTCTACAACTTTCTCTTGAATTCAAGTGTATGTCAAATAATAACCCAAGACTCTCTTTATATAAGAAGAGTTTAGAGAGTTTAACTATGATTAAACTTAATCACTTTAATATTAAATTATCATAATATTTATCAAGATAAATATTAGACTAAATTTAATATTAAATTTTATTAAAATAAAAAAATGTTAATCTACAAGATAAACATTAAATTAAATTTAATATTAAGATAATCACTTTAATATTAAATTAAAAAAATATTTTTAAAATAAGTATTAAATTAAATTTAATATTAAACTATTAAAATTTTATAATTTTTGGTATAATTAATTTAACAAGTTCAATTACCCATTGAGCCAATTGTTTGACTTGAAAATTAATTTTCAAAAATATCATATTGTTTTTAATTAATTTGATTAATTTAATTTTACTTGATCAAAATTAATTTTTCAAAAATCACTTAGATTTTTCAAATTAATTTTTCAGGAAAATTCTTTAATCAAATTCTCTAGTTAAACAATTCTCACAATCACCTAATTTAATTCCACATCGAATAAATCGAATCAATTAAATTATTTCGAAAGTCGTAGAATTTTCTTCTGATTCAATGTAGTCCGATCGAACTTTTGTAGAGCTAATAGAGGGACCAATCGGACATTACAATTAGACTCTAGTAATTGCAATTATGTCCAGAAGCATTGTTTTGATAATTTGCAATTACTTATTCATGGAGCTAGTCTACAAGAAGTTCCATGATTGAAAACTTCTTATTGTATACTCTTTATGAAAGCAATTCATCCAATTACTTTGTCTAATGACCTCGTCATGTGTTTGTTACCTTCATATGATATCCTTGATTTCTTTGAGTTAAATCCATTCGCTCAATACAATCCTCTTTTATCTCACTATTACCATTGTGTCTTCTTAATGATTAATATGATCACTGTCAACAAATAGCTATGATAAATTGCTCGTTCGAGAATAAGAAACCTATGGCCACATTCCATATTTATCAATCCACGCAATGCCAATAAGAGGATATTATTAACTCTTTAATTGAGCTATTAATTCCACTGTTACTAGTAAAACCATGTCATACACAAGTCATGTGCCTAACATACCGGCTATGGGCTCGAATATTGTTAGAACATAAGCTTCCACTTATATCAAAGCGTACGAGTTGTATACGCATGGTTAGTGACTAACACAGGATTTAGGTAAATCACACCATGAATGTCACAAGTGAATTAATTCACAAACGAATTGATCGCCTCTGAACATACTCTTATTCGACATGTATTTTGGGCTTCCGCTAGTATACGGGTCTTGTTGTAATATAGTTATAACGAAGTAATGAGTACTCCGAGGATCGTACCCAAGGGAGGTAGAGCAATAGTAACTTTAATCCATGCAAAGAAAAGAAGTAATTAGTAATCATTTTAGGGTTTATAGTACGGAAGGAAAATAAAAGAATTGAGTTTTAAATTTGAAGAACATAAAGTTAAAGTTAAAGAAATAAAGTAAGGGAAAAAGAGATATGAAAACTCGATGAACATATTTATGAGGATTATCTTGCTTTAGTATGAATTCCTTAATCGTCGCTTTTAGGGTTTTTCGTCAATCAACTAGTCGCTACCCTTGCAGGATATTCTAATCTTCCACTAACATAATGAGCCAAAAAAGACTACTTATCTTCCGACCTCACAGTCTAGATAGGTTTGGGGTAAAGGTGTTCACGAATGGGCAATACCAATTTTGGGTTAATTCCCACCTAAATGACCTCTTGGGGTTGTTAGGCCTAGGTTTTGTTTCATGTTCTTCCTTTTCCAAACAATTGGTCCATTGAAAATCCCTCTATACAATAATCAAACAATCATATTTCCACTCCTTGATCCCCCACAACGAGATTAGTTCCTCATGGTTTATTTGAACCTCATAAATTCAATAATATAAATAAAAATGAAAATTAAGATTGAAAATATGATTTGAAAGAAACTAAGAATTATATAACAATCTGTTAGGACGAATCCACAATCATTTATGCAAAATTACAAATTTTGTTTCCCTAGGAACATAAATGAAAATAAAAAGGGAAATGAAAAACAACTAAAGGGCCAAAATTACAAAGGAAATTAAAATAAGGAAAAAGGTGTGTAAACCTAAGTGCTAAATAGGCCTATTTATAGCATTTGGACAATCGTTTTACTTAGCCCTAAGTCAGCTGTCGTTTTTCGTGTTTAAGTTGTGTTGTAAAGTCCGAAACGTTTTTTACATAGATCTAGTCCCTATGTTGTGAAATATATCATTCCATGTCGTGACATAGTGATCAGCTTCTTTATTGTTCATCTTCTAGAGGGCTCCTACACACTCACAAAGTCCATTAGCCAACTTTGAGGCCTCACTTAGCCCTAAAGTCAATAAAAAACACTTTTTTTTACACTTTTTACAGATTTTATTCAATATATGAAAACTAAACTAAATTCTAAGCAAAGCTAAGGAAAAAGCTTAATTTCAAGCTCTTAAAGTGCGAAAACTAGTTTAATTTGCTAGGTCGAATTACGACAGATCAAACTCCCCCATACTTAAGTCATTTTTTGTCCTCAAGCAAAAAAAAAAAATACAAGAAAGCATAGCAGTTTGAGCATATATTATACAAGGATTGAGTTCGTAACATCTACATTAGACATTATGTATCCTTAAATAATTTCAACATGTTAAGCAAGTAATCTTACCATTTTTTATTAAAAGCATCTAAGTTCAGTAAGTTATGAAAGATACAAATTTAAAGATTTTATTGATATAACTCCATTAATGACTAATACAAGTACTTTAATTATCCTAGTACAATATGAATAGCTATAATGAAATTGTGTAATGCCATATTCATTTATGCATTGGATTGTTTAGGTCACATAGGTCTTTTTTGCTTGTAACGTTCTAAGGCTTAGAACAGGTATGAAGTTCAAAAGAATTGTAAGTACAAAATGTTACAAACTCGAAAATAGTTTGACACATTGTATTGTTCCTTATTCTTCCCTTTTTAGTATTCCATTCCTTCTCACCACCTTATTTCTCCTTCTCTCACCTTCCTTATATCTCCTTTTTAGGAAATCTTAATATGGTATAATCCTTTTAGCTAGCTTACGAGTACTTTATATTCTTGAGCAAGTTTTTCTTTTTGGCTTGTTATGACTTTGTCACTTTTCATACTTTTTTCTCACTCAAGATTTTTCTTGTTTTACTTCTACTTCTCTTTTCTTTTCTTTTGAATTTTTCTTGTTTCATATTTATGGCTATTATAAAGTTCATATACCATATTGATTTTCCCATTTTCCTATTATTTTACAAACTCCAGCTTGATGTGTCTACTTACCCTCAATACATATGACCATACGTCTATAATTGTGCAAATTCGGTCCAAAGAAAAGAGTACACACAAGTTGACTTTTCTAGGCTTTATGGTTTATAATGTGGTTCATCAAGAAGGGTCAATAAGCTCAAATATGGGTACTAAATGACAAAATTAGAATAATGTTGCTTTTTGGCTCTAAGTGTATTCAAACAATGTCTTACTTCATCCCTAAACATATCAATATGCATAAACGTCAATTTAATCACAGAACTCCAGAATTACATTTTATCATATATACTAACATGCTTGTTTCCTCATATTATTTATGTCATTTGGTACAAATAATATCCTTTACCTATATTTAGTGTAACCAATAGAATTTTAGTAGTTTCATGCTAAAAAATTTAAAAACTACTCATCATCATGCATAATTATTCAAAAGATACAATCAACCTATTGTACGTGCTCCTAACCAATCACTTGTATTTCTACAAGCTCTAGCACATGAAAAAAGCAAAAAAATAAAAACAAAAATAATGAAAAACAAGGCAAAAATTTCTATGTTACCCATACACTTTAGAAAACACTTTGTCCTCAATGTGTAGCCCCTAAAAGTAAGGAGTGAAGTTACCCGATTGTTCGTGAAAAGCTCCTCTACTAATGGTGGGTTCCTTCTCCTTTTGTCATGAATAGCTCCAAATGTTGTTGATCTGCTGGTTTTGTACCTAGCAAATTGAACTACTTTTCACACTTTAGGAGCTTGAAATTAAGCATTTTCCTTTCAGTTATTTAGGATTTAGTTTAGTTTTTTGTTTTGAAATAAAATGTATAAAAAGTAAAAAAAAGTGCGTTTTATTGTCTTTTAGGCCGGTTGAGGCCTAAGGGTTAGCTAACGTACTTCATGAGTGTACAAGAGACCTTTAGAAGCCTATCAAGTACAAAGCTGATCACTGTGTCACGGGATAGATTTCTCTATGTTGCAACAAAGGGACCCGACTTGAAGAATCTCAAAACTGTATTCTTTGTTGCGACATATAACACCTATGTCGCGACAACACTTGCATGATTACACTAAGGGAGTGGACTGACCTCTTTGTCGCGACACAGGACCTGATGTGTCGAGACATCGACTCTTGGTTCTATACCGAGTGAAGGGCGCTTTGGTATTTACAATGCCACTTAAACATGAGGAATGATAGTTGACGTAAGGTTAAAGAAAATGATCATCCAAGGCTATAAATAGGGCCTCTAGCATTAGGGTTTTACACAACTTTAACTTAGTTTATTTTAGTTTGTTATTTTCTTTTCCGTTTTAGGAAACGAGATTTGTAACTTCGCATAAACTATTGTGGAATTATTTTCAAATAGGTTGCTATACAATTTGAGTTTCTTTTATTTCATTGATTAAATTCTATGTTCATTTTTATTATTACTTTTATGATGATTGAAGAAATCATGAGGAACTAATCCCATTGTTGGGGATTAGGGAGTAGAAGTATGAATATTTAATGATTGTATAACAATGATTTGTAATCGGATCAACTGTTTGTGAAATGAAGAACGTGAACAAATACTAGGCCTAACAATCTTAGAAAGTCATCTAGGTGAGAATGAACCCAAAATTGGTATTACTTATTCGTGAACACCTTTACCCCAAACTAGTTTAGATTGTGACATCTAGCAATAAGTAGTCTCTATTGGCTAGTCATGTTGGTGGAATATCGGAAGATCTTACTAGGGTAGCGACTAGTTGATTGAAGCAAAGTCCCTAAACCGATGATTGAAGAATCCAAACTAAAGTGACATAATCTCCCCAAATCTATTTATTGAATCTACCTATCTCTTTCCCTTTGGTTTATTTTATTTTCTTTAATTTTATGTTTTATGATCACAACCCTTTATTTTTGCTTTTGTACTATAAACCTAAAGATAATACTAATTACTTATTTTCTTTGTAGGGATTCAAATCACTATCGCTCTAAGCCTTCTTTGGGCACGATCCTCAGAATACTTTCAAGTATTTTGTTGTACAAACTATATTACAACCTAACCCATATACTTGAGGAAGCCTTAAAACACACACCGAATGGGTGTACGTTCGTAGGCCATTAAGTTGTTGGCGTTGTTGTCGGGGAGGTAACACTTTTAGTGATTTTTATTTTTGCATTGTTCTTAAGGATAATTAAGAAATTTTTAGGTTATACATATGATCTTTTTATTTTTATTCCTGTACATTTTAACTTTTTTTTTTATTCGAATTTTTTTAAAAAAATGATGAAAAATGCATTAGGAATGCTTTTTGATCTAGAATGGCTATAGTCTAGTATTACTCGACAATCAATTTATCATAACCATTTTAAATTAAATCCATCTCTAATATCCTGGATTGTTGACAATGTTACATTTTGATCCTTTAACAGAAGATCCAACTACATTTTTTGCTAAAATTTGAGGCAATTTGTAGTATAATCTCGTACGCCAGGGTGGCTCTAGATGTTATTAAACTACTATTGAGTCCTTTTACTCTAGATGGGAAAGCAAAGTTCATTGCCACCAAACACTATCACCACATGAGAATAATTTGTGTACATGTTTCTTCAAGGTATGATTTCTATGCCTAAAATTATGCAAGGATATATAAAAATGTTTCATTTCAGGAAAACTATGACAGAAACATTGGGTCAAGCTTAGAAAAGATTCAAAACCTACTCTGTTCTATATTAAGAGGAGGTATTCATATCGCTATACAGATTCAACATTTCTATGATGGGTTGAGTGGAAAAATAAGACAAAAGGTACACATTATGACAAGAGAAAGTATTAGGACCAAGACGTGGCAAGATGTACCAGACATACTGGAAGTAGCAAGTGTAAATGAAATATTCTAGGAATAACAACATGAACCCTTAAGTGATCCCAATGAGCCTAGTTGTAATCAGATTGCAACTGCCCAACGTGAGGAAGAAGATTTTGAGGTTGAAGGACAGACCGAAGAGGTGCTATGTGTCGAATCTATAACAACCTAATTGGAATGGTGACAACAGAGTAAAAAGGCAGTAGATCAAACTATGCAGAGTACTACAAAAATGACACCGTCAATTGTAAGGCCACTAGAAATGGAATTGAAACAATTATTAGAACATTTGAAATATGGGTACTTGGGAGAAAAAATTAATTAACTCATAATAATTGCATCAGGATTGAGTGGTCCACAAGAGGAAGCTTTGCTAGATGTGTGATCTGTCGATTTTGTACTTAGCAAATTGACCTTATTTTCACATTTGATGAGCTCGAAATCAAGTAATTTCCTTTATGTTTTATAAATTTTTAGTCTAGATTCATTTTCCAATAAATTGTGCTAAGATGGTTGTATTATTGCTTTTGAGGCCAAACGAGGCCTAAAAATTAGCTAACATACTTTGTGAGTGCACAAGAGACTAGTAGTAGCAAGTCGTAAAGATACAAAACCACTTCGTCACGACATAGACAACCCTATGTCACAAAGGTCCTGGTGTGTCGAGACATCGACCCCAGACTTCAACTCTGCATCCCGTGAGGGGAGTTTTTGTCTTCACAATGCAACTTAAACATGAAGAACGGTGGCTAACCTAGGGTTGGAGAAAAACAACCATATAAAGCTATAAATAAGACCTTTAGCACTAGGTTTAACACACCATTACTTAGATTTAGTTTTTAGTTTCATTTAAATTTTATGTTTTTGAAATGAGATTGTAGAAACTCGCGTAAACAATCGAGGAGTTTTTCCCTACAGATCGCTTAATACAATTCTAGTTTCTTGTTCATTCTCTTTTGCATTTATATGTTTTCATATATTATGTCATTGATGAATAAAGAAACCATGAGGAACTAATTCCTTTTTTGGGGAATTAGGGAGTGGACGTATGGATAATTGATTGTTGTTTTATAGAGATTTTACCTTTTGGATCAGCTATTTTGGAAAGTAAGAGTATCAAATAAACACTAGGCCTAACAATCCTAGAAAGTCATCTAGGTGGGAATGAACACCAGAATTGGTATTGCCCATCCGTGAATACCTTTTCCCCAAATTGGTTTAGTTTGTGACATTGATAGTACTAGAAAGAACTGGATTTATCCTTATTGGAATTTTTAGAATTTTTTATTTTGTTACTATGTATTCTTACTTAATGGAATTAAGCCTAATTGCCTTTGAATTTATAATATTTTAATACTGATTTCGCTACGTTAGTCTGTTTAGCATTGCACTCAGAATTGTTGTTGTAGGATTTTGTTCAGAATTATCGCTACGTGAATATGTCCAGAGTTGTCGTTGCATAAGCAGGTCCAAAATTGCGCCCATAACTATCGAAGCATCTGACAGCTATCTGGCTAACACACTAAAAATGCTTGCGTTGTATAGCTGGTGTAACTAACTAGTATAGCCAGAAGTTGCTAGATTTGGAGGGAAGGACACCTCTACTATTCAGCTGCAGTTAAATACTCATGAGAAGGAGAGAGATAGGGTCTTCTTCCGAATTGATTTTCTTCTTGAATCCATTTTCGAAGTTTGCATCCATGGCAGCTTAACTTTTTCAAGGGCTACCTGATGCGAAGGAGAAGGCAAATCTACTCCTGAAAAGGAGCTCCTAAGTGCGACATAAGAGGAGAGTAAGGGAGCAAGTCAAGTAGCCTAGGAATAGTATTCTCCATTTGTTCTTTTATTTCTGTTTCTTAAACGCTGGTGATTCATGTTATTTCAAGCTTGTATGGAAGTACATTTGATATTTAGACTAAATGATATTTTATTCAAGCTTGCCTTTACTGTTTAATCTTTGGGTTTGAATGTTTTGACCACAAAAGTGTTATTCCAGGCACTACCACTGGAAGGTGCAATGACAATTTAAGTTAACAAGCAAGGCAACAGAAGTTGCTTGGGGATTGAAGGAATTTAATCTACTTGTTCTTGAATATATTGCTTTGCCAACACTGGAAGGTGTGGTTAGTGTGCATGTTTAAGTCTTAGATCTAATAGAGAAGCCAAGTTGGGTAAGACATTCATTGTACATTAATGCAGTGACAACCACCTTGTATTTTAAACCTTGTGAGTCACACTTAGTATTCTATAGACTATTTACTTCAGGGACCCCATTTCATTATTATTGCATTTCATCTTTAATTTTACATTATTGCTTCGACAATTAATCTCACAATTTATTGCATTTACTTATTCATTGCACAGATAATTATAGACAACAAACATCCATCCTCGTGGGATCGATATCTAATAGACTCACATCTATCTACTATACTTGCATCGATAGTGTATGCTTGCAAAATATTTGTTGTGATGTTTATAGCGTGATCAAGTTTTGGCGTCGTTGTCAAGGATGACGTTTGTTTGATGTTTATTTTTGTTTTTGCTCTTATTCTTTATTATCTAACCTTTATTTGTTACTAATTTGTTTTCTTTTTGTTACTGCTTTTACATTTTTCTTTGAGGTGTTTTATGACCCGGAGAAATCCTGAATTTATTGTTCACTTAGATCCAAAAATCGAATGCACCATTCGAAGGAGACAGCAAGAACAGCAAAATATGGCTATGCCAAGAAACGATGCAGCCATACCATAATTGTTGCCACAAAATCCTGTTATACCTCTTATATAGCCATAAAATATTAATAATCCACCGTTGTCGCAAGAAGATAAGATGCAAAATCAACCTATAAGAGATTTTGTTGTTATGATTTACGACCAGGTGTTTTTAGGCCAGCTATTCAAGCCAGAAATTTTTAATTAAGCCAGTCATGTTCTAGATGCTAAACTTTATTGGGCAATATGCTGGACTGCAACATGAAGATGCGAGAGAGCACCTTAAATCCTTTTTACTGATTTGTGCTTCCTTCAGTCAGTAAGGCGTTCCTGATGACACCTTGAAAATCCAGCTATTTCCTTATTCATTGCAAGGACGAGCTCGTACGTGGTTTCTTAGGTTACTTGCTGGATCAATCATGTCGTGGAATGCACTCGCATCTCAATTTGTTTTGCGTTTCAACTTGCCGACTATGAATGCTGATTTTAGAAATGATATTACAGCGTATAATCAGCTGGATGATGAAAATTTGTATATTACGTGGAAGTGTTATAAATCTCTGCTTTGACGTTGTCCTATGCATGGATTCAACAAGAGACACAAATTGAAATTTTCTACAACGGGTTGAATGCACAAACAAGAAATCTTGTCGACGCATTTGTTAATGGTCCTTTGTTGGACTGTACATACGATGAAGCTGTCATAATTCTAGAGAGAATTTCTCAGAATGGTTATCAATATCCGATCTCTTGAGCTGCACAAGTGAAAGAAAATCCTGGAGTTATTGAATTGGATGCTATATCTACTCTAAGTGCACAAGTTTCTTCGCTCGCAAACATGATAAAAAATTTGAAGAGGACTAGTGACGTTGCACCCATTCATGTTGCTCAACAAATTGATGTCCCTACATTTTGTTGTGAAATTTGTGGTGAAAACCATAGTTATGAAGATTGTCCACAGCATGCGGAGAATGCTTTCTATGTCAATAACATCCGTAGAAATTATTATGGTAATTCCTATAATACTTCTGCGAGAAATCAACAGGCTTTGGGAAATCAGAATGCTGCGACATTCAAATATGGAAATTCATCCAATCAAGGCAATTATAGACAAGCGAATTACAATCAGCAACACCAAAATTACAACCAGAATACTCAGATGCATTCACATCAAGATCGAATGCAGCCACATCAAAATCGTGTACAGGCACAACAACCTTTGATGCTAAATCTAAATGTTTAAGGACAACATCAGCAACAGTACACGCAACCCCGATCTGATTTGTTAGCAGCCTTTGAAGCCTTAATGCATGAGCATATAACTCGAACGAAAGTCATTGTGCAAGGAAATTCATCCTTCATCCGAGCGTTGGAAGCACAATTGGGGCAAATCGCTTCGAATTTAAACACACGACCACCAGGTGCATTACCCAGCGACACAAAAAATCCAAATTCGAAAGGGAAGGAACATTGCAAAGCAATCACACTTCGAAGTGGTAGACAAACTGCCGAGCCAACTACCAGCTCTACTGTAGCACCTATAGTCACTAGTGAAGTGGATAAGGGTGAGAGAGTTATGTCTGAAGAAGTGGTAAATGAACCAGAGAAAGAGGCTCCACAAATTGTCACCTTAATGCCTACTATTAGATCGAAAAAATTATCGACACAACCAAATTGTCAAAGCAACCAACAATGTTGATGTAACCTGATGTATCCATACCTTTGCCTTTCCCACAAAGATTTATAGAAAAGGAGCATGATAGACAATATCAATATTTTCTGACAACATTAAATTAACTTCATGTCAATATCCCTCTTGTGGATACTCTTGTACAGATTCCCAGTTATGGGAAATTTATGAAGGAGCTATTGTCCAACAAGAAGAAGCTGAATTATATTGAGACAATTGCACTCACAGAAGGATGTTGTACAGTCCTGACAAATAAGTTTCCGCCTAAGATGAAAGACCCAAGAAGCTTTACGATCCCATGTTCAATTGGCAACCACTACTTGGGTAAAGCTTTATGTGATTTAAGTGCGAGTATCAACCTTATTCCGCTGTCTACTTTTAGAAAATTAGGGATTGGTCATATGAAGCTCACTGCAGTGACATTGCAGTTAGCAGATAGATAGTTGACGCATCTTGAAGGACAAATCAAGGACATATTAGTTCGCGTGGATAAGTTGTTCCTGACAGATTTCATTATACTTGACTACGAAGTAGAGAAAGAGGTACCCATAATCTTAGGATGCCTATTCCTAGTTATCGGACGCACTCTCATCGACGTGTACAAGGGTGAATTAACCATGAGACATAATGATGAACATGTGACCTTCAGTATTTTTGAAGCTACTCCCTGTAAGGACAAAGAAGAATGTCACACTGTTGATGTGCAGGACACATTAATTGAGGTGGAATTCAATGAGTGAAACACAGTATTTTCAGAAGAATTTACGATGACATTGGATGAAGAATTTCTAGTTGATTGTGTTAGCAAGGTTGAAGCGAACAATATTGAGCTTAGGCATGGCTGGTAGATGGAATCTCTAGACCTAACCAATAGAACGACTCCTATCTTTAAGCCATCTATTGAAGAAGCTCCTACTTTGGAGTTGAAGCCATTGCCTGCTCATCTGAAGAATGTTTTTCTTGGCAACAATAACACTTTTCCAGTTATTGTCTCTGCAACACTAGATACAGTTTAGGAGGAAAATTTGATCCATATCTTGAAACAACATAAACATGCGATTGCCTGGAGTATTGAAGACATTAGAGGCATTAGTTGTTCTTTTTGCATGCAAAAAATTAGGTTAGAAGATGTAGGAAGGCAATCGATTGAATAGCAAAGGAGATTGAATGAGAGAATGAAAGAGGTGGTTAAAAAAGAGATTATTAAGTGGCTGGACGCGGGCATTATTTACCCAATTTCTGATAGCAATTGGGTAAATACAGTTCAATGTGTCCATAAGAAAAGTGATATCACTGTGGTGAGCAATGACAAAGATGAGTTAACCCCTACACGCATTCCTACGGGTTGGCGAGTATGCATGGATTATCGCAAATTGAATGCAGCCACAAGGAAGGACCATTTTCCACTTCCCTTCATCGATAAGATGCTAGATAGGCTTGCTGGAAAGCCTACTATTGCTTCCTTGACTGTTATTTTGGCTATAATCAGATCCTTATTGTGGCAGAGAATCAAGGAAAAACAACGTTTACTTGCCCTTTTGGCATTTTTTCTTTTCGCTGAATGCCATTTGGTCTTTGTAACACACCGACCACATTTCAAAGGGGCATGATGACATTATTTTTGGATATGATCGAGGACTCTTTGGAGGTATTTATGGATGATTTTTGAGTTTATGGAAATAATTTTGATCAATGCGCTGACAACTTAGCTAAAGTTTTAAAGTGATGTGAAGACACAAATCTTGTGCTGAATTGGGAGAAATGCCACTTCATGCCAATTGAAGGCATTGTCTTAGGTCATCGCATTTCCAGTCAGGGCATTGAAGTGGATAGAGCTAAGGTGGAAATTATTGAAAAGCTACCTCCACTGACAAATGTGAAGGGTATCTGAAGTTTTCTTGGACACACATGATTTTATCGTCGATTTATTTAAGATTTCTTTAAAATTGCGAAACCCCTTTACTCATTATTGGAGCAAAATAAAAAATTTCTTTTTGATGATGCATGTTTGAATGCATTTCTAAAAAAAAAAGTAGCTCGTGAAGGCACCCATTGTCGTTGCACTAGATTGGTCGCAACCATTTGAAGTGATGTGTGATGCAAATGACTTTACAATGGGTGCAGTCCGAGGACAATGAAAGGAAAAATTATTTCACGCTATACATTACGCCAGCAAAACTCTTACAGAGGCACAAATCAATTACACAACCATAGTGAAAGAACTGTTAGCGGTAGTCTTTTCTTTTGACAAATTTTGCTCATATCTTTTCGGCACAAAGGTTACTGTATTTACTGACCATTCAACATTGAGATATCTTTTTGCAAAGAAGGACGCTAAACCATGATTGATACGATGAATCTTATTATTGAAAGAGTTTGATATAGAGATCAAAGATCTAAAGGGGTCAAAAAACCAAGTGGCAGATCACCTATCTCATCTGGAAGTTGGTAGTGAAAACAAAAAAACACTTGAAATTGTCTACGTAACCCAGTGGTACGCGGGTTTGGTTAATTGCTTGGTATGTTGGAAATTACCTATGGGTGTCACAAGCCAGAAGAAAGAAAGATTTCTTGGAGATATAGAGAAATATTACTGGAATGAGCCATACTTATTCAAAGTATGTAATAACAATATCATTAGGCGGTGTGTTCCGCAGGAAGAGATGCTTTCAATCATGAAGCATTGTCACGATGCTCCTTATGGAGGGCATTTTGGTGGCATGAGAACTGCTGCAAAGGTTCTTTAATTAAGATTTTATTTGCCTTCATTTTTTAAGGACACCTATAACTTTGTGCATCAATGTGATCAACGTCGACACATTGGTTCGATATCTCGACGTAATGAATGTTACAACAGCCAATCATGGAAGTTGAACTCTTTGACGTTTGGGGTATGGAGTTCATGGGACTATTTCCAAGTTCATTTGGAAATGTGTATATTCTAGTTGTTGTTGACTACATATCAAATTTGGTGAAAACCATTGCACTCCCAAGAGATGATGCAAGGACAGTGCTAAAGTTATTCCACAAGCATATACTTACTTGTTTTGGCACGCCTGAAGCATTGATCAGCGACCAAGACACTCGCTTCCATTGCAACTAGGTACTAGCCGCACTGAGGCGGTATGGAGTTAATCATAGAATGGCGACCACTTACCATCATCAAACCAACAGACAAGCTGAGGTATCCAATCGACAAATCAAGAATATTCTCGAGAAGGCGGTGAACCCATCAAGAAAAGATTGGTCTTTGAGACTTGATGATACGTTATGGGCATTAAGGACAGCGTACAAAACCCCACTTGGGATGTCGTCGTATCAGCTTGTCTTTGGAAAAGATGTCACTTGCCTTTTGAATTGCAACATAAAGCAATGTGGGCGATTAAGCAAGTGAACATGGATTATGAGGCTGTTGGGAAGAAGAGGCTATTAGGCATCACTAAACTTGAGGAAATTAGGCGAAATGCCTATGAAAATGTGACAATCTTCAAGGAAAAGACCAAGCAATGGCACAACAAAATCATTTTATAGTGACAATTTACTGTAGGTCAACAGGTGCTATTATTCAATTTTCGATTGAAATTGCACCCAAGTAAACTGCGCTCATGTTGGTGTGGACCATTTGAAGTTGTTGAAGCATTTCCTCATGGTGCAGTCACAATTGAAGATATACATAATGGACACCAATTTAAAGTGAATGGATAACATATGAATCATTATTTTGGCCATGATGATCACAAACAGGAGGAGACCATTAAATTGGTCAAAATTTTCTAACTTCTCTTTACATTTTTATCATGTAATTTTAGTTTCTTTTTTTTTTTGCTTCAGTTTATTTTATTTAATATTTTTGCAAGATAAAGTCTTCTCTTTCGTTGATGCATGTAGATCTCCTTGTCGAAGCATCTCATTTGCCTACTGACTGATCAATAAATAAAAGCTTATCAGGAAACAAATCATGCCGTTTCATCCATCACCACCCAACCGTTGAATCATTTTGTACGGATGCAATTCTATTAGATGCATTTATTCTTGCAGACTTTCTATCCTTTCTTTGATACAAAAAAATCAAGCCTTTCTACTTACCCTTTTTCATTCCCTATAACAACCCTCTTTGTGCCAATTGTGCTATTCAAAAACGCCATTTTTATTCCTAAACTTTCTTCAAGCTTGTACCTTTCTACCTTACAATTATATCTGCTTACTAAAAAATGGCCAGAACTCGTGGAGCGAAGAAGCCAACTAAATCTATTGTAGAATCCTCCTCTTCTGCAATAGTTGTACGAGAAACAGAGCACCCCATATCCAAAGAGCCTGTGACTTTCCTCACAAACGTGGCTAAGGATCGGTTCCAAGAGAATATGATGAAAATGAACTACCACCCAGAGCAAGGTTTCCTTTTGTCAAGACAACAAGAACTGGGGTAGCAGATACACAAAACCATCGTGAAGCTGGGATGGGAAATTTTTTGCCAACACCTTGGATGCTACTTACCTTCCATAGTACGTGAGTTTTATGCCAATCTCACTGACCATGAGTCAGAATTTTTTTTTGTTCATGGAGGTTTAGTACCCTGAGACGCCGTACATATCAACACAATCTACAACACCACCATAGATAGAGATGAACATGTGAAGTTTATTGAGGAACTCACTGATAAAGGGACTAAGATTTTGGTGAAAGATCTCCATATTAAAGGAGTTGGTCGGACGGGCTCGAATCCAAATAACTACATAATACAAAAACGATTTTTGACGTTGTAGAGCAAGGTTTGGCTTCACTTTGTGACCTGTGGATTGATGCCTTCAACAAACAACACAACTGTGACCCTTAATCGAATGTGTCTGATAAATTTTATCATTAAGAGGAGGAAAACAGATGTTGGTGCAATTTTGCACTAAGAGATTGCTGATTGTGCTGCTAGACAAACTGTCATATTAGTGTTCCCCTCCTTGATAATGTAGTTGTACCAACAGAGGGGAGTTGTGCCCCGTGATGGAGAAGAGATTTTGGAAAACAAAGGCCCAATAAGTGATGCTTCAATCGAGCGAATGACTCATGGGAAAGATACTCCCACAGTGAAGGAGGCAAATGCTAGAAAATGAAAGGAAAAATTAAAAGTAGAGGAAAAGGGAACCAATGTGACTGCAGATCCATCTTTATGGCGTAAAGTAAAGGAAGTCGAGAAGGTTGCAGATTCCATAAACATCAAGCAAATCAAGCTTGTCGCCACTGTGGAGGATATGAAGAGGTCCTAAAATCTATTCTACGCTTACACCAAGGCTTGGAATAGTGCTGTTGTGACCACATTGAGGGTAGAATCAAGGAAGATAGAGGAATGTTTGAGGAATATTACGAGTTTGTTTGAGGATGAAATTACTGCTAGTCTGGGCGCCAATGTTATTGAAGAAGAGACTCTTGCTGATAGGGAGGAAAATTAAGTGAAAAATTCTACTGAAGAATTTGTCCCTGCACCTGTAGTTGTGGGTGCAACAACTAAAGATTTGGCGCCAACTAGAGCGAGTTAGGCGATGGCTGTGACTATAATTAATGAGGATCACAATGTGGGTGTATTGTGAACTGTTCAAGGGGGAACACTCCAATGCAAGTGTTAGAAAAAGTAATCTAGCCAAAGTTTATCACTGTAAGAGTGTGTCTCGGTGCAATTTCATACTCCTTGGGGTTTTGTTGCACCTCATCGTTACTTCTCAAGAACAAGAGTATAGTAATGCAATGACATCCCTTAGTCACATATATATAAAAAAAGAGAAAAGAAAAGAAACGAAAAAGATAGATGTATATATATTATTATACAATAAATGTTGTTTTGGTAGAAAGAATTTAGGATTTAAAGCATGATGCTAGCATTGATGAAGTTTCAATTTTAATTATTTATGTTTATGAATTGTGGACGCAATATTCTATCATTTGAATGTGATTCATTCATTGAGATTTTAGATGATTCAAGTTGCTAGAATGATTATTTCCTTGATAAATTTTTCGTATAACCTTGCTAGTTTCTGTTTTACTTGAGGACAAGTAAAAACTCCAGTTTGGGGGTGTGATAGTACTAGAAAGAACCATGAATTTATCCATATTTTTTAAGTTGTTCCCATTTGGTCATCCTTAGTATATATTTTTAGCATTTTTTATTTAGTTATTGCACTTTCTAACTTAATAGAACTCAGCCTAATTGCCTTCGAATTTATAATATTTTTAATACCGATTTCGTTGCATTAGTCTGTTTAGCATTGCACCCAGAATTTTTGCTGCAGGAACTTGCTCAGAATTATCACTACGTGAATATGTCCAGAGTTGTCGCTGCATAAGCCGGTCTAGAATTGCACCTAGAACTATCTCAGCATCTGATAATTGTTTGGTTAACACACCAAAAATGTGTGAGTTGTACAGCTGGTGTAACTAACTAGTACAGCCAGGGATTGTTAGTTTTGGAGGGAGGGACACCTGTACTATTTAGCTGTAATTAAATACTCGTGAGGAGAGAGAAAGGGTCTTCTTCCAGATTGATTTTCTTCTTGAATCCATTTTCAAAGCTTGCATTCATGGTAGTTTAATTTTCTCAAGGGCAACTTGACGCAAAGGAGGAGGCAGATTTACTCCTGACGAGGAGCTCCTGAGTGCGACACAATAGGAGAGTAAGGGAGAAAGTCAGGTAGCCTAGGAATAGTATTCTCCATTTGTTCTTTTATTTCTCTTTCTTAAACGCCGGTGATTCATGTTATTTCAAGTTTGTATGAAAGTACATTTGATATTTAGACTAAATGATATCTTATTCAAGCTTACGTTTACTGTTTAATCTTTGAGTTTGAATGTTTTTACCACGGAAGTGTTATAGTCACTTTGACTGGAAGGTGTAGCAACAATTTAAGCTAACAAGCAAGACAACAGAAGTTACTTGGGAATTGACGAAATTTAATCCACTTGTTCTTGAATATGTTGCATTGCCAACATTGGAAGGTGTGGTTAGTGTGCATGTTTAAGTCGTAGATCTAATTGAGAAGCCAAGTTTGGTAAGACATTCATTGTACATTAATGCAACGACAATCACCTTGTATTTTAAACCTTGTGAGCCAAACTTAGTATTCTGCCGACTATTTACGTCAGGGACCCCATTTCATTATTATTGCATTTCATATTTAATTGTACATTATTGCTTCGACAATCAATCTCACAATTTTATTGCATTTACTTATTCATCGCACCAAAAGTTATAGACAACACATATCTATCTACTATATTTGTATTGATAGTGTACACTTGCACAATATTTGTTGTGACGTTCATAGCACGATCAAACATCTAGCGATAAATTAAGAGATCCAACTAGGGTAGTGACTAGTTGATTAGACGAAAATCCCCAAAACCTAACTATTAAGGAGCTCATACGGAGACGACCTAATATCCCGAAAGCCATTTATAAGATTTCTACAACTTAAGCTTTTTCTTTTATTTACTATTTTATTTTATCTCTTATTTTATACCTTCTACAACAAACTCTTATATCATTCATACTATAAATCCTAAAATCAATACTAATTGATTTTATTCTTTGCAGAGGATTTTATTTACTATAACTTTATGCCTCCTTTAGGTACGATCATTGGAATACTTCCAAGTGTTTCGTTTTAAACACACTATGTTTACAACCTGATTACAACCTGACCCGTATACTTGTGGAACATCGAAATCTACACTACATCTGGTGGCAGCTAAGTTGTTGGCACCATTTTCGGGAAGACAATGCTTTAGTAAATTTTATTCTTTCTTTGTATTAAAATAATTAGGAAAATTTTAGGTTATAGATATTATTTAACCATTCTAACAGTTTTATTTATTTCAAATCTAACCCTATTCTTTTAATTTTAATCATATCTAAACCCATGGATGCCTAGGACTTATTTTGTTCAGATTTCATTTTTGATGATGATTATGTTGCCAAAATCTATGAAGACGGTTATTATGAAGGTTGGGAGATTCAGGACAATCAGAAGTCATTAATGTTAGAATTAAGTAAACTTCGTGAAAAAGCCCAAATCCTCGATCCACATGGTGGTCAGTCTTTTAGGGAGATGTACTTTGAATCTGAATAGATAGAACAAGAACAAGGACAATGGTTGGAAGAGGGAACGAAAAGAGAATGTTTTGTGTCAGATGATTGGACCACCAAGTAACATGAGATCTCATCTTTGGAAAGGGGAATGGATAGTCATGTAAAAATCAAGATTGAGTCCCAATATAGTGACGAATCAATCCCCATAATGGAGGAAGATGTTTCCAATACTCAAAATGCAAATCTTCAACTAATGACTGTTACAACATTGTCAACATAAGAGATACTAGTTGAAGATATCATTGATAAAAAAATCAATTTCCAATGGAGATTAGCTATTATGTATAAAACTTTCCTAGTGCAGCAAATCCCTAAAGAAATTTCTAATGTGAAAATCTTCCAATTTTTGCGAAGAACAGAGAATATTTACGAGTCAGAGTCCCAACCCTCAACCAGCGTAATAATTACATCCGTTGAACAAGAAAACGTGCATTCGTAGGAGAGGCAATTTCTGTAATGGTCCTGCAAGCCACAGGAACCAGAGTTCGGTGGTGGAAATTAAAAGGGTGAACAAATAGCTACAGCAACATCAATGCATGAATTTTCCATAAACTCACCATTATTAAATGAGGTGATCAAGCAACTATTAATCCACCACACAAAGACACGTGAATTTCACAAGTGGGTCATTGATAAAGGAAACCATGTGAAAGGGTAGTGGTATAAATTTACTGATATTGTCAATAGATATGATTGATGAAAGGAACTGGCGATAATCTACGCAGGAAGAAAAGGAAAATTTTGAGAAAGAGATAAGTGCCAGAAAGTAGTGTGGCTCGACGACTACTGGAAGAACAATGACAAGAACTAGCCCTTCATTTTAAATTTTGGTCACTAACCTACTAATGTAATAACATTTCATCCATTTTCAGGGTATTTCTTTTAAATTTGACAAGTTTGTCGTGACACAGGTACTCCATGTCGCGACGAAGCAACTAGACTACTCCAAGGATGCCAAGGCATGCTATGACGTAACATACCTCTTGTACGTTGCAACCAAAGGGTCAAGATGCCAAAAAGGCGAAACTGATGGCTATGTCGCAACATTAGGAGACCTACATTTTGGTATAGGATGCAGTCTACTGGAATTGGGGAACTGAAGGGTTTGTCGCGACGCAGGGTGAGCTTCGTCGTAACAAACAGACACTGGTGGGTTGGCTGCAACAAACTTATGCTATGTCACAACATCATATGTAATTTTTGCAGGGTTGACCTAACCCGATTATGCAACCTGGTACCCTAAAACCCTATTTACCAAAAATTTAACCCTTAAAACACTTATTTTAACACCCCTATATATACTAACCTAAACTAAACCTCTTCCATCACTTAAACACTCACTAACTAATCCCAAATCCTCTAAAACTCATATCATTCCCTTCTCATTTCAAAACCTAAAATCCTATTCTTCCAAGAGTAGTCCTTCATTCAAGGGTGCAAGGAGACTCCATCAACAAGGCTCCTTCTCAAAATCAAAGGTACTTTCTTTGTTTTACTGTTCCATTATTTATTTTTCATCTCTTCTTTGTGTTAGATTACAATGCCCCCACGAAAGAGAGTAATGATCTAAGAAAGCGACAGCGATTTAGACTTTGAACGATTCACAAATACTCAGATAGAAAAGTACATTTTGGCTTCCTAAGGACGGACTCTCATTCAAGAACGAGGCTTCAAACCGTCTATGTTTTTATGGAAAGATGTATGACCATTGATACGGTATCATCAATGGGAGCAATTCTATGCTCTCCCAAAAAGTAACACCGAAGTACCAGTAGTCCATGAATTTTACACATCCCTTAAGGATGACATAGTTAAGTAAAAACCATTAGGCATAGTGATAGTTCGAGATTGTGAGGTTCACATGTAACCTAAGGATATATGCCAGTACTACAATGTCCCTTACTATGAAAAAGATTATGTGCAGAGAGTAGATTTAAACACCTTTGAAAACATTGATATGGGGGAAATAGTTAAATTTTTAATGGAAGGGCAAGGTGTGTGGAATGTTAGACTTGACTCTAGCATACCCTTTAACTTTAACCAAGCTATCATGTTTTTGGTAACTAAAATGTGCATCCAATTCCTAGCAACATGACTTATACCTGCTTTAAATGTTTCTAACATTAATTCTTTGTGAGCTTTTGACCGCTACTGAATGTACTCCCGTTCGGTTTAGATTTTGGCTTCCGCAAGTATACGGGTCAGGTTGTAAATATAGTGTGTTTTACAATGAAACACTTGAAAGTATTCTGAGGATTGTACCTAAAGAAGGCATGAGGCGGTAGTAAATGGAATTCCTGTAAATAATTAGTACTAGTTTTAGGGTTTATAATACGAGTGAAAATAAGAAAGGTTGTTGGAAGCATAAAAATAAAAGATCAAAATAAAATAAAACAAAGTAAATATGAGTTGTAGAAATTATTATAAACGTCTTTGGGGAGATTAGGTAATTTCTGTATGATTTCCTAAATTGTTGGGTTTTGAGGAATTTCCTCTAATCAACTAGTCACTACCCTAGTTGGATAGTGAGTTGATAGAGATTACTTATTGCTAGATGTCACAAACTAATCCGATTTGGGGGAAAAGGTGTTCACAGATAGGCGATACTAATTTTGGGTTCACTCCTACCTAGATGACTTTCTAGGGTTGTTAGGCCTATTGTTCGTTTAAGCTCTTCCTTTCCCAAACAACTTATCCGAAAGGTAAAACCCTTGTAAAACAACAATCAATTATTCATATGTCCACTCCCTAATTCCTCAAAATGAAATTAGTTCCTCATGATTTCTTTATTCATCAATAACATAATATAGGAAAACATATAAATCAAGAATTGAATAAAAAAAAACTAAATTGTATTGAGCGATCTGTTGGGAAAAATTCCTCGATTGTTTACGGGAGTTTCTACAATCTCGTTTCGAAAGCCAAAAACGAATAAACTAAAAGCTAAAAAATTAAAGACTAAGTAATTGTGTGTAAACCCTAGTGCTAAAGGCCCTATTTATAGCTTTACATTGCCATTTTTCCTAAACCCTAGGTCAGTTGCCATTTCTCGTGTTGAAGTGGCATTATAAAGACCAAAACGCCCTTCGTTTTAATGTGAAATCTACGTCCAAGGGTCAATGTTATGACACACTAGGTCTTTTGTCGTGACATAGGCATCAGTCTCTTCATGAAGCGTCGTTCTACAAGCATTGTCACAACAAACCCCCTGTGTGTCGCGACAAAGAAGTCAGATATCAATTTCCTTAAGTTTGGTCCCTTAGTTGCGACGTAGCTTAGTCTATGTCATGATAAAGTGATCAATATCCTTTTAGTGCACTTCTTTATGGTCTCTTGCACACTCACTAAGTATGTTAGCTAACCTTTAGGCCTCATGGATAAGTAAATCATCACTTTAACAGTTAGGTTAGACAATTCATTGAAATAAGAAATCTAACAAAAAATTATGAAAATAATTGATTTCAAGCTCTTCAAGTGTGACAAATTATTCAACCTGCTAGGTATGAAACCGATAGATCAAACTCCCTCACACTTAAGTCTTTGCTTGTCCTCAAGCAAACAAAAAAAAATAAAGGAAAATTGAAGAGCTTGAGTTTATAATTATACGAAGAATGGCTCATAGCATGTAGTCTAGGTATCACTTATTTCTTAATAACTTTGACATGATAAATAAGCAACTTTATCATTTTTAATTAGAAGCAATATAAGTTCTGTAGTTTAAAAGAAATACACATATTAAGGTTTTATCAATATATATCCTAGTATAATACAAGCAACCGTAGTGAAATCATGCAATTTCCCTTTTTATTCATGCATAAAGTTGTTTAAGTCACATAAGCTTTCTAGCTTGTAACATATTGAGGCTTAGGATAGGTATGAATTTCAAAGAACAGTCAAGCACAAAAGGTTACAAACACGAAAATAGTTTGGCACATCGCATTGTTCCCTATTCTTCCCCTTTATGTCCCACTCCATCTCACACCCTTATTTCTTCTTCTCTTACCATCCTTTTCTCTCCATTTTAGGATTCTAAAAAAATAATAATCCCTTTATCTAGCCTATGAGTATTTTCTTTCTTTTTGATTCTTTGAGTAAAATTTCTTTCCTTTTCATCTCATTGGTGACTTTATAATTTTGTCACTATGACTTTTTATGTTTATCTTACTCATACTTCTTTTGTTTCTACTCATTTTCCTTTGATTTTTCTCTATTTTCTTATTTTTGCTAGACCAAAGTTCATATATTATATTTAGTTTCCTAATTCTATTTTGTAGCCTCCACCTCGATGTGTCTACTTACCCTCAATGCCAATGGTCATACGTCTATTTCCATGCAAAACAGTACCAAAGAAAAGTGTATACACAAATTTTTTGTTTTAAGGCTAAAGAGGCTTATAGCGTGGTTTATCAAGAAGGGTCATAAGGCTTATAGACTAAGTAATTGTGTGTAAAACCTAATGAAAAAGGTCCTATTTATAGCTTTACATGGTCGTTCTTCCTAAACCCTAGGTCAGCTATTGTTTCTCGTGTTTAAGTTGCATTATAAAGACCAAAATGCCCTTCCTTTTAATGTAAAATCTGCGTCTAGGGGTCGATGTCGTGACACATCAAGTCCTATGTCGCGACATAGGCATCAGTCTCTTCCTGAAGCGTTGTTCTACATGCGTTGTCGCGACAAACCTCTTGTGTGTCGCTACAATGAAGTCAGATATAAAGTTCCTTAAGTCTGGTCCCTTAGTTGCGATGTACCTCAGCCTATGTCGTAACGAAGTGATTAGTTTCCTTTTGGTGCACTTCTTTATGGTCTCTTGCACACTCACTAAGTATGTTAGCTAACCTTTAGGTCTTATTTGGCCCTAAAGACAAATAAATCATCACTTTAAAAATTAGGTTACACAACTAAATATTATGAAAATATTACAAAAATACTTTTTTTCAAGCTCTTCAAGTGCGACAAATAGTTCAATTTGCTAGGTACGAAACCGACAGATCAACTTTGTTGTTGTAGGCATTTTGTAGCACAAGGAGGTTTGTGTAGGCTCTTGGATATATGAGCAAATGAAGCGGTGTACCTAGAGCCCAAGGAGTAGTCACTTTTTCCCACACTTGACAATCGTTCTATTCAAGAAGGCGGGACTACCAATAAAAGATCATCACAGTTTTTAAAACCTACTCGGAGCATAATTGGAGAATCCCAGTAATAGCAATATGTCAAGCTACAAAGGAAACAAATCAAAGAGTGGAATCAGAGATGAAAATAAAATATGGATGTACCGATTTCATTGAAATGAAGTGAGAAGACCAAAAAGATCCAAGGAAGCATCGAAGCCTAGCTCAATGGGATGATTGCTTGGATGAAAGAAATGATTCCGGTACTGACAGAGTTTGCGAGGATACATGGGCTACAAATTCCAAATTACCTTCCAAACATGTTTAGGGAAGAAGAAGGAGATGAGGATGAACCAAAGTTAAGAGGAGCCAATGAGGAGCAAGACACTGATGACGAGTATGAGGCAATGTTTTAGCCTCATTACTCATCTCCCAAAAGACTGGTGATTCAGAGCCCAACACGACGATAAGGAGACAACTCAAGTCAAAATTACACTGACAAGGGCAAGGCTCCAATGGATCCTCAACCTAATTCGGATGAAGACAATTGATTTCTAAATTCTTTAAAACTTTGTTTTAGTTTAAGACTTGTAATTTTGGGCTAATTTTCTTTTTATTTTTTAGGACCTATATAATTAGCCACACTACAAGCCTCTTAAGCCTTAAATAATGATTTGTGTATATCCTTTTCTTTGGTCCTATTTTGTATGAAAATGGATGTATGGTCATATGTATTGAAGGTAGGTAGGCACATTACGGTGGAGGTTGTAAAATAAAAGAAGGAAATCATGACAAAGTTTGAATTTTAGATTTAGCCAAAGAAGAGAAAAACAAGTGAAAAAAAAAAAGAAAATGAGTAAAAACACAAAAGTAAAGAGTAAGAAAAAATATGAAGAGTGACAAAATGAACAAAGCCACCAATACTAAAAGAGAAAGCTTACTTGAAAAAGAAAATTGTATACTTATAGGCTAGCTAGAAGGAGTACTTTGTATTGATTTCCTAAATGGAGAAATAAGGAAGGCGAGGGAAGGAGAAATAATGAGGTAAGATGGAGTACGTAAAGGGAGAGAATAGGGAACAATACAATGTGCCAAAATGTTTTTGTGCTAGGTAACCTTTTGTGTGCTTAACTGTTCTTTGAAAATCATCCTGTTATAAGCCTCAACATGTTACAAGCTGAAAAGCCCTATGTGACCTACCAACTCTATGCATAGATGGATATAAACATTGCATAATCTCATTATATTTGTTTGTATTGTACTAGGATAATCAAAGTACTCATGTTAGGCGTTGATAGAGCCATATTGATAGAACTTTGATTTTTGTATCTTTTGCAACCCACTGAACTTAAATTGTCTCTACTTTGAAATAGTAAAATTGCTCCATCATAATGTTAAGATGTCAAAAGATACATGAAGCCTAAAATAAATGTTGCAAGCCTATCTTTGTATGTTACAGTTTCAAGCTCACCTATCTTTCTTTTGTCATTGTTATTTGCTTTGTTTTCTGGTTTGCTTGAGCACATGAAAAGACTTGAGTGTGGGGGAGTTTGATCTGCCAGTTTCATACCTAGTAGATTGAACTTATTTTCACATTTGATGAGCTTGAAATCGACTACTTTCCTTTATGTTTTATGAATTTTTAGTCTAGTTTCATTTTCTAATAAATTGTGCCTAGAAGGTTGTATTATTGCTTTTGAGGCCAAATGACGCCTAAAGATTAGCTAACATACTTTTTGAGTGCATATGAGACTAGTAGCAGCAAGCCGTAATGATATTGACCACTTCGTCACAACATAGATAGCCTTATGTCGCAACAAAGGGATTAGCAGCGAGGAATTCCAAGATTGCCTGTTACGTCGCAACACAGGTCCTGGTGTGTCGCGACATCGGCCCCAAACTCAAACTTTGCATCTTACGAGGGGCATTTTCATCTTCACAATGCAACTTAAACATGAAGAATGGTGGCTAACCTAGAGTTGAAGAAAAAAAATCATCTAAAGCTATAAATAGGACCTTTAGCACTAGGGTTAACACACCATTATTTAGATTTAGTTTTTAGTTTCATTTGTATTTTTTTGTTTTTGAAACGAGATTGTAGAAATTTGTGTAAATGATTGAGGAGTTTTTCCCGACAAATAGCTTAATACAATTTTAGTTTCTTGTTCATTCTCTTTTACATTTATATATTTTCATATATTGTGTTATAAATGAATAAAGAAACCATGAGGAACTAATTCCTTTTTTGGGGAATTAGGGAGTGGACATAAGAATAATTGATTATTGTTTTATAGGGATTTACCGTTCAGATCAGCTGTTCGGGAAAGGAAGAGCATCAAACAAACACTAGGTCTGACAACCTTAGAAAGTCATTTTTGTGGGAATGAACCCAAAATTGGTATTTCTCATCCGTAAGTACCTTTTCCCCAATCCAGTTTAGATTGTGACATCTAGCGATAAGTAATCTCTATCGACTTGCTATGTCGGTAGAAGATCGAGAGATCCAACTGAGGTAATGACTAGTTGATTGGGGGAAAATCCCCAAAACCCAACAATTGAGGAACTCATACGGAAACGACCTAATATCCTCAAAGCCGTTTATAAGATTTCTACAACTCAAGCTTTTTAAATTATTAACAATTTTATTTTATCTTTATTTTATGCCTTCTACAATAGTCTCTTATATCATTCGTACTATAAACCCTAAAATCAATACTAATTAATTTTATTCTTTGTAGAGATTTTATTTACTATAGCTTTACGCCTCCTTTGGGTACGATCATCGAAATATTTCCAAGTGTTCTATTGTAAACACACTATATTTACAACCTGGCCCGTATACTTGTGAAACGCCGAAATCTACACCAAAAAGGAGTACGTTTGAGGGCGGTCAATGTGCTTAAATGTTATAAGAAAGCTATTGGGAGGATGATTGCGGATATTAAAGGCATCAATCCAGCATTTTTTCAATACAGGATCCGATTAAAAGATGGAAGGAAACTTGTGTTGGATGCACAGAGAAGACTTAACTCAGCCATGAAGTAGTGAAAAAGGAACTATTGAAATGGTTAGATGCAGATATTGTATATGCAATTTCTGATAGTGAATGGGTTAGCCATTACACAATGTTTACCAAAAAAAAGGTGGGTTGATGGCAGTAGAAAATGATAACAATGAGTTAATCCCTACACGAACAGTCGCAGGGTGGAGAGTTTGCATTGATTATCGGAAATAAAATGATGCAACAAAGAATGATTATTTTAGTTACCTTTCAATGATGAAATGCTGGATCAGCTAGCAAGAAAAGAATATTATTGCTTCTTAGATGGGTATTCAGGTTACCATCAAATTCCTATACATCCTAATGAGCATGAAAAAACAACTTTTACATGCCCTTTCGAAACTTATGCATTTAAAAGAATACCTTTTGGACTCTGTAATGCTCATGCCACATATTTGAGATGTATAACCACCATTTCTGCAAATTTACTAAACGAGGGACTAGATGTTTTCATGGATGTATAACCACATATTTGCTTCTAGGAATGTCTATTGAACTTAGGGAAGGTGCTTCAAAGGTGTGAAGAAACTAACCTACTAATTAATTGGGAAAAGTGTCATTTCATGGTAAGAGAAGGATTAATTTTGGGACATCAAATTTCGTGAAAAGGGTTAGAGGTAGACGAAGAAAAAATTAAGGTAATAAAGAACTTGCCACATCCGACAAATATCAAAGGTATTCGAGATTTTTTGGGACATGCAGGGTTTTATTTATTAAAGACTTTGCTCATATTTGTAAACCCTTTAATTTATTATAACAAAAATATGTTCCTTTCTTATTTAATAATGAATGTGTGGAAGCCTTTTAGAAGATCAAAGAAAAATTAGTGTCTACTCCTATAATTATCACACCAGAATGGACAAAAATCCTTTATTATTATTTGTGATACTAGTGGTTATACTGTAGGTGTTGTCTTGGGCCTGAAAAAAGATTGCTTATTTAGAGCTATTCATTATGCTAGTTGATCTGTCGATTTTATACCTAGCAGATTGAACTAGTTTTCACACTTGAGTAGCTTGAAATTAAGCATTTTCCTTATATTTCTATTTGATTTACCTTAGTTTTCGTATATTTAATAAATTGTGTAAAAAGGTGTGAAAAGGTGTTTTTTTATGTTTTTAGAGCCGATTGAGGCCTAAAGGTTGGCTAACGTACTTTGTGAGTGTGTAGGAGACCATTAAAAGGTGCACCATATAAAAAATGATCACTATGTCACGACACGAGACAATGGATGTCGCAACATAGGGACCAAAATGAAGAAATCATGAATCTACCTTCTTCCTTGCAATATAGCATGTCTATGTTGCTACAAACTCCCTATGTCGGGACATAGCATGTTTACATCGCGACAAAACCCTAAAAATATCTATAAAAAAGTACACTGACTACTACGTCGTGACATCGACCCCTGAACGCGGATTTTGCACCAAATGAAAGGCGTTTTGGTCTTTACAACACCACTTAAACACAAGGAATGAGAGCTAACCTAGGGTTGAGGAAAATGACCATACAAGGCTATAAATAGGGCCTCTAGCACTAAGGTTTTACGCACCATTTTACTAGCTTTCAGTTTTTAGTTTTATTTTGTGTTTTTGTTCGAAATGAGATTGTAAAACTCGCATAAACGTTCGAGGAATTTTTCCCGACAGGTTGCCAATACAATTCAAGTTTCTTTTTCATTCTCTTTATTCAATTATAAGTTCTTATATATTATTGTGTTTAAGATGATCATGAAACCTATGAGAAATTAATTCCATTTTTGGGGAATTAGAGAGTGGGAGTATCAATATTTAAATTGTTGCTTAACAGAGATTTTACCTTTCAGATTAGCTTTTTGAGAAAGAAAAAACATTAAACAAACTTTAGGCCTAACAACCTTAGAATTTCATTTAGGTGGGAATGAACCCAAAATTGGTATTGGCCATTCGTGAACACCTTTTCTTCAAACCAGTTTAGACTGACATCTAGCAATAAGTAGTCTCTATCGACTTGTTATGCCGGTGGAAGATCAAGAGATCCAACTAGGGTAGTGACTAGTTGATTGGAGGAAAATCCCCAGAACTCAATGATTGAAGAACTTATACAAAAACAACCTAATTTCCCCAAAGTTGCTTATAAGATTTTCTACATCTTAATTCTTTCATTTTATTTTCTCTATTATTTTATGCTTTGCAAAATCAACTCCTTTACTATTCTTTGTACTATAAACCCAAAAGTACTAATTAATTTTATTCTTTGCAGGGATCTAATTTACTATTACTTTACGCCTCCTTCAGGTGTGATCCTCGGAACACTATCAAGTGTTTCGTTGTACACCCTATATTTATAACATGACCCGTATACTAGGGGAAAGCCTAAGATCTACGTTAAATCGGAGTAAGTTTTTGGCGCCATTGCTAGGGTGGCAACGCTTTAGTAAAATTTATTCTTTCCTTGATTTAGAATAATTAGAAATAATTTAGGATAGAGTTACGAGCTTGTAATACCCCTAACCTATATACATTGCTGGAAACTAAAATAGAAAGTTCTACTAGTCATATAAAGTAGTTATGTTTCATTGTATCATCATAATCCAACATAAATGTGCTTACAAATATAAATATCATAAATGCATAGTTTCAAATATCTAAACACACATTTAAAGTATCTAAGATTTAACTATTTATCATTTGGAATGGATTAAAGTCAAGTTGGAATGAATTAAGAGAAGTTAGGAAGAATTGGTGAAACAGGGGCACACACCCGTGTGCCAGATCAGTTACATGCTCGTGTGTGCCTCCGAACAAGGGTCACACAGCCGTGTAACAGTTCGTGGGCCCGATCGTGTGTCTACTCGAAATATCCCTACTGACTTGCAACACAAGCTCGTGAGAGGGACCATGCATAAGACCATGTGTTTACACGAAATTGGGCCACACGGGAGTGTCCTAGCCTATGTGTCTGCTCGTGTACCCTGCATTGCACATAAATATAGCAAACGACCATGTAATAGCCCGTGTCATAGGCCATGTTTGTCCAAGATTACTTCCTAAACAAGATATGCACACTTCAAAATATCACAAGAAGTTACCATGACCTATTGTATACAATCATGACCCAAAAACATGAATTAACATGCCATATATCATATAATCATGTTAAATAACCATTCAAAGAATATGCCCACCAAAGGCACCACAATTAATTCATTTCAAGTCACACAAATTTATCATAATAACAAGCATTCATCCATTGCTTTCATTTCTTTTTCATCAATCCATAACATCCATAAAACATTATATCACAAGGCTACATATTTACCTATCACAATTTCATTCTAACAAAATGACCATTTGCTAAGGTCTAACCAACTTTCATAAGATTTAAGTCACTACTATAATAAATTAAGTCATAACCTATGTACATGCCATTATATATAGTTTCAAAAGCTAGCACATCTACCGTATAAGCAAATGATAGTGTGATCTCCAACACCCTTCTGATCAATAGCAAAAGTCCGACAACCTACAAGAAACATCACACAAGTTAAGTATTAATGTAACACAACAATTTCTTAAAACCACTTCACAAGTAAAAATCAATACACACCACCTACTTCCACTTTGTCCATACTACCTTTTCATAAATTAAGAAGCCACCGTATCAATTTCTGTCAACCAAACACCGGTACGAAGCCTGCTATATAATCACTATCTTGAAGCCTGCTATTTATTCATCAGCTCGAAGCTTGCTATTTATTCACCGGCTCAAGGCCTGCTATATATTCACCAGCTCGAAGCCTGCTATTTATTCACCGACTCGATTCACTTATTTCTAAACTCTTTGGTTTCCCAAGCCAAAATCTGGATTTGTTCTTCATTATAAGACATGTCATGTTTAATTTCTACGTCCACCGGTGAAATCATGTGTGTAGGATCAGATATGTATCGTCTTAGCATTGACACGTGGAATACATCATTCATTTTCTCCAACTCAACCATTAATGCCAAACGATAAGCCACCAACCCAACTCTTACGAGGATTTTGTACGGTTTAATAAACCGTGGACTCAGTTTGCCTTCCCTTTTAAAACAGAGAACCTTTCTCCATGGTGATACTTTGAGAAACACTTGAACTTTTTCTTTTCAAATTGGCATAAGATTTTTGACGATCTGTTGTAGCTTTTAAACTCTCACGAATCACTTGAACTTTTTCTTCCATTTCTCGCATTAAGTTTGTGCCAAAAAGTTTATTCTCTCCTAGTTCTATTCAGTATAAGGGTGCTCGACACTTTCGACCAAACAAAGCTTCATACGATGCCATTTTAATGCTCGATTGGTAACTGTTGTTGTAAGCAAACTCCACTAATGCAAGAAACTTCTCCCAACTACTCTCAAACTGTAGAACATATCACCTCAACATATCTTTAAGTACCTGGATCACTCGCTCTGATAGGCCATCTGTTTGCATATGAAAAGCTGTGCTAAAGTGTAATCGAGTTCCCATAGCTTCCTGCAATTTACCCCAAAATCTTGAAGTAAATCGCAGATCTCAATCAAATATTATACTTCCAAGAACACCATGTAACCTAACAATTTTCGCAATATATAACTCCGCCAACCTTTCAAGTGAAAAATTCATACGGATAGGAATGAAGTTCGCAGACTTTTTTAAACGATCAACAATTACCCATATTACGTTTTTCTTCCAAGGGGACATCGGTAATCTTGATATGAAATTCATAGTAATTCGTTCCGATTTCTACTCGAGAATCATGATGAGCTGAAGTAACCCAGAAGGCACCTGATGTTCAACTTTGACTTGTTGACAAATCAAACATTTGGATATGTATTCTCCAATTTATCTTTTCATACCGGGCCACGAATACAGTTGTTTCAAGTCGTTATACATTTTGATACCTCCTAGATGCATTGAAAAACCATTATCATGAGCTTCTCATAAGATCTTCTGTTTAATCTCTGAATTTTTCGGAACACAAATTCTATTCTTGAAGTATAATCCCCCAACCGTACCAACTTGAAATTAAGCTCTAACCATCTCCGTTGCCTCAAATTAAGCTTTTTTTACGACATCAAATATTTTAGACTCTTGTTATCCGTGAAGATGTGAGATTTTTCCCCGTACAAGTAATGCCGCCAAATCTTCAAAGCAACCACTATCACAGCAAGCTCCAAGTCGTATGTGGGATAATTCTTCTCATGCGGTTTAAGTTATCGTGAAGCATATGCTATACACAACCTAATACATTTAACGAAGCTTCACTATAAGCTACAAATTATTTTCCCGATTCTAGTTGAACTAAAGCAAGAGCTTTAGTTAACATTTTCTTTAATTACTTGAAACTCTGTTGACACTTCTCCGTCTAATTAAATTTCGTATCTTTTTGAAGTAATTTCTTTAATGGAGAGGTAATAATCGAGAAGCCTTCAAACCGTCTATAATATCCAACTAGTCCTAGAAAGCTTCTGATCTCCGTAATATTCTTCAGAGGTTTCTAGTCCAGCACTGCTGATATTTTTCTCGGGTCTACTCTGATTGCATCAGCTAATACTACATGCCCTAAAAATCCCACTTCTCGCAGTCAAAATTCACATTCGCTAAACTTCACGAAAAGCTATTTTTCTCATAATACGTGCAATACTATCTTCAAGTGCCGTGCATGATCATTCTCTTCTTTAGAGTAAATCAAAATATCATCAATAAATACAACCACAAACTTATCCAAATAAGGTCGAAAAATTCGATTCATAAGATCCATAAATATTGCGGGTGCATTTGTTATCAAAAGGGCATAACTAGGAATTCATAATGCCCGTACCTGGTCTTGAAAGCTGTTTTTGGAATATCCGAATCTTTCACACGAAGTTGATAATATCCCGATCAGAGATCAATCTCTGAAAACACCTTTGCACCTTTTAATTGATCGAAAAAATCATCAATGCGTGGTCAAGGATACTTATTCTTGATTGTGACTTTGTTGATTTGATTATAATTAGTGCATAACCGTAATGACCCATCTTTCTTTTTAATAAATAGTACCGTCGCACCTCACGGGGAAAAACTAGGTCTCACAAATCCTCGATCGAACAATTCTTGCAATTGTGTTTTTAACTCTTTCAACTTGGTAGGTTCCATTCGATACGAAGCAATCAATATAGGCGTAGTTCCTGAAATTTATTCAATAGCAAACTCAACTTCCCTGATCGACAGTAACCCCGATAATTACTCTGAAAACACATCTGAAAATTCCTTCACAACTGGTACAGATTCCAATTTTTGTTACGAAATTTTAGTAATCAAAATGTACGCCAAGTAAGCATCACAACCTTTATGAGTACAACTCTGAGCTGTCATAGCTGAGATAGTTCTGAAAGTGTTATCACACCCATCTACTTCAACTGCTATTTTTCCACCGTCATGACATTTCAATTCAATCCTCTTTTGTTTACAATTCACAACAGCATCATGCAGCGTTCCAATCCATACCGAGGATGACATCAAACTCATGGAAGGGTAACAACATCAAATCAGTCGAAAAGTAATAATTCCTAATTTTTAAGGGACAATTCCTATAGACCTTGTCCACTATAACATGTTGACCTAAAGGATTAGTTACTTTAATCACAAATTCGGTTAATTCCTCTGGAAAATTCTTATCTGACACTAATGTTGCACATATATACGAGTGCGTTGATCTGGGATCAACCAAGGCATAAACGCTAATATTAAAGATAGAAAATGTATCGACGATAACATCTGGAGATGAAACTTCTTGACGTACTCGTATTGCGAAAGCCTTAAAAGCAACAATACAACCTTTTTAGCACAATTTATTAGAGAACAAAAATAGTCTAAAATTTCATAGACATAACTAAAATTACTCAATTTCAAGCTCATCAAATGTGAAAATAAATTCGATCTGCTAAATACGAAATCAACAGATCAAACTCCCCCACACTTAAGTCTTTGCTTGTCCTCAAGCAAACATGAAAACAAAGAAAATAACAAGGAAAAGAAAAAGATAAGTGAGCTTGAAACTTTATCATACAAAGATAGACTTCCAACATTTATTCTAGGTTTCATGTATCTTTTGACAATCTTAACATGATGATGGAGCAATTTCACTATTTTAAAGTATTGAGAATTCAAGTTCAGTGGGTTACAAAAGATATAATTATCAAAATTCTATCAATATAACTCCATCAACGCCTAACATGAGTACTTTGATTAACCTAGTACAATACAAACAATTAGAATGAGATTATGCAATGTCTATATCCATCTATGCATAGAGTCGGTCAGGTCACATAGGACTTTTCAGCTTGTAAAGTGTTGAGGCTTAGCACAGGTATTATTTTCAAAGAACAATTAAGCACACAAAAGGTTACATAGCATGAAAATAGTTTGGCACATTGTATTGTTCCCTATTCTCCCCTTTACATCCCACTCTATCTTACCTCCTTATTTCTCCTTCTCTCGTCTTCCTCATTTCTCCATTTAGGAAATCAATTCAAAGTCCTACTTCTACCTAGCCTATGAGAATACAATTTGCTTTTTCGAGTAAGTTTTCTTTTTTTCTATCGGTGACTTTGTTGATTTTGTCACTCTTCACATTTTTCTTACTCTTTTCTTTTGTGTTTGTACTCATTTTCTTTTTGTTCTTTTCACTTATTTTTTCTCTTCTTTGGCTAAATCTAAAATATATACTTCATCATGATTTCCCTCTTTTATTTTACAACCTCCATCATAATGTGTCTACCTACCCTCAATACATATGGCCATACATCCATTTTAATGCAAAATAGGACCAAAGAAAAGGATATACACAAATCATTATTTGAGGCTTAGGAGGTTTGTTGTGTGGTTTATTAAAAAGGTGTCATAAGGCTAAAAAAATGGGCACTAATTGATAATTCAGAATAGGGTTTAACTTTTTAGCTCTAGTTGTGTCAAATAATGCCTTAGGTTATCCTTAAACAACTCAATATGCACAAATGTTAATTTAATTACCTAATCTCAAGATTATTGTCTAACATATATACTAGCATGCTTGTTTCCTCATATTATGCATTTAATTTAGTATCAATAAAACATTTTCTTATATATACTTAGTGTAACCTATAGAACTTCAAAAATCTCACTTTAGAAAATTTAAAATTTCTTCAACATCATGCCTAGTTTATCAAGAAAACATAATCAACCTATTATACATGCTCCTAACCAATCACTGGTATTTCTACAAGCTCAAGCACACAACAAAAAGTCAAAATAGAAAAATTATATGGAAAAATTCCTGTACTACCCCTAACACTTTAGAAAACACATTGTCATCAATGTGTAGCCCTATAAATATTAAGGCAAGAAGTTACTCGATTGATCGTGAAGGTCCTTTTCTTCTTATGGTGGTTGTCCTTCTTCCTTTGGTGTGAATGCTTGGAATTATTCTGTCTCCAAAATATGGGGTTCCTACAAAAAGATTTAAAGTATACAAAAATTCCTAATCATACTCCTATGAATTATATAAGTCCCTAAAAATAAAAAATTATCCAAAAATTACAAGTCTTAAAATCAATGTCTTAAAAAATTAAAGTTCAATCTTCATCCTCCTCATTGGGTTGAGGATCCATTGGAGCCCTGTCATTGTCGGAGTATTTTTGTTGAGAGGTTCCATCTTGTTGTCGTGTTGGGCTCCGAATCACCAGTCCTTTAGGAGTTGAGTAATGAGACTGAAACATTGCCTCATACTCGTCATTAGTGTTAGGCTCACTTTTCTCCTCATTGGCTTCTCCCAACTCAGGTTCATCCTTCTTTTCTTCTCTAAACATGCAACACCCAAGACCCATCACCGTCTTCGATTTGGGTCCCAAGGTTACTAACATTCATTTGTCTAAACAGTTTCAAAATGACATCTCAATCAATGTCAATTTTTCAATTATTTAAGAATACATTCATTTGATTAAAAAAACATCATTTATCGTCATCATTTATAAGGACTTAATTGAAATATAATAAAAAATCGCATGAAATTCTGAATTTCAGTGAAATAGGGGTCACATGGCCGTGCCCCTGATCGTGTGCATACACGAAATCCCTTAGACGGTAGTGTCACAGATCGTGTGATAGGCCTTGTGAACATTTGAAAATACCCTACACGCCCGTGTGTGAAATCGTGTACTGAGCCATGTGTCAGTCCGAATTAGGGCCACACGACCGTGTCCCAGCTCGTTCATAGCTCGTGTAAACCCTGCACCTATTTTTCCTAAGGCACACGTCCATGTACTAGCCAGTGTGTTAGGCCGTGTGTACCTACGAAAATGTAATTTTAAACAAGCAAAAATCATGCAATTCACCTATCAAGTGCAATTTCCAGCCGTCTTCATAGATCTATTGATTTCCAACTCAAAACATACAAATTCTCATGTATAGAAAGCAAACATACCAAATATCTAAGGTTCCACAAGACATTGTAGCTTATACATATATGCATACTTGAAACATAACAATCTTTCTAACATAAGTGCAACATTCAACCAAGACAATATCATTTTACAACTCATTCAAAATCGTATATATTAGAAGATAACAGCATCCTAATACATGCCATATAACTAGGTGATGTAAATACTAACAAACGAGCTCCCAAGATAGTGTGATTTCTTTGAGACAATCTGATCTTCAGACAGCAAAATAAAATCTACAAAACAATAACAATTTCATAGGTATTCTTTCATAGCTTAGTAAGTTCATAGAGTTTAACAAATTACCAAATAACATCTGTTGAACAGTCTATAACTCAATCAAACCAAAGTATAACTTTGCTACAACAAGCCATAACCAGAGTTTCATTTTGTCTTGACAGAATCAATCTTTTACATGTATATGATGTTACTCACACAAGCTGATGATAACTCACAACTAATACGGTACCTCAGCCATCGATACATTACTTATATACATATATATATATATGTTCCCTAACGATGCTGCTCACACAAGCTATTGAGAATATGTCATTCATGCATATATCTCAGCCATCGTAGGGCCATGCAATTCATTCCAAGATTCATTTCAAATTTCCTCGACTCACGAAACTGTTCACACAAGCTGTTGAGAATCCGCAACATAGGACCTCAGCCATCGCGTCGATTCGGATCACCGGCTCAAAACCTGATATCTCTTTCATTCATTTTTTCCATCTTTCTCAATTTCAAGTTCCATAGTTTGTTACAATAATTACAAAGAATATAAATAGTGTTATATTTAAATAAAAATTTAACGTTACAAACTTATCGATCTGAATTGTAGTTACGGATAGGCTCCAAGGATTATTCTACTAATTTCCCTTTTCCTCGATTCACGGCACGATCGTGATCTAATCACAACAATCACGTAATTTTTCACATTAAATTACATATTTAAATCATTTAAGACATTTTGATCTTTTTGGGAAATTTACAAAATTACCCTTAACATTTCACTTTTATTCAATTTAGTCCCTAAACACAAAACATGCAAAATAACCATTTTCTTTCTAAACCCACATCAACCAAATATTCCTAGCTCTCATACAAGTCCCTATAATCCAATTATTTCACACCAAGTACACATAATTTCATCATTTTAACATTTTAGTCATTAAACCTTGATTTCATCAAAAACCACTTTACAAAAATATCAAACCCAACCACCAAGTATATAAATCCACCATAAAATTTCAAGAACAAGCATATTCAACAATGGTAAAATTTATAACAGTTGACAGATTTGCAAATTAGTCCTTCAATTAGCTAGATTAAGCTAATAAAAATTACTAAAAACAATCAAGGTTTACTTACCTAATCAAGCTTCAAAAGTTTAAAAATGGAAACCCTAATTTTATTTACGTTTTCTATGAAGAAGATGAACAAAAAGAGATGAAAATTTCATTTTTCTTCTTTTAATTTCATATATATACGTAACGGGAATTTTGTAAATAATTTGTCTTTCATGGCTAACTTCATTAATCTGTTATTTAATCTTAATTAATCCCACTTATGAACAACATATCTCACAATAATCCACCTACTAAAATGCTATTGGTTAATTTACTTATTTGATCCTTCTAATTAAACAACTCAACTTTTCCACCTTTTATGATTTAATCCTTTCTACTTAACTATCTAAACGATAAAATTTCATAACCAAAATTTACTGCAATGCTAACGATATCATAAATATTAAAATAAATAAATTTACAACTCGACTCGTCTAAGTTATGGTCCCAAAATCACTGTTTTCAACACCAGTGAAAATCGGGTTATTACAAAACATGTTTGGAGGGTATTTTGGAGTTGGTAGCCCATGTATCCTTGCAAACTCCGTCAACATCAGAGTTTTTTCTTTCATCCAAGATATGATCCCATTGAGCTTAGCTTCGATGCTTCCTTGGCTCTTTTTGGTCTTCTCACTTCCTTTCAACGAGGCCAGTACATCCATATTTTCTTTTCATCTCGGATTTCACTCTTTGATTTGTTTCCTTTGTAGCTCGACATATTGCTTATATAGGGAATCTCCAATGATGATCCGAGTCAGCTTTAGAAACTATTCATCATCTTTCATTGGTACTCTCGCCTTCTCGCATAGAGTGGTTACCAGGTGTGGGAAAAAAAGACCACTCTTTTGGCTCTAGGTGCATCGCTTCATTTTCTCGTATATCTAAGAGCCTACACAAACCTTTTTACACTGAAAAATATCACACAATAACAAAACTTGCAAAGAATTAACATTTGAAACATTTAAAGCATGTATAAGTCATGTAGCTAGGAATTGCATTCACATTTTAGCTTCCGAGAACATGATAGCTTGGTTGAAATTAGATGGTGTGCTATTATTGAGCCTAAAATTCCAAGTTCCCCTCCCTTTTATAAAAAATTGGATGATTTCCCCCATATATATGTTGTCAAATGAATTATGGTCTATTTTCTGAACATAATCTTCCTCAAAGTAAGGGAATTATAATATTTGCATATATCCTTAGGTGACATGCGAACCTCACAAACACAAACTATCACTATGCTTAGAGGTTTTCTCTTAATTATGTCAACCTTAAGGGATGCGTAAAATTCGTGAACTACTGCTACTACAACATTACCTGTTAGGAGAACATAGAATTACTCCCATTTATGATATCGTACCAATGGCCATACCTCTTTGCATAGAATCATCGATGGTTCAAAGCCTCATTCTTGAATGAGAGTCCACCATTGGGAAGCCAAAAAGTACTTTTCTATTTGAGTATTTATGAATCGTTCAAAATCTAAATCGTTATCGTTTTCTTGGATAATTGTTGTCTTTCGTGGAGGCTTTATAGTTTACATAGAGAAAAACGAATAATAACGAATATAACAGTGAAAGTTTGAGAAATACCTTTGATTTTTTCTTGCCAATGAGGGTCTATTGAAGCCTTGATTGATGGAGTAAAGCCTTTTGGAAGAGTAAGAGGGCTAGGTTATGAAAGTGAAGAGGAGTTTAAGTTTTAGGTTATTGAGTGATAAGGGAAGGATGAGAGGTTTCGAGGGTTTGTTGATGAGTTTGGGAGTGTTTTATTGAGGGAAGATGTTTAGTTTAGGTTAGTATATATAAGGGTGTTAGAAAATAGGTGTTTTAAGGGTTTAAATTTGGGTATATAGGGTTTTAAGGTATCGAGTTACGTAATCGGGTCAACCCTGCAAAAATTGAAGATGATGTCGCGACGTAACCTAAAGTTTGTCGTAACATATATGTCCGTGCCTAATTGTCGTGATGTAGCTTCCCCTATGTCACGACAAACACCTCAGCTTTGGAGTTCCAACAGACTGCTGACCACTCCCGAACATACTCTTGTTCAATGTAGATTTTGGCTTCCGCAAGTATATAGGTCAGGTTGTAAAAATAGTGTGTTTTACAACGGAACACTTGGAAGTATTCCGAGGATCGTACCCAAAAGAGGCTTAAAGTGATTGTAAATGGAATTCCTGCAAAGAATAAAATTAATTAGTACTAGTTTTAAGGTTTATAGTACGAGGGAAAATAAAAGAGTTTGTTGAGGGCATGAAAATAAAAAGATCAAAATAAAATAAATAAAGTAAAGATTAGTTGTATAAATTCTTATAAACATCTTTGGGGAGATTAGGTCGTTTCTATATGTTTTCCTCAACTATGGAGTTTTGAGGATTTTCCTCCAATCAACTAGTCACTAACCTAGTTGGATCTCTCGATCTTTCACCAATTTAGTTAGTCGATAGAGATTACTTATCGCTAGATGTCACAATCTAAATCGGTTTGGGGAAAAGGTGTTCACGGATTGGAAATACCAATTTTGGGTTCATTCCCACCTAAATGACTTTTTAGGGTTGTCAGGCCTAGTGTTTGTTTGATGATCTTCCTTTCCCAAATAACTTATCCGAAAGGTAAAATCCCTATAAAATAACAATCAATTATTCATACATCTACTCTTTAATTCCCCAAAATGGAATTAGTTCCACATGGTTTCTTTATTCATCAATAACATAATATATGAAAACATGTAAATCAAGAATTGAATGAAAAAGAAACTAAATTGTAGTAAGTGATCTGTCGGGAAAAATTCCTTGATCGTTTATGCGATTTTTTACAATCTCATTTCAAAAGCTAAAAACAAATAAACTAAAGACTAAAAATTAAAGGCTAAGTAATTGTATGTAAAACCTAGTGTTGAAGGCCTTATTTATAGCTTTACATGACCTTTTTCCTAAACCGTAGGTCATCTGTCATTTCTTATGTTTAAGTGGCATTGTAAAGACCAAAACACCCTTCAAATTAATGTGCAATCTATGTCCAAGGGTCGTTGTCGTGACACACCAGGTCTTGTGTCACGAAAAAGGCATCAGTCTCTTTGTGTAGTGTCATTCTACAGGCGTTGTTGCGATAAACCTCCTATGTGTCGCGACAAAGAAGTCAGATTACAAGTTCATAAAGTCTGGTCCCATAGTTGCGACGTAGCTCAGCCTATGTCATGATGAAGTGATCACTTTCCTTTTAGTTCACTTCTTTATGGTCTCTTGCACACTCACTAAGTATGTTAGCTAACCTTTAGGCCTCATTTGGCCTTAAAGACAAATAAATCATCACTTTAACACTTAGGTTACACAATTTATTGAAATAATAAATCTAACTAAATATTATGAAATATTATGAAAATACTTGATTTCAAGGTCTTCAAGTGCGACAAATAGTTCAATCTACTAGGTACAAAATCGATAGATCAACTGCCTCCTATGTCGTAACATAGCTCACCTAATGTCGTGACATACTTAACAAATTGGGTTTTCAAGCATTCTGACCTAATGGTTGCGATGTAAAAGAGGGTATCTCACGTCATTTCATGCCTGGGTTTCCTTTGAGTAGTTTGGTTACGTTGTCGCGACGTGGCTTATCTATGTCATGACAAGCCTACTAGATTTAAAAGAAATACCCTGAAACGGATGAGATATAATTACGTTAGCATTTTAGTGACTAAAATATAAAGTTAAGGGTTAGTTCTTGTGAGAATTGTCTAACAAGAGTGTTAAGGTGCACTTTGGCTAGTCTATTTAATCATTGTTAGTCCAGCAACCGTTGTGCTACGCTACTCTTTGGTGCTTATCTCTTTCTCAAAAATTTCCTTTTCTTCATGCGTAAATTATCGCTAGTTCCTTTCACTGATCATATCTATTGACGATGTCTGTAGATTCATACCACCGCCTTTTCACATGGTTGCCTTTATCATTGAGCCACTCGTGAAATTCATGTGCCTTTGTGTGGTAGATTAATAGTTGCTCGATCCTTTCATTTAAAAATAGTGAATTTATGGCAAATTCATGCGTTGATGTTACTGCAGGTACTTGTTCTCCCTTTTAATTTCCTTCATCGAACTCTGGTTCTTGTGGCTTGTGGGACCATTGTAGTAATTCCCTCTCCGATAAATTCATGTTTTCTTGTTTCACGGTGTAATAACTATGCTAGTTGAGGGTTGGTACTCTGGCTTGCAAATATTCTCTGTTTTTTGCACAAATTAAAAAAATTTCACATTAGAAATTTCTTTAGGGATTTGCTGCACCAAGAAAGTGTTATACATAATAGCTAATCTCCATTAAAAATTGAATTTTTTGATCAATGATATCTTCAACTAATATCTCTTCTGTTAACGATGTTGGAGCAATCATTAGTTGAAGATCTTCCTCCTTTATGAGGATTAATTCGTCACTAGATTGGGACTCAATCTTGTTTTTTATATGACTATCCATTTCCCTTTCCAAAGATAAGATCTCGTGTTGTTCAATGGTCTAATCCTCTGACTCAGAACATTCTCTTTCCTTTTCCTCTTCCAACCATCGTCCCTGTTTTTGTTTTGGTCAGTTTTAATTCCTCGTGTTTAAGTGGCATTGAAAAGACCAAAATGCCTTTCATTTAATGTGAGATCTGTGTCCAGGGGTCGATTTCGCGACACACCAAGTCCTATGTCGCGACATAGGCATCACTCTCCATGTGAAGTGTCATCCTACAGGCGTTGTCGTGACATAGCTCCTGTGTTTCGCGACAAAGAAGTAATATTTCAAATTCCTTAAGTCTGGTCCCTTGTTGCGACGTAACTCAGCCTATGTCGTGACGAAGTGATTAGTTTCCTTTTAGTACACTTCTTATGGTCTCCTATACACTCACCAAGTAGCTAACCTTTAGGCCTTATTTGACCTTAAAGACAAATAAACCACATTTTAACACTTAGGTTATACAATTTATTTAAATAAGAAATCTGAATTAAATCCTACGAAAACATAACGAAAATACTTGATTTCAAGCTCTTCAACTGTGAAAACTAATTCAATTTGCTAGGTATGAAACCGATAAATCAAATCCCCCACCTATTACGATTTATAGTTATACAGAGAGTGGCTCGTAGCATGGAGTTTAGGCAACATATATTACTTAATAATTTTGACATGATAATTAAGCAACTTTACCATCTTTGATTAGAAACAATATAAGTTCAGCAGGTTATAGGAAATACACCTATTAAGATTTTATCAATATATATATCCAATAATGCCAAATATAAGTATTTTAATTATCCTAATACAATATAGACAACCATAATGAAATCATACAATTTCCACATGTATTCATGAATAAAGTTATTTAAGTGACATAGGGCTTTTCGGCCTGTAAAGTGTTGAGGCTTAGGATAGGCGTGAATTTCAAAGAATAGTTAAGCACAAAAGGTCACAAACACTAAAACTGATTGACACATTGTATTGTTCCCTTTTCTTCCCTTTTATGTCCCACTCCATCTCACCCCCTTATTTCTCTTTCTCTCACCATCCTTTTCTCTCCATTTTAGGATTCTCAAAATAAAATAATAACTTTAGCTAGCCTATGAGTATATTCTTTCTTTTTTCTTTTTTGTGTGACAATAATAGGAGTAGTTATCAATTTCTCTTTTATTTTCTCAAAAGCTTCAATGCAACTATTATAAAAAACAAATGGAACATTTTTCTGCAATAATAAATTTAAGGGTTTAGAAATGTGAGAAAAATCTTTTATATATTCCTTAATAATTATGACATGATAATTAAGCAACTTTACCGTCTTTGATTAGAAACAATATAAGTTCAGCAGGTTATAGGAAATACACATATTAAGATTTTATCAATATATATTCATAAATGTCAAATAGAAGTAATTTAATTATCCTAGTACAATACAGACAACCATAATGAAATCATGATATTTCCACATTTATTCATGCATAAAGTTGTTTTAAGTCACATAAGGCTTTTCAACTTATAACATGCTGAGGCTTAGGATAGGCGTGAATTTCAAAGAACAGTTAAGCACAAAAGTTGTTTTAATCTTACCCCTTTATTTCTCCTTCTCTCATCATCTTTTTCTCTCCATTTTAGGATTCTCAAAATAAAATAATCCCTTTAGCTAGCTTATGAGTATGTTCTTTCTTTTTTTTTTTTGGGTCTTGAGTAAGATTTCTTTCTTTTTCGAGCTTATTGGTGACTTTATAATTCTGTCACTCTTCACATGTTGTCTTACTCATACTTCTTTTCCTTTTTGATATTTTTCTGTTTTTCTTATTTTGGCTAGACTAAAGATCATATATTATATTAAGTTTCCTATTCTTATTTTGTAACCTCCACCTTAATGTGTCTACTTACCCTCAATACCAATGGCCATACGTCTATTTCCATACAAACTGGGCCAAAGAAAAGAGTATACACAATTTTTCATTTTAAGGCTAAGAGGCTTATAATGTGGTTCATCAAGAAGGGTCATAAGGCTCAAAAATGGGTACTAAATGACAATTCATAATAAGGATTGACTTTTTAGCTCTAGGTGTGTCCAAATAATGTCTTAGGTCATCCCTATACACCTTAATATGCACAAATATCAATTTCATCACATGATTTCAAAATTATCTATCATATATACTAGCATGCTTGTTTCCTTATATCTTGTACATCAGTTGGTATCCATAATACCTTTCTATCTATACTTAATATAATCCATAGAACATAAAAGTTTCATGCTTAAAAATTAAAAGTTTCTTATCATCATGCTAAATTTATCAATCAACACAATCAACCTATAATACATGCTCCTAACCAATCACTTGTATCTCTACAAACTCAAGCACACATAAAAATTTAAATAAAAACTATATTCCAAAAATTCTTATGTTACCCCCACACTTTAGAATACACATTGTCCTCAATGTATAGTCCCGTCAAATAATAAAGGAAAGAAATTACCCGATTTATCGTGAAGGTTCTTTTCTTCTTATAGTAGTTGTCCTTCTCCTTTTGGCGTTAATGTTTGAAATTGTTGTGTTTTCCATAATGTATGGTTCCTACAAAAAGAATTCAAGCACATAAACAAAAATAAATTCCAGTCCTACTCCTACGAATTATATAAGTCTATAAACAAAAACAAAAATTATTAAAAATAAAAACTGTCTCAAATAGTGAATAAATAAAATAATAATAAAGAAGCAAAGAAAACCTAATTCTAAACATAATCATATTATAAGTCCCTATTCTTCTTCGTCATTCAATCCTCTTTTCCCCCATTCTTCACTTTGACTTTCCATTGTGTGAACAAGTCATCACCTAAGAGTTTCCTTGGTGGATTCATGGTACGATCATATCTCCCAGTTGGTATTCCCGCCTTTGTGCCCATAGCAGAAATTAGATGAGGGAAAAATATACTTTTCCCTAAGTTCTTCACACATTCCACCATACTTCGGTGAATCCACTTTCTTACACAGATTCGTTTCTTTTTGAGAATTTCGTATGCTATTATGGCATGAATTGGACATATCTTAGTCATATTAGAATTGCAAAGTATTTTGAAACAATTGAATTTCATCCACATCTTGGCTTTCGACATCATAAGTTATTGGTTAAAAGTTTTTGGGATTGTCGTACCTTCGCGATAAGTTTATACCCATTTTCTCGTTGTTAAGAAAATTAAGATCTCCTTAGTGTCGATATTCTTAAATTCCTTCAAGTCAACTCTATGAAGGTAATCTTGGTAATAATATGGGATGTTGTAGACTCTATAAATTTGAACCTCATTCATGTATATTTCAGCTCCCCAATTTTCATTGGACATTGAATCTACCCACAAGCTCTCCTAGCTTCATGTTTCTTCAGGGCTAAATAAAATTCTTGAACTACTAATATATTTACCAGTTCTTTGTAGAGCAAACAAAATTGAGCTAATTCATGATCAACCACTGTTTCCCAAATACCTTAGCAAACTCACACCAAAGGATCAAACCCTTGTTCTTGAATGAAAGTATGTGGCTATAGTTGTTGAAGATAGCTGTCTAGGTCGTCTCTTGGGAATTCAAAAATAGGGTTAGCAGTTCTCTAACTTGAATCATGCATTTAGTTGAATGGATGGAATCGTTTGATTATGGAATGGAAAAGTAATCATGGAAGGGATGTTTATTTATAGGGATTGATTACTAGGAACTTTAGAAGTTAAGTGTTATTCAAAACTTACAGTATCTAATTCTAATTAAAATTGTTAGGAGTTAGAGTCTTACCTGTACTGTTGTTGTTATGTTGGTGTATCACGACATACACCAGGTATGTCACGATGTTGGTCCCAGAATTGTTGTTCCGCAAAGCATGTATGTTACGACATTGAGGCCGGTAATCTTGTTACTCCAATATGTGATTGTCACGGTGTTAGGTATGATTATCGCGACATCGAAACCAACTTCTCTCTATTTCTAAATCAGAGCTATTTTCTATTCCTTGGGTATTCTGAATGTTCGAGTCAAGCTTTGGCTTTTTATCCCATATCATTTTACAGTGTAAAGGTTACTCCTCAATAAGTATGTCTGTAGTTCCCTTGTAATATGGTTTTATCTTTTGTGCATTGACTTGGAAAGTTTCACCACTCTTTCCTATTTACTCGATTGCTCCATATGATTTCACCTAATTAATAATATACGGCATTGTCCATCATGATTTAAGTTTCTAGGGAATAGTTTGAGTCGGGAATTAAACAAGAGTACCTTCTATCCTGGCTCGAAGTTTCATTACTGAATCATGGAATCATGGCGCAACCTACTTCTTTCTATATAAAGTTTTGTGTTCTCATAGGACATAAATCAAAACTCATCTAATTCATATAACTAGAACAATCTCTCTCTCTTTTTGCTAAGGGATCTAAATTCAATTCTTTAATAGCCCAATATGCTTTTCTCTCTAATTCAATAGGCAGGTGATAATTTTTTCCATACACGAGTTTATACGGAGACATACCAAGGGGTGTTTCAATGTTATTCGGAAGGCCCATAAAGCATCGTCCAATTTTGCCGCTGAATCTTTGTGATTAGGATTCACAGTTTTCTCTAAGATCTGTTTAATTCATCAATTAGAAACTTCAACTTGCCCATTCACTTGAGGGTGATATGCAGTTGCCATCTTATGCCAAATATTGTATTTTGCGAGAGCTGCTTCAAATTGTTTACTGCAAAAATGTGACCCTTTATTACTGATCAATGCTCTAAGAGTCCCAAATCCTGAAAAAAATGTTTTTTCTTAAGATGTTTTGATTCCTAAATGAACTAGGAAAAGGACCCATGAAATCAATTCCCCATACGTCAAAGATTTCTACCTCGATAATTCCTACTTGTGGCATTTCATCCCTTTTTGATATATTACCCATTCGTTGACACTGATCATAGTTTTTCACGAACATATGAGCATCACGATTCATAGTAAGACAATAGAATCTAAATTGCAAAATTTTTTGAGTTGTACGTTTTCCACTGAAATGGTCTCTACAAGGTGAGTCGTGACTTCGTTTAAGGATATCATTGATTTCTTCCTCAGCTACTTATCTTTGTACTAATTGATCTTCACATTTCCTAAGCACATAAGGATCCTTCCAAATGTAATTTTTTGCTTCATGCATGATTCGTTTCTTCTGCTACAAGGAGGCTTTTGCTAGGAACACCCCTTTCCCCAAATAGTTCACTTAATCTGCATACAATGGTGCTCCTGCATCTAGGAATTGAGTTTCTACTGCAAAGAGTAGCTCATCTACAAAAGTTTCTTTTATTTCTTCGAAAGGTGCAGGGATAGTAGAATTTTCCATATGTGATAAATGATCTGCTATTTGGTTTTTTGTCCCTTTTCGATCCATGATCCATAAATCAAATTCTTGTAGTAGCAATACCTATCTCATTAATCGCACTTTGGTTTCTTTTTTCTTCATTACATAGTTCAAATCTGAATGATCTGTATAAATGTACATACGATTAGCCATTAAATATGGACAAAATTTATCGCAGGCAAAAACTACAGCTAACATTTCTTTCTCAGTAGTAATATAATTACATTAAAAGGGTTATGAGTCCTACTGGCATAATGAATCAGTCCAAACAGATTATTTTTCTTCTCTCCTAAGATGGCACCTATAGCATAATCACTACCATCACACATAATGATAAAAGATTCATTCCAATTTGGTGAGACAATAATAGGAGCAGTTATCAGTTTCTCTTTTATATTCTCAAAAGCTTCAATGCAACTATTGTAAAAAACGAATGGAACATCTTTCTATAGTAATAAATTTGAGGGTTTAAAAATGTGAGCAAATTTTTTTATAAAACCCTGCATAACCTAAAAAATTTTGAATGCCTTTGACATTTGTAAGATATGGAAGGTTTTTGATTATCTCGATTTTCGTTTTATCTACTTCTAACCCTCTTTATGATATTTGATGCCCTAAAACTAACCCTTCTCTTACAATGAAATGACATTTTTCCCAATTGAGCACTAAGTCTCCTCACATCTCTGCAAGACTTTTCTAGATTCCGTAGGCACTCCTCGAAAGAGTCTCTATATATCGAGAAATCATCCATGAAGACGTCTAACCCTTCTACTATCATATCTACAAAAATAGCTGTCAAGCATCTCATATAAGTAGCTGATGCGTTACAAAATCTAAAAGGCATACGTTTAAAAGCATAAGTCCCAAAAGGTCATGTAAAAGTTGTTTTTTCCTGGTCATCGAGATGTATTGGGATTTGATGGTACCTTGAATACCCATCTAGGAAATAGTAATATTCCTTACTTACCAATCGAACCAACATTTGATCAATGAAGGGTAGTGAAAAGTGATCTTTTCTTGTTGCATCATTTAATTTCCTATAATCAATACAAACTTTCCCCTAGTAACTGTTCTTGTAGGGATTATTTCATTGCGATCATTCTCCACAACTGTCAACCCATCTTTTTTTTGTATGCATTGTATCGGGCTTACACATTCACTATCAGAGATGGCATAAATTATCCTTACGTCTAGCCATTTTACTATTTTCGTTTTCACCACTTCTTTCATGGCTGGATTGAGTCGTCTCTGTGTATCAACAACAGGTTTCCTGCCTTCTTCCAATCGAATTTTGTATTGATAGAATGCTGGGTTTATCCCTTTTATATCAGCGATTGTCCAACCAATAGCCTTTTTATAACGCTTGAGTATTTCCATCAAAGCTACTTCTTGTGAGTTACTTAATCCAGATGCAAGTATAACAGATAAAGTATTTTTCTCACCCAAATATCCATAGTTCAAGTGTTCTGGTAACGATTTTAGCTCCACTTCAGGAGGCCTTACAATTGACAGTATCATTTTAGTACTCATTGGCATCGATTGATCCGTCACCCCCTTGCTTTGCTGTCACCACTCTATTTGAGCATTTAGAGATTTCTTAGTTGTCTCTTCTTCCATAGTTTCCTCATTTTTAGAATCTTCTTCCTTGCACTGATTGGTAACAGGTTGGTTGTAGACAATGTTGCTAATCTCTCCTGAAGGTTCCAATTATTCTTCCTAGAATATTCATTCGCGCTTGCCACTTCCAATATATCTGTAACATCTTGCCATGTCCTAGTCCAAATGCTTCCTCTAGTTATTTTATCTACTCTGCGTCTATTTTTTATACCCAACCCATTATAAAAGGGCTAAAGCTAGATGGCAATATGAATTTCTCCTCCTAATATGGATTGAAGTATAGTTTTGAATCTCTCCCAGGCTTATCCGAATGTCTCTGTCATCTTTTGCCTGAAATGAAACATTTGTATCATCCCTGCATAATCTTGGGCATAGAAATCATTCGCTGAAAAAATCTTTGTACAAATTCTTCCCAAGTAGTAATAGTATTTGGAGGTTAAGAATCCAACCATGACTTGGCCTTTTCGTCTGAAGCGAACGGGATCAACAATAATCTAATCATGCCTGGGGCGATCCTGGAATAAGAAATTGTGCTACAAATGGCCTCGAATTATCGTAAGAATACAACAGGATCCTCTATTGAAGGATCAAAAAATGTAACATTATTAGTAATCCAAGATATTAAGGATGGATTTAATTGAAAATAGTTTTGATAAATTGGTGGTCTAGCAATATTTGACTGTAACCGTTCCAAATACTAAAAACATCCCAATGTATTTTTCATCATTTTAAATTAAATAAATTTATGAATAGATTAAAAGAAATAAATTAGGAGAAAAGAAAATGAAATAAAATAAAATGTATCTATAACCTGAAATTTTCCTAATTATTCTATGAGCAATGAAAGAATAAAATTTACTAAGGCGTTGCCTCCCCGGCAATAGCGTCAACAACTTGACCGCTCCCAAACGTACTCCTGTTTGGTGTAGATTTCAACTTTTCGCAAGTATAAGGGTTAGGTTGTAAATATAATGTGTTTACAACGAAACAGTAAGAAGTATTCTGAGGATCGTACTTAAAGGAGGCTTAAGGCGATAGTAAATAGAATCCCTGCAAAGAATAAAAGAAATTAGTATTAATTTTAGGGTTTATAATACGAGGAAAAATAAGAGAGTTGTTTGAAATCATAAAAGTAAAAAAATGAAAATAAAATAAAATAAAATAAAGATGAGTTGTAGAAATTCTTATAAACGTCTTTGGGAGATTAGGTCGTTTCCATATGATTTCCTCAATTGTTGGGTTTTGCGGATTTTCCTCCAATCAACTAACCACTACCCTAGTTGGATCTAGGGTTGTTAGGCCTCATGTTTGTTTGATGCTCTTCCTTTCCCGAATAGTTGATCCGAAAGGTAAAATCCTTGTTAAGCAACAATTAAATATTCATACTTCCACTCCTTAATTCCCCAAAATGGAATTAGTTCCTTATGGTTTTCTTAATCATTACTAAAACAATAATTTATGAAAATGTATAATTGAATAAAGATAATGAAAAAGTAACTCGAATTGTATTCACAATCTATTGGGAAAAATTTCTCGAACATTTATGCGAGTTCTGCAATCTCGTTTCAAATGTAAATACAAAATGAAAACTAAAATCTAATAAACGGCGTGTTTAAACCTAATGCTAAAGACCCTATTTATAACCTTGGTTGGTCCTTTTTCATCAACCCTAGGTCTTCTGCCATCCTTCATGTTTAAGTGGCTTTGTAAAGAACGAAACACCCTTCACTCGGTGTAGGTGTGATTCTCGGAACACTATCAAGTGTTTCGTTGTACACCCTATATTTATAACATGACCCGTATACTAGGGGAAAGCCTAAGATCTACGTTAAATCGGAGTATGTTTGGGGGCAGTCAAGTTTTTGGCGCCATTGCCAGGGTGGCAACGCTTTAGTAAAATTTATTCTTTCCTTGATTTAGAATAATTAGAAATAATTTAGGATAGAGTTACGAGCTTGTAATACCCCTAACCTATATACATTGCTGGAAACTAAAATAGAAAGTTCTACTAGTCATATAACGTAGTTAAGTTTCATTGTATCATCATAATCCAACATAAATGTGCTTACAAATATAAATATCATAAATGCATAGTTTCAAATATCTAAACACACATTTAAAGTATCTAAGATTTAACTATTTATCATTTGGAATGGATTAAAGTCAAGTTGGAATGAATTAAGAGAAGTTAGGAAGAATTGGTGAAACAGGGGCACACACCCGTGTGCCAGCTCAATTACATGCTCGTGTGTGCCTCCGAACAAGGGTCACATAGCCGTGTAACAGTTCGTGGGCCCGATCGTGTGTCTACTCGAAATATCCCTATTGACTTGCAACACAAGCTCGTGAGAGGGACCATGCATAAGACCATGTGTTTACACGAAATTGGGCCACACGGGAGTGTCCCAGCCTGTGTGTCTGCTCGTGTACCCTGCATTGCACATAAATATAGCAAATGACCATGTAATAGCCCGTGTCACAGGCCATGTTTGTCCAAGATTACTTCCTAAACAAGATATGCACACTTCAAAATATCACAAGAAGTTACCATGACCTATTGTATACAATCATGACCCAAAAACATGAATTAACATGCCATATATCATATAATCATGTTAAATAACCATTCAAAGAATATGCCCACCAAAGGCACCACAATTAATTCATTTCAAGTCACACAAATTTATCATAATAACAAGCATTCATCCATTGCTTTCATTTCTTTTTCATCAATCCATAACATCCATAAAACATTATATCACAAGGCTACATATTTACCTATTACAATTTTATTCTAACAAAATGACCATTTGCTAAGGTCTAACCAACTTTCATAAGATTTAAGTCACTACTATAATAAATTAAGTCATAACCTATGTACATGCCATTATATATAGTTTCAAAAGCTAGCACATTTACCGTATAAGCAAATGATAGTGTGATCTCCAACACCCTTTTGATCAATAGCAAAAGTCCGACAACCTACAAGAAACATCACACAAGTTAAGTATTAATGTAACACAACAATTTCTTAAAACCACTTCACAAGTAAAAATCAATACACACCACCTACTTCCACTTTGTCCATACTACCTTTTCATAAATTAAGAAGCCACCGTATCAATTTCTGTCAACCAAACACCGGTACGAAGCCTGCTATATAATCACTATCTTGAAGCCTGCTATTTATTCATCGGCTCGAAGCTTGCTATTTATTCACCGGCTCAAGGCCTGCTATATATTCACCAGCTCGAAGCCTGCTATTTATTCACCGACTCGATTCACTTATTTCTAAACTCTTTGGTTTCCCAAGCCAAAATCTGGATTTGTTCTTCATTATAAGACATGTCATGTTTAATTTCTACGTCCACCGGTGAAATCATGTGTGTAGGATCAGATATGTATCGTCTTAGCATTGACACGTGGAATACATCATTCATTTTCTCCAACTCAACCATTAATGCCAAACGATAAGCCACCAGCCCAACTCTTACGAGGATTTTGTACGGTTTAATAAACCGTGGACTCAGTTTGCCTTCCCTTTTAAAACAGAGAACCTTTCTCCATGGTGATACTTTGAGAAACACTTGAACTTTTTCTTTTCAAATTGGCATAAGATTTTTGACGATCTGTTGTAGCTTTTAAACTCTCACGAATCACTTGAACTTTTTCTTCCATTTCTCGCATTAAGTTTGTGCCAAAAAGTTTCTTCTCTCCTAGTTCTATTCGGTATAAGGGTGCTCGACACTTTCGACCAAACAAAGCTTCATACGATGCCATTTTAATGCTCGATTGGTAACTGTTGTTGTAAGCAAACTCCACTAATGCAAGAAACTTCTCCCAACTACTCTCAAACTGTAGAACATATCACCTCAACATATCTTTCAGTACCTGGATCACTCGCTCTGATTGGCCATCTGTTTGCATATGAAAAGCTGTGCTAAAGTGTAATCGAGTTCCCATAGCTTCCTGCAATTTACCCCAAAATCTTGAAGTAAATCGCAGATCTCAATCAAATATTATACTTCCAAGAACACCATGTAACCTAACAATTTTCGCAATATATAACTCCGCCAACCTTTCAAGTGAAAAATTCATACGGATAGGAATGAAGTTCGCAGACTTTTTTAAACGATCAACAATTACCCATATTACGTTTTTCTTCCAAGGGGACATCGGTAATCTTGATATGAAATTCATAGTAATTCGTTCCGATTTCTACTCGAGAATCATGATGAGCTGAAGTAACCCAGAAGACACCTGATGTTCAACTTTGACTTGTTGACAAATCAAACATTTGGATATGTATTCTCCAATTTATCTTTTCATACCGGGCCACGAATACAGTTGTTTCAAGTCGTTATACATTTTGTTACCTCCTGGATGCATTGAAAAACCATTATCATGAGCTTCTCATAAGATCTTCTGTTTAATCTCTGAATTTTTCAGAACACAAATTCTATTCTTGAAATATAATCCCCCAACCGTACCAACTTGAAATTAAGCTCTAACCATCTCCGTTGCCTCAAATTAAGCTCTTTTTGCGACATCAAATATTTTAGACTCTTGTTATCCGTGAAGATGTGAGATTTTTCCCTGTACAAGTAATGCCGCCAAATCTTCAAAGCAACCACTATCACAGCAAGCTCCAAGTCGTATGTGGGATAATTCTTCTCATGCGGTTTAAGTTGTCGTGAAGCATATGCTATACACAACCTAATACATTTAACGAAGCTTCACTATAAGCTACAAATTATTTTCCCGATTCTAGTTGAACTAAAACAAGAGCTTCAGTTAACATTTTCTTTAATTACTTGAAACTCTGTTGACACTTCTCCGTCTAATTAAATTTCGTATCTTTTTGAAGTAATTTCTTTAATGGCAAGGTAATAATCGAGAAGCCTTCAAACCGTCTATAATATCCAACTAGTCCTAGAAAGCTTCTGATCTCCGTAATATTCTTCAGAGGTTTCTAGTCCAGCACTGCTGATATTTTTCTCGGGTCTACTCTGATTGCATTAGCTAATACTACATGCCCTAAAAATCCCACTTCTCGCAGCCAAAATTCACATTCGCTAAACTTCACGAAAAGCTATTTTTCTCATAATACTTGCAATACTATCTTCAAGTGCCGTGCATGATCATTCTCTTCTTTAGAGTAAATCAAAATATCATCAATAAATACAACCACAAACTTATCCAAATAAGGTCGAAAAATTCGATTCATAAGATCCATAAATATTACGGGTGCATTTGTTATCAAAAGGGCATAACTAGGAATTCATAATGCCCGTACCTGGTCTTGGAAGCCGTTTTTGGAATATCCGAATCTTTCACATGGAGTTGATAATATCCCGATCAGAGATCAATCTTTGAAAACACCTTTGCACCTTTTAATTGATCGAAAAAATCATCAATGAGTGGTAAAGGATACTTATTCTTGATTGTGACTTTGTTGATTTGATGATAATTAGTGCATAACCGTAATGACCCATCTTTCTTTTTAACAAATAGTACCGTCGCACCTCACGGGGAAAAACTAGGTTTCACAAATCCGCGATCGAACAATTCTTGCAATTGTGTTTTTAACTCTTTCAACTTGGTAGGTTCCATTCGATACGGAACAATAAATATAGGCGTAGTTCCTGGAATTTATTCAATAGCAAACTCAACTTCCCTGATCGACGGTAACCCCGATAATTACTCTGAAAACACATCTGAAAATTCCTTCACAACTGGTACAGATTCCAATTTTTGTTACGAAATTTTGGTATTCAAAATGTACGCCAAGTAAGCATCACAACCTTTATGAGTACAACTCTGAGCTGTCATAGCTGAGATAGTTCTGAAAGTGTTATCACACCTATCTGCTTCAACTGCTATTTTTCCACCGTCATGACATTTCAATTCAATCCTCTTTTGTTTACAATTCACAACAGCATCATGCAGCGTTCCAATCCATACCGAGGATGACATCAAACTCATGGAAGGGTAACAACATCAAATCAGTCGAAAAGTAATAATTCCTAATTTTTAAGGGACAATTCCTATAGACCTTGTCCACTACAACATGTTGACCTAAAGGATTAGTTACTTTAATCACAAATTCGGTTAATTCCTCTGGAAAATTCTTATCTGACACTAATGTTGCACATATATACGAGTGCGTTGATCTGGGATCAACCAAGGCATAAACGCTAATATTAAAGATAGAAAATGTACCGACGATAACATCTGGAGATGAAACTTCTTGACGTACTCGTATTGCGAAAGCTCTTGTAGGGGCTCTAGCTTCAGATCGTACTGTGGTATCCTTGGTTCCAGTTCGATTGGTTCTCACGGTAATACTAGCTCAAGGTGTTCTACCTCTGGTAGCCATAATAACCGATTTTGTACTCTGATTCCTATTCAACTCCGTTCGTTGTAGGAAATCTATATTATAGTGTTCAAAGGATCCACATATGAAACAGAATCCATCTTTCAATTTGCATTCCCCGAAATGATTTCAACCATAATGGTTACACTCTAGTTTGGATATGTGTCGTACACTTCCCACACTTTTTACTGATGTTGCTGATGGTCTGATGTTGTGTGGCTTGAATCATTCCTTACTTGAGATCTCAAATAGCTCTAAGATACGATTATTCGATTCTTTCATCTTTTTTTATGGAGGGACGAAAAGCGTTCGACTGAAGTTACGTCTATTGAAGTCACAAGTTTTCATCTCCTTCTTCTTCTTACAGTTAAGTACTTCCACAATTTTTTGAGCGATAGATATTGTGGTTGTCCACCAATAAAAAGCTTTTTCCTTCAGGAGAGAGGTTGCAAACCTCAAGCAATCTTCGAGAGGGCATAACATTTCATCTAAACTCTCTGTGCATGCTCCAATCAATATTCAGCTTTAGCTAGATTATCGTTCACATTACCATGGAATTATTTGGCTCCACACTTTCTAATTTTTTTCAATAGAGACTCTATGAGGATTAAATCATACCGAGCCTTGAGGGCGAGGAGGTGGTTATTGTCGAGCTCTCGAGTTCGTACTCATGTAAGCATTGAACATGTGTTGCATCATGTGAAAGAAAGCATTGGGAGCTTCATTTCTAGGCCCTGGAAACTCTAGTACATTGTGTGCAGCCCCTTGATCGATGGTTGGAATGTTACTTTGCGTGTCGTCAGATATTGTTCGATTGGAATCAGACGACATCTTTAATCTATTAAGAATTTAGTCAATCTAATCAGGAGTCATCACACTATCACAGTTCATAATGGCATGTATTTCTAGACTCGAAACATGCTACGTTTAGTCTTAGAATCGACTAAACTGTAGCTCTGATACCAATAATTGTAATACCCTTAACCCATATACATTATCGAAAAAAGAAATAGAAAGTTATACTAGTCATATAACATAGTTAAGTTGCATTGTATCATCATAATCCAACATATATGTGCTTACGAATATAAATATCATAAATGCATAGTTTCAAATACCCAAAAACACATTTAAAGTCTCTAAGATTTACCTATTTATCATTTGGAATGGATTAAAGTCAAGTTGGAACGCATTAAGAGAAGTTTGGAAGAATTGGTGAAACAGAGGCACACGTCCATGTTCCAGCCCGTGTACTTGCCCGTGTGTGCCTACGAACTAAGGTCACAAGGTTGTGTAATAGCTTGTGTACCCAATCATGTGTCTACTCGAAATATCCCTACTGACTTGCAACATACGCCCGTGGGAGGGATTGTGTATAAGACCGTGTGTCTACACGAAATTGGGCCACACGACCATGTCCGAGCCCGTGTGTCTGCTCATGTACCCTACATTGCACATAAATATAGCACACGGCTGTGTTATAGCCAGTGTCATAGGCCGTGTTTGTCCAAGCTTACTTCCTAAACAAGTTATGTACACTTCAAATTTTCACAACAAGTTACCATGACCTACTGTATACAATCATGACCCAAAAACTTCAATTAACATGGCATATATCATATAATCACGTCAAATAACCATTCAACCAATATGCCCACCAAAGGCACCACAATTAATACATTTGAAGTCACTCAAAGATATCATAATAACAAGCATTCATCCATTGCTTTCATTTCTTTTTCATCACTCCATAACATCCACAAAACATTCTATCACAAGGCTACATATTTACCTATCACAATTTCATTCAAACAAAATGACCATTTGCTAAGGTCAAACCAATTTTCATAAGATTTAAGTCACTACTACATTAACTTAAGACGTGACCTATGAACATGCCATTATATATAGTCTCAAAAGCTAGCACATCTACTGTATGAGTGAATGATAGTGTGATCTCTAACACCCTTCTGATCAATAGCAAAAGTCCGACAACCTACAAGAAACATCACACAAGTTAAGTATTAATGTAACACAACAATTTCTTAAAACCACTTCACAACTAAAAATCAATACACACCACCTACTTCCATTTTGTCCATACTACCTTTTCATAAATTAAGAAGCCACCATATCGATTTCTGCCAACCAAACACCGGCACGAAGCCTGCTATATAATCACTGGCTTGAAGCCTGCTATTTATTCATCGGCTCGAAGCTTGCTATTTATTCACCGGCTCAAGGCCTGCTATATATTCACCAGCTCGAAGCCTGCTATTTATTCATCAGCTCGAAGCTTACTAATTACTCACCGGCTCAAGGCCTACTATATATTCACGCGCTCAAAGCCTGCTATTTATTTGTTTACAAAAGATAATTACAATTTGTAAGGATGCATATATGTATAACTAAAAATAAGTGTAGATGATTATAGAATGAAAGTTCACACGAACTTACCTCGAGTCCTAAAGTTGGCGAGTGATATTTCTAGCAAATCTACGACCTTGGCTTTCCCTCGATCCAAGCTCGGTTGATCTTTTTGTTGATCTAAGATACATAATATAATTTAATCAACATAGGTTATAATTTCAATTTCTCTATTCCACTCATAAATCATATTTTCATAAAATTACAACCCTTATCATTTAAGCTCTTTACAGTTCAAACCTAATTTACTACCTAAACCCAACCAATTTCTCCCACAATTTTCATTGACTAAACCCCCCTTTGCGTAACAACCCATCCTTTATTTTGCTAATTTTACCTAATATATATAATTTCTACTCAAACCACCGTACAATGCATGTCTAAATTTTCTCTACAATCACATAGCAATATATATTTAATTCACCTTGAGTTCATCCTCTAATTCATAACTTTCCGAAAAACCTATAAATTCAACCATACCTAATTTCTAAAATTTCACCATATAAGAACCAAATTTCTAAATATAAAATATCAACTCATGATAAATTAAGAACTCAAGAATCACCAAGAAAACAATCCAAAAATACTTACATACAAGAAGATTTAAACTCAAAATAACTTGAACTTCTTCTTTTAGTCTTTAATGGTGGATTTTGGTGGAGAGAAAAGAGAAGAAGAAAGAGATGAAACTTTTCTTTTTTCTCTTAATTTTTCCTTTTAACATTTATTTTTTTTTCTTTTAATTGAAAATTACATCATTATTATTTTAACTAATATAAAATTACATTTTTAATCCACATAAATTCCAACAAAATCCACTACCATACTTTTGGGTAATTTAACATGCAAAACCCTTTTCTTTCCTATCGTATTATTTTACTCTCTCAACATTAACCACTAAAAATTCCATTCTATTTAATTAATCCCTACTTCTACCATTTACTATCTAACTTTATTTCTTCTATTAATTTTTATATATTACTACTAATTGCACCATTCAATGTAATTAGACATAGCTTTTAATTTGTTAGCCAGAGTTTGTGGTTACGAAATCACAAATTCCATTACTACTCAACTCGGGTCGTTTCAGAGCCTCAATCTAAGGATGAATCAATTCCTATGAGTAATTATAATGACCTCTACTTGCAAACTATGGGTCTTCAATTGACAACTACTACCGACATAGATGCAGAAGTGATCGCCCCCGAACTTACTTTTGTTCAGTGTAGATTTCGACTTTTTGCAAGTATATAGATCAGGTTGTAAATATAGTGTGTTAACAATGGAAAACTTGGTAGTATTCCAAGGATCATACCCAAAAGAGGCGTACGCTATAGTAAATAAAATCTCTTTAAAGAATAAAATTAATTAGTACTAATTTTAGGGTTTATAGTACGAGGGAAAATAAGAGAGTTGTTTGAAAGCATAAAAATAAAAAGATAAAAACAAAATGAAGTAAAGTTTGAGTTGTAGAAATTCTTATAAACGACTTTGGGGAGATTAGGTCATTTCCGTATGATTTCTTCAATTGTTGGGTTTTGAGAATTTTCCTCCAATCAATTAGTCACTACCCCAATTAGATCTCTCGATCTTCGCCGGCATAGCATGTTGGTAAAGATTACTTATCGCTAGATGTCACAATCTAAATCGATTTGGGGAAAGGTGTTCACGGATGGGCAGTACCAATTTTGGGTTCATTCACACCTAAATGACTTTCTAAGGTTGTCAGACCTAGTGTTCTTTTGATGCTCTTCCTTTTCCGAACAGCTGATCTGAAACGTAAAACCCCTATAAAACAACAATAAATTATTCATACGTCCACTCCTTAATTCCCCAAAATGGAATTAGTTCCTCATGGTTTCTTTATTCATCAATAAAACAATACATGAAAACATATAAGTGCAAAAGAGAATGAAATGGAAACTAAATTGTATTAAGCTATCTTTTGGGAAAAACTCCTTGATCGTTTACGTGAGTTTCTATAATATTGTTTCAAAAGCTCAAAATAAATAAAACTAAAACTGAAAATTAAAGTCTAAGTAATGGTGCTAAACCCTAGTGCTAAAGGTTCTATTCGTAGCTTTAGATGACCGTTTTTCCTCAACCCTAAGTCAACTGTTGTTCCTCATGTTTAAGTTGCATTGTGAAGACAAAAATGCCCCTCGTAGGATGCAGAGTGGGAGTCTAGGGTCAATGTCGCGACATACTAGGACTTGTCTTGCGACATAGCATCCAGTCTTGGAATTCCTCGTTCTTGATCCCTTTGTTGCGACATAGGGTTATCTATGTTGTGACGAAGTGGTCAGTATCATCATGGCTTGCTGCTACTAGTCTCCTATGCACTTACAAAGTACGTTAGCTAATCTTTAGGCCTCGTTTAGCCTTAAAAGCAATAATACAACCTTTTTAGCACAATTTATTAGAGAACAAAAATAGTCTAAAATTTCATAGACATAACTGAAATTACTCAATTTCAAGCTCATCAAATGTGAAAATAAATTCGATCTGCTAAATACGAAATCAACAGATCAAACTCCCCCACACTTAAGTCTTTGCTTGTCCTCAAGCAAACATGAAAACAAAGAAAATAACAAGGAAAAGAAAAAGATAAGTGAGCTTGAAACTTTATCATACAAAGATAGGCTTCCAACATTTATTCTAGGTTTCATGTATCTTTTGACAATCTTAACATGATAATGGAGCAATTTCACTATTTCAAAGTATTAAGAATTCAAGTTCAGTGGGTTACAAAAGATATAATTATCAAAATTCTATCAATATAACTCCATCAACGCCTAACATGAGTACTTTTATTAACCTAGTACAATACAAACAATTAGAATGAGATTATGCAATGTCTATATCCATCTATGCATAGAGTCGGTCAGGTCACATAGGACTTTTCAGCTTGTAAAGTGTTGAGGCTTAGCACAGGTATTATTTTCAAAGAACAATTAAGCACACAAAAGGTTACATAGCATGAAAATAGTTTGACACATTGTATTGTTCCCTATTCTCCCCTTTACATCCCACTCTATCTTACCTCCTTATTTCTCCTTCTCTCGTCTTCCTCATTTCTCCATTTAGGAAATCAATTCAAAGTCCTACTTCTACCTAGCCTATGAGAATACAATTTGCTTTTCGAGTAAGTTTTCTTTTTTTCTATCGGTGACTTTGTTGATTTTGTCACTCTTCACATTTTTCTTACTCTTTTCTTTTGTGTTTGTACTCATTTTCTTTTTGTTCTTTTCACTTATTTTTTCTCTTCTTTGGCTAAATCTAAAATATATACTTCATCATGATTTCCCTCTTTTATTTTACAACCTCCATCATAATGTGTCTACCTACCCTCAATACATATGGCCATACATCCATTTTAATGCAAAATAGGACCAAAGAAAAGGATATACACAAATCATTATTTGAGGCTTAGGAGGTTTGTTGTGTGGTTCATTAAAAAGGTGTCATAAGGCTAAAAAAATGGGCACTAATTGATAATTCAGAATAGGGTTTAACTTTTTAGCTCTAGTTGTGTCAAATAATGCCTTAGGTTATCCTTAAACAACTCAATATGCACAAATGTTAATTTAATTACCTAATCTCAAGATTATTGTCTAACATATATACTAGCATGCTTGTTTCCTCATATTATGCATTTAATTTAGTATCAATAAAACATTTTCTTATATATACTTAGTGTAACCTATAGAACTTCAAAAATCTCACGTTAGAAAATTTAAAATTTCTTCAACATCATGCCTAGTTTATCAAGAAAACATAATCAACCTATTATACATGCTCCTAACCAATCACTGGTATTTCTACAAGCTCAAGCACACAACAAAAAGTCAAAATAGAAAAATTATATGGAAAAATTCCTGTACTACCCCTAACACTTTAGAAAACACATTGTCATCAATGTGTAGCCCTATAAATATTAAGGCAAGAAGTTACCCGATTGATCGTGAAGGTCCTTTTCTTCTTATGGTGGTTGTCCTTCTTCCTTTGGTGTGAATGCTTGGAATTATTCTGTCTCCAAAATATGGGGTTCCTACAAAAAGATTTAAAGTATACAAAAATTCCTAATCATACTCCTATGAATTATATAAGTCCCTAAAAATAAAAAATTATCCAAAAATTACAAGTCTTAAAATCAATGTCTTAAAAAATTAAAGTTCAATCTTCATCCTCCTCATTGGGTTGAGGATCCATTGGAGCCCTGTCATTGTCGGAGTATTTTTGTTGAGAGGTTCCATCTTGTTGTCGTGTTGGGCTCCGAATCACCAGTCCTTTAGGAGTTGAGTAATGAGACTGAAACATTGCCTCATACTCGTCATTAGTGTTAGGCTCACTTTTCTCCTCATTGGCTTCTCCCAACTCAGGTTCATCCTTCTTTTCTTCTCTAAACATGCAACACCCAAGACCCATCACCGTCTTCGATTTGGGTCCCAAGGTTACCAACATTCATTTGTCTAAACAGTTTCAAAATGACATCTCAATCAATGTCAATTTTTCAATTATTTAAGAATACATTCATTTGATTCAAAAAACATCATTTATCGTCATCATTTATAAGGACTTAATTGAAATATAACAAAAAATCGCATGAAATTCTGAATTTCAGTGAAATAGGGGTCACATGGCCGTGCCCCTGATCGTGTGCATACACGAAATCCCTTAGACGGTAGTGTCACAGATCGTGAGATAGGCCTTGTGAACATGCGAAAATACCCTACACGCCCGTGTGTGAAATCGTGTACTGAGCCGTGTGTCAGTCCGAATTAGGGCCACACGACCGTGTCCCAGCTCGTTCATAGCTCGTGTAAACCCTGCACCTATTTTTCCTAAGGCACACGTCCATGTACTAGCCAGTGTGTTAGGCCGTGTGTACCTACGAAAATGTAATTTTAAACAAGCAAAAATCATGCAATTCACCTATCAAGTGCAATTTCCAGCCGTCTTCATAGATCTATTGATTTCCAACTCAAAACATACAGATTCTCATGTATAGAAAGCAAACATACCAAATATCTAAGGTTCCACAAGACATTGTAGCTTATACATATATGCATACTTGAAACATAACAATCTTACTAACATAAGTGCAACATTCAACCAAGACAATATCATTTTACAACTCATTCAAAATCGTATATATTAGAAGATAACAGCATCCTAATACATGCCATATAACTAGGTGATGTAAATACTAACAAACGAGCTCCCAAGATAGTGTGATTTCTTTGAGACAATCTGATCTTCAGACAGCAAAATAAAATCGACAAAACAATAACAATTTCATAGGTATTCTTTCATAACTTAGTAAGTTCATAGAGTTTAACAAATTACCAAATAACATCTGTTGAACAGTCTATAACTCAATCAAACCAGAATATAACTTTGCTACAACAAGCCATAACCAGAGTTTCATTTTGTCTTGACAGAATCAATCTTTTACATGTATACGATGTTACTCACACGAGCTGATGATAACTCACAACTAATACGGTACCTCAGCCATCGATACATTACTTATATACATATATATATATATATGTTCCCTAACGATGCTGCTCACACAAGCTATTGAGAATATGTCATTCATGCATATATCTCAGCCATCGTAGGGCCATGCAATTCATTCCAAGATTCATTTCAAATTTCCTCGACTCACAAAACTGCTCACACAAGCTGTTGAGAATCCGCAACATAGGACCTCAGCCATCGCGTCGATTCGGATCACCGGCTCAAAACCTGATATCTCTTTCATTCATTTTTTCCATCTTTCTCAATTTCAAGTTCCATAGTTTGTTACAATAATTACAAAGAATATAAATAGTGTTATATTTAAATAAAAATTTAACGTTACAAACTTATCGATCTGAATTGTAGTTACGGATAGGCTCCAAGGATTATTCTACTAATTTCCCTTTTCCTCGATTCACGGCACGATCGTGATCTAATCACAACAATCACGTAATTTTTCACATTAAATTACATATTTAAATCATTTAAGACATTTTTATCTTTTTGGGAAATTTACAAAATTACCCTTAACATTTCACTTTTATTCAATTTAGTCCCTAAACACAAAACATGCAAAATAACCATTTTCTTTCTAAACCCACATCAACCAAATATTTCTAGCTCTCATACAAGTCCCTATAATCCAATTATTTCACACCAAGTACACATAATTTCATCATTTTAACATTTTAGTCATTAAACCTTGATTTCATCAAAAACCACTTTACAAAAATATCAAACCCAACCACCAAGCATATAAATCCACCATAAAATTTCAAGAACAAGCATATTCAACAATGGTAAAATTTATAACAGTTGACAGATTTGCAAATTAGTCCTTCAATTAGCTAGATTAAGCTAATATGAACTCAAAAACATAAAAATTACTAAAAACAATCAAGGTTTACTTACCTAATCAAGCTTCAAAAGTTTAAAAATGGAAACCCTAATTTTATTTATGTTTTCTATGAAGAAGATGAACAAAAAGAGATGAAAATTTCATTTTTCTTCTTTTAATTTCATATATATACGTAACGGGAATTTTGTAAATAATTTGTCTTTCATGGCTAACTTCATTAATCTGTTATTTAATCTTAATTAATCCCACTTATGAACAACATATCTCACAATAATCCACCTACTAAAATGCTATTGGTTAATTTACTTATTTGATCCTTCTAATTAAACAACTCAACTTTTCCACCTTTTATGATTTAATCCTTTCTACTTAACTATCTAAACGATAAAATTTCATAACCAAAATTTACTGCAATGCTAACGATATCATAAATATTAAAATAAATAAATTTACAACTCGACTCGTCTAAGTTATGGTCCCAAAATCACTGTTTTCAACACCAATGAAAATCGGGTTATTACAAAACATGTTTGGAGGGTATTTTGGAGTTGGTAGCCCATGTATCCTTGCAAACTCCGTCAACATCGGAGTTGTTTCTTTCATCCAAGATATGATCCCATTGAGCTTAGCTTCGATGCTTCCTTGGCTCTTTTTGGTCTTCTCACTTCCTTTCAACGAGGCCAGTACATCCATATTTTCTTTTCATCTCGGATTTCACTCTTTGATTTGTTTCCTTTGTAGCTCGACATATTGCTTATATAGGGAATCTCCAATGACGATCCGAGTCAGCTTTAGAAACTATTCATTATCTTTCATTGGTACTCTCGCCTTCTCGCATAGAGTGGTTACCAGGTGTGGGAAAAAAAGACCACTCTTTTGGCTCTAGGTGCATCGCTTCATTTTCTCGTATATCTAAGAGCCTACACAAACCGTTTTACACTGAAAAATATCACACAATAACAAAACTTGCAAAGAATTAACATTTGAAACATTTAAAGCATGTATAAGTCATGTAGCTAGGAATTGCATTCACATTTTAGCTTCCGAGAACATGATAGCTTGGTTGAAATTAGATGGTGTGCTATTATTGAGCCTAAAATTCCAAGTTCCCCTCCCTTTTATAAAAAATTGGATGATTTCCCCCATATATATGTTGTCAAATGAATTATGGTCTATTTTCTGAACATAATCTTCCTTAAAGTAAGGGAATTATAATATTTGCATATATCCTTAGGTGACATGCGAACCTCACAAACACAAACTATCACTATGCTTAGAGGTTTTCTCTTAATTATGTCAACCTTAAGGGATGCGTAAAATTCGTGAACTACTGCTACTACAACATTACCTGTTAGGAGAACATAGAATTACTCCCATTTATGATATCGTACCAATGGCCATACCTCTTTGCATAGAATCATCGATGGTTCAAAGCCTCATTCTTGAATGAGAGTCCACCCTTGGGAAGCCAAAAAGTACTTTTCTATTTGAGTATTTACGAATCGTTCAAAATCTAAATCGTTATCGTTTTCTTGGATAATTGTTGTCTTTCGTGGAGGCTTTATAGTTTACATAGAGAAAAACGAATAATAACGAATATAACAGTGAAAGTTTGAGAAATACCTTTGATTTTTTCTTGCCAATGAGGGTCTATTGAAGCCTTGATTGATGGAGTAAAGCCTTTTGGAAGAGTAAGAGGGCTAGGTTATGAAAGTGAAGAGGAGTTTAAGTTTTAGGTTATTGAGTGATAAGGGAAGGATGAGAGGTTTCGAGGGTTTGTTGATGAGTTAGGGAGTGTTTTAGTGAGGGAAGATGTTTAGTTTAGGTTAGTATATATAAGGGTGTTAGAAAATAGGTGTTTTAAGGGTTTAAATTTGGGTATATAGGGTTTTAGGGTATCGAGTTACGTAATCGGGTCAACCCTGCAAAAATTGAAGATGATGTCGCGACGTAACCTAAAGTTTGTCGTAACATATATGTCCGTGCCTAATTGTCGTGATGTAGCTTCCTCTATGTCACGACAAACACCTCAGCTTTGGAGTTCCAACAGACTGCTGACCACTCCCGAACATACTCTTGTTCAATGTAGATTTTGGCTTCCGCAAGTATATAGGTCAGGTTGTAAAAATAGTGTGTTTTACAACGGAACACTTGGAAGTATTCCGAGGATCGTACCCAAAAGAGGCTTAAAGTGATTGTAAATGGAATTCCTGCAAAGAATAAAATTAATTAGTACTAGTTTTAAGGTTTATAGTACGAGGGAAAATAAAAGAGTTTGTTGAGGGCATGAAAATAAAAAGATCAAAATAAAATAAATAAAGTAAAGATTAGTTGTATAAATTCTTATAAACATCTTTAGGGAGATTAGGTCGTTTCTATATGTTTTCCTCAACTGTGGAGTTTTAAGGATTTTCCTCCAATCAACTAGTCACTAACCTAGTTGGATCTCTCGATCTTTCACCAATTTAGTTAGTCGATAGAGATTACTTATCGCTAGATGTCACAATCTAAATCGGTTTGGGGAAAAGGTGTTCACGGATTGGAAATACCAATTTTGGGTTCATTCCCACCTAAATGACTTTTTAGGGTTGTCAGGCCTAGTGTTTGTTTGATGATCTTCCTTTCCCAAATAACTTATCCGAAAGGTAAAATCCCTATAAAATAACAATCAATTATTCATACATCTACTCTTTAATTCCCCAAAATGGAATTAGTTCCACATGGTTTCTTTATTCATCAATAACATAATATATGAAAACATGTAAATCAAGAATTGAATGAAAAAAAACTAAATTGTATTAAGTGATCTGTCGGGAAAAATTCCTTGATCGTTTATGCGATTTTTTACAATCTCATTTCAAAAGCTAAAAACAAATAAACTAAAGACTAAAAATTAAAGGCTAAGTAATTGTATGTAAAACCTAGTGTTGAAGGCCTTATTTATAGCTTTACATGACCTTTTTCCTAAACCGTAGGTCATCTGTCATTTCTTATGTTTAAGTGGCATTGTAAAGACCAAAACACCCTTCAAATTAATGTGCAATCTATGTCCAAGGGTCGTTTTCGTGACACACCAGGTCTTGTGTCACGAAAAAGGCATTAGTCTCTTTGTGTAGTGTCATTCTACAGGCGTTGTTGCGATAAACCTCCTATGTGTCGCGACAAAGAAGTCAGATTACAAGTTCATAAAGTCTGGTCCCATAGTTGCGACGTAGCTCAGCCTATGTCATGATGAAGTGATCACTTTCCTTTTAGTTCACTTCTTTATGGTCTCTTGCACACTCACTAAGTATGTTAGCTAACCTTTAGGCCTCATTTGGCCTTAAAGACAAATAAATCATCACTTTAACACTTAGGTTACACAATTTATTGAAATAATAAATCTAACTAAATATTATGAAATATTATGAAAATACTTGATTTCAAGGTCTTCAAGTGCGACAAATAGTTCAATCTACTAGGTACAAAATCGATAGATCAACTGCCTCCTATGTCGTAACATAGCTCACCTAATGTCGTGACATACTTATCAAATTGGGTTTTCAAGCATTTTGACCTAATGGTTGCGATGTAAAAGAGGGTATCTCACGTCATTTCATGCTTGGGTTTCCTTTGAGTAGTTTGGTTACGTTGTCGCGACGTGGCTTATCTATGTCATGACAAGCCTACTAGATTTAAAAGAAATACCCTGAAACGGATGAGATATAATTACGTTAGCATTTTAGTGACTAAAATATAAAGTTAAGGGTTAGTTCTTGTGAGAATTGTCTAACAAGAGTGTTAAGTTGCACTTTGGCTAGTCTATTTAATCATTGTTAGTCCAGCAACCGTTGTGCTACGCTACTCTTTGGTGCTTATCTCTTTCTCAAAAATTTCCTTTTCTTCCGGCGTAAATTATCGCTAGTTCCTTTCACTGATCATATCTATTGACGATGTCTGTAGATTCATACCACCGCCTTTTCACATGGTTGCCTTTATCATTGAGCCACTCGTGAAATTCTTGTGCCTTTGTGTGGTAGATTAATAGTTGCTCGATCCTTTCATTTAAAAAAAGTGAATTTATGGCAAATTCATGCGTTGATGTTACTGCAGGTACTTGTTCTCCCTTTTAATTTCCTTCATCGAACTCTGGTTCTTGTGGCTTGTGGGACCATTGTAGTAATTCCCTCTCCGATAAATTCATGTTTTCTTGTTTCACGGTGTAATAACTATGCTAGTTGAGGGTTGGTACTTTGGCTTGCAAATATTCTCTATTTTTTGCACAAATTAAAAAATTTTCACATTAGAAATTTCTTTAGGGATTTGCTGCACCAAGAAAGTGTTATACATAATAGCTAATCTCCATTAAAAATTGAATTTTTTGATCAATGATATCTTCAACTAATATCTCTTCTGTTAACGATGTTGGAGCAGTCATTAGTTGAAGATCTTCCTCCTTTATGAGGATTAATTCGTCACTAGATTGGGACTCAATCTTGTTTTTTATATGACTATCCATTTCCCTTTCCAAAGATAAGATCTCGTGTTGTTCAATGGTCTAATCCTATGACTCAGAACATTCTCTTTCCTTTTCCTCTTCCAACCATCGTCCCTGTTTTTGTTTTGGTCAGTTTTAATTCCTCGTGTTTAAGTGGCATTGAAAAGACCAAAATGCCTTTCATTTAATGTGAGATCTGTGTCCAGGGGTCGATTTCGCGACACACCAAGTCCTATGTCGCGACATAGGCATCACTCTCCATGTGAAGTGTCATCCTACAGGCGTTGTCGTGACATAGCTCCTATGTTTCGCGACAAAGAAGTAATATTTCAAATTCCTTAAGTCTGGTCCCTTGTTGCGACGTAGCTCAGCCTATGTCGTGACGAAGTGATTAGTTTCCTTTTAGTACACTTCTTATGGTCTCCTATACACTCACCAAGTATGTTAGCTAACCTTTAGGCCTTATTTGACCTTAAAGACAAATAAACCACATTTTAACACTTAGGTTATACAATTTATTTAAATAAGAAATCTGAATTAAATCCTACGAAAACATAACGAAAATACTTGATTTCAAGCTCTTCAACTGTGAAAACTAATTCAATTTGCTAGGTATGAAACCGATAAATCAAATCCCCCACCTATTACGATTTATAGTTATACAGAGAGTGGCTCGTAGCATGGAGTTTAGGCATCATATATTACTTAATAATTTTGACATGATAATTAAGCAACTTTACCATCTTTGATTAGAAACAATATAAGTTCAGCAGGTTATAGGAAATACACCTATTAAGATTTTATCAATATATATATCCAATAATGCCAAATATAAGTATTTTAATTATCCTAATACAATATAGACAACCATAATGAAATCATGCAATTTCCACATGTATTCATGAATAAAGTTATTTAAGTGACATAGGGCTTTTCGGCCTGTAAAGTGTTGAGGCTTAGGATAGGCGTGAATTTCAAAGAATAGTTAAGCACAAAAGGTCACAAACACTAAAACTGTTTGGCACATTGTATTGTTCCCTTTTCTTCCCTTTTATGTCCCACTCCATCTCACCCCCTTATTTCTCTTTCTCTCACCATCCTTTTCTCTCCATTTTAGGATTCTCAAAATAAAATAATAACTTTAGCTAGCCTATGAGTATATTCTTTCTTTTTTCTTTTTTGTGTGACAATAATAGGAGTAGTTATCAATTTCTCTTTTATTTTCTCAAAAGCTTCAATGCAACTATTATAAAAAAAACAAATGGAACATCTTTCTGCAATAATAAATTTAAGGTTTTAGAAATGTGAGAAAAATCTTTTATATATTCCTTAATAATTATGACATGATAATTAAGCAACTTTACCATCTTTGATTAGAAACAATATAAGTTCAGCAGGTTATAGGAAATACACATATTAAGATTTTATCAATATATATTCATAAATGTCAAATAGAAGTAATTTAATTATCCTAGTACAATACAGACAACCATAATGAAATCATGATATTTCCACATTTATTCATGCATAAAGTTGTTTTAAGTCACATAAGGCTTTTCAACTTATAACATGCTGAGGCTTAGGATAGGCGTGAATTTCAAAGAACAGTTAAGCACAAAAGTTGTTTTAATCTTACCCCTTTATTTCTCCATCTCTCATAATCTTTTTCTCTCCATTTTAGGATTCTCAAAATAAAATAATCCCTTTAGCTAGCTTATGAGTATGTTCTTTCTTTTTTTTTTTTTTGGGTCTTGAGTAAGATTTCTTTCTTTTTCGAGCTTATTGGTGACTTTATAATTCTGTCACTCTTCACATGTTGTCTTACTCATACTTCTTTTCCTTTTTGATATTTTTTTGTTTTTCTTATTTTGGCTAGACTAAAGATCATATATTATATTAAGTTTCCTATTCTTATTTTGTAACCTCCACCTTAATGTGTCTACTTACCCTCAATACCAATGGCCATACGTCTATTTCCATACAAACAGGGCCAAAGAAAAGAGTATACACAATTTTTCATTTTAAGGCTATGAGGCTTATAATGTGGTTCATCAAGAAGGGTCATAAGGCTCAAAAATGGGTACTAAATGACAATTCATAATAAGGATTGACTTTTTAGCTCTAGGTGTGTCCAAACAATGTCTTAGGTCATCCCTATACACCTTAATATGCACAAATATCAATTTCATCACATGATTTCAAAATTATCTATCATATATACTAGCATGCTTGTTTCCTTATATCTTGTACATCAGTTGGTATCCATAATACCTTTCTATCTATACTTAATATAATCCATAGAACTTAAAAGTTTCATGCTTAAAAATTAAAAGTTTCTTATCATCATGCTAAATATATCAATCAACACAATCAACCTATAATACATGCTCCTAACCAATCACTTGTATCTCTACAAACTCAAGCACACATAAAAATTTAAATAAAAACTATATTCCAAAAATTCTTATGTTACCCCCCACACTTTAGAATACACATTGTCCTCAATGTATAGTCCTGTCAAATAATAAAGGAAAGAAATTACCCGATTTATCGTGAAGGTTCTTTTCTTCTTATAGTAGTTGTCCTTCTCCTTTTGGCGTTAATGTTTGAAATTGTTGTGTTTTCCATAATGTATGGTTCCTACAAAAAGAATTCAAGCACATAAACAAAAATAAATTCCAGTCCTACTCCTACGAATTATATAAGTCTATAATCAAAAACAAAAATTATTAAAAATAAAAACTGTCTCAAATAGTTAATAAATAAAATAATAAAAAAGAAGCAAAGAAAACCTAATTCTAAACATAATCATATTATAAGTCCCTATTCTTCTTCGTCATTCAATCCTCTTTTCCCCCATTCTTCACTTTGACTTTTCATTGTGTGAACAAGTCATCACCTAAGAGTTTCCTTGGTGGATTAATGGTACGATCAAATCTCCCAGTTGGTATTCCCGCCTTTGTACCCATAGCAGAAATTAGATGAGGGAAAAATATACCTTTCCCTAAGTTCTTCACACATTCCACCATACTTCGGTGAATCCACTTTCTTACACAAATTCGTTTCTTTTTGAGAATTTCGTATGCTATTATGGCATGAATTGGACATATCTTAGTCATATTAGAATTGGAAAGTATTTTGAAACAATTGAATTTCATCCACATCTTGGCTTTCGACATCATAAGTTATTGGTTAAAAGTTTTTGGGATTGTCGTACCTTCGCGATAAGTTTATACCCATTTTCTCGTTGTTAAGAAAATTAAGATCTCCTTAGTGTCGATATTCTTAAATTCCTTCAAGTCAACTCTATGAAGGTAATCTTGGTAATAATATGGGATGTTGTAGACTCTATAAATTTGAACCTCATTCATGTATATTTCAGCTCCCCAATTTTCATTGGACATTGAATCTACCCACAAGCTCTCCTAGCTTCATGTTTCTTCAGGGCTAAATAAAATTCTTGAACTACTAATATATTTACCAGTTCTTTGCAGCGCAAACAAAATTGAGCTAATTCATGATCAACCACTATTTCCCAAATACCTTAGCAAACTCACACCAAAGGATCAAACCCTTGTTCTTGAATGAAAGTATGTGGCTATAGTTGTTGAAGATAGCTGTCTAGGTCGTCTTTTGGGAATTCAAAAATAGGGTTAGCAGTTCTCTAACTTGAATCATGCATTTAGTTGAATGGATGGAATCATTTGATTATGGAATGGAAAAGTAATCATGGAAGGGATGTTTATTTATAGGGATTGATTAGTAGGAACTTTAGAAGTTAAGTGTTATTCAAAACTTATAGTATCTAATTCTAATTAAAATTGTTAGGAGTTAGAGTCTTACCTGTACTATTGTTGTTACGTTGGTGTATCACGACATACACCAGGTATGTCGCGATGTTGGTCCCAGAATTGTTGTTCCGCAAAGCATGTATGTTACGACATTGAGGCCGGTAATCATGTTACTCCAATATGTGATTGTCACGGTGTTAGGTATGATTATCGCGACATCGAAACCAGCTTCTCTCTATTTCTAAATCAGAGCTATTTTCTATTCCTTGGGTATTCTGAATGTTCGAGTCAAGCTTTGGCTTTTTATCCCATATCATTTTACAGTGTAAAGGTTACTCCTCAATAAGTATGTCTGTAGTTCCCTTGTAATATGGTTTTATCTTTTGTGCATTGACTTGGAAAGTTTCACCACTCTTTCCTATTTACTCGATTGCTCCATATGATTTCACCTAATTAATAATATACGGCATTGTCCATCATGATTTAAGTTTCTAGGGAATAGTTTGAGTCGGGAATTAAACAAGAGTACCTTCTATCCTGGCTCGAAGTTTCATTACTGAATCATGGAATCATGGCGCAACCTACTTCTTTCTATATAAAGTTTTGTGTTCTCATAGGACATAAATCAAAACTCATCTAATTCATATAACTAGAACAATCTCTCTCTCTTTTTGCTAAGGGATCTAAATTCAATTCTTTAATAGCCCAATATGCTTTTCTCTCTAATTCAATAGGCAGGTGATAATTTTTTCCATACACGAGTTTATACGGAGACATACCAAGGGGTGTTTCAATGTTATTCGGTAGGCCCATAAAGCATCGTCCAATTTTGCCGCTGAATCTTTGTGATTAGGATTCACAGTTTTCTCTAAGATCTGTTTAATTCATCAATTAGAAACTTCAACTTGCCCATTCGCTTGAGGGTGATATGCAGTTGCCATCTTATGCCAAATATTGTATTTTGCGAGAGCTGCTTCAAATTGTTTACTGCAAAAATGTGACCCTTTATCACTGATCAATGCTCTAAGAGTCCTAAATCCTGAAAAAAATGTTTTTTCTTAAGAATTTTACCACTAACTTGGTATCATTAGTAGGTAATGTCATAGCTTCGACCCATTTAGAAACATAGTCTACAGCTAACAAGATGTTTTGATTCCTAAATGAACTAGGAAAAGGACCCATGAAATCAATTCCCCATACGTCAAAGATTTCTACCTCGATAATTCCTACTTGTGGCATTTCATCCCTTTTTTATATATTACCCATTCGTTGACACTGATCATAGTTTTTCACGAACATATGAGCATCACGATTCATAGTAAGACAATAGAATCTAAATTGCAAAATTTTTTGAGCTGTATGTTTTCCACTGAAATGGTCTCTACAAGGTGAGTCGTGACTTCGTTTAAGGATATCATTGATTTCTTCCTCAGCTACTTATCTTTGTACTAATTGATCTTCACATTTCCTAAGCACATAAGGATCCTTCCAAATGTAATTTTTTGCTTCATGCATGATTCGTTTCTTCTGCTACAAGGAGGCTTTTGCTAGGAACACCCCTTTCCCCAAATAGTTCACTTAATCTGCATACAATGGTGCTCCTGCATCTAGGAATTGAGTTTCTACTGCAAAGAGTAGCTCATCTACAAAAGTTTCTTTTATTTCTTCGAAAGGTGCAAGGATAGTAGAATTTTCCATATGTGATAAATGATCTGCTATTTGGTTTTTTGTCCCTTTTCGATCCATGATCCATAAATCAAATTCTTGTAGTAGCAATACCTATCTCATTAATCGCACTTTGGTTTCTTTTTTCTTCATTACATAGTTCAAATCTGAATGATCTGTATAAATGTACATACGATTAGCCATTAAATATGGACAAAATTTATCGCAGGCAAAAACTACAGCTAACATTTCTTTCTCAGTAGTAATATAATTACATTAAAAGGGTTATGAGTCCTACTAGCATAATGAATCAGTCCAAACAGATTATTTTTCTTCTCTCTTAAGATGGCACCTATAGCATAATCACTACCATCACACATAATGATAAAAGATTCATTCCAATTTGGTGAGACAATAATAGGAGCAGTTATCAGTTTCTCTTTTATATTCTCAAAAGCTCCAATGCAACTATTGTAAAAAACGAATGGAACATCTTTCTACAGTAATAAATTTAAGGGTTTAAAAATGTGAGCAAATTTTTTTATAAAACCCTGCATAACCTAAAAATTTTTGAATGCCTTTGACATTTGTAAGATATGGAAGGTTTTTGATTATCTCGATTTTCGTTTTATCTACTTCTAACCCTCTTTATGATATTTGATGCCCCAAAAGTAACCCTTCTCTTACAATGAAATGACATTTTTCCCAATTGAGCACTAAGTCTCCTCACATCTCTGCAAGACTTTTCTAGATTCCGTAGGCACTCCTTGAAAGAGTCTCTATATATCGAGAAATCATCCATGAAGACGTCTAACCCTTCTTCTATCATATCTACTAAAATAGCTGTCAAGCATCTCATATAAGTAGCTGATGCGTTACAAAATCTAAAAGGCATACGTTTAAAAGCATAAGTCACAAAAGGTCATGTAAAAGTTTTTTTTTCCTGGTCATCGAGATGTATTGGGATTTGATGGTACCTTGAATACCCAACTAGGAAATAGTAATATTCCTTACCTACCAATCGAACCAACATTTGATCAATGAAGGGTAGTGAAAAGTGATATTTTCTTGTTGCATCATTTAATTTCCTATAATCAATACAAACTTTCCCCTAGTAACTGTTCTTGTAGGGATTATTTCATTGCGATCATTCTCTACAACTGTCAACCCATCTTTTTTTTGTATGCATTGTATTGGGCTTACACATTCACTATCAGAGATGGCATAAATTATCCCCACGTCTAACCATTTTACTATTTTCGTTTTCACCACTTCTTTCATGGCTGGATTGAGTCGTCTCTGTGTATCAACAACAGGTTTCCTGCCTTCTTCCAATCAAATTTTGTATTGATAGAATGCTGGGTTTATCCCTTTTATATCAGCGATTGTCCAACCAATAGTCTTTTTATAACGCTTGAGTATTTCCATCAAAGCTACTTCTTGTGAGTTACTTAATCCAGATGCAAGTATAACAGATAAAGTATTTTTCTCACCCAAATATCCATAGTTCAAGTGTTCTGGTAACGATTTTAGCTCCACTTCAGGAGGCCTTACAATTGACAGTATCATTTTAGTACTCATTGGCATCGATTGATCCGTCACCCCCTTGCTTTGCTGTCACCACTCTATTTGAGCATTTAGAGATTTCTTAGTTGTCTCTTCTTCCATAGTTTCCTCATTTTTAGAATCTTCTTCCTTGCACTGATTGGTAACAAGTTGGTTGTAGACAATGTTGCTAATCTCTCCTGAAGGTTCCAATTATTCTTCCTAGAATATTCATTCGCGCTTGCCACTTCCAATATATCTGTAACATCTTGCCATGTCCTAGTCCAAATGCTTCCTCTAGTTATTTTATCTACTTTGCGTCTATTTTTTATACCCAATCCATTATAAAAGTGCTAAAGCTAGATGGCAATATGAATTTCTCCTCCTAATATGGATTGAAGTATAGTTTTGAATCTCTCCCAGGCTTATCCAAATGTCTCTGTCATCTTTTGCCTGAAATGAAACATTTGTATCGATCCCTGCATAATCTTGGGCATAGAAATCATTCGCTGAAAAAATCTTTGTACAAATTCTTCCCAAGTAGTAATAGTATTTGGAGGTTAAGAATCCAACCATGACTTGGCCTTTTCGTCTGAAGCGAACGGGATCAACAATAATCTAATCATGCCTGGGGCGATCTCGGAATAAGAAATTGTGCTACAAATGGCCTCGAATTATCGTAAGAATACAACAGGATCCTCTATCGAAGGATCAAAAAATGTAACATTATTAGTAATCCAAGATATTAAGGATGGATTTAATTGAAAATAGTTTTGATAAATTGGTGGTCTAGCAATATTTGACTGTAACCATTCCAAATACAAAAAACATCCCAATGTATTTTTCATCATTTTAAATTAAATAAATTTATGAATAGATTAAAAGAAATAAATTAGGAGAAAAGAAAATGAAATAAAATAAAATGTATCTATAACCTGAAATTTTCCTAATTATTCTATGAGCAATGAAAGAATAAAATTTACTAAGGCGTTGCCTCCCCGGCAATAGCGTCAACAACTTGACTGCTCCCAAACGTACTCCTGTTTGGTGTAGATTTCAACTTTTCGCAAGTATAAGGGTTAGGTTGTAAATATAATGTGTTTACAACGAAACAGTAAGAAGTATTCTGAGGATCGTACTTAAAGGAGGCTTAAGGCGATAGTAAATAGAATCCCTGCAAAGAATAAAAGTAATTAGTATTAATTTTAGGGTTTATAATACGAGGAAAAATAAGAGAGTTGTTTGAAATCATAAAAGTAAAAAAATGAAAATAAAATAAAATAAAGATGAGTTGTAGAAATTCTTATAAACGTCTTTGGGAGATTAGGTCGTTTCCATATGATTTCCTCAATTGTTGGGTTTTGCGAATTTTCCTCCAATCAACTAACCACTACCCTAGTTGGATCTAGGGTTGTTAGGCCTCATGTTTGTTTGATGCTCTTCCTTTCCCGAATAGTTGATCCGAAAGGTAAAATCCTTGTTAAGCAACAATTAAATATTCATACTTCCACTCCTTAATTCCCCAAAATGGAATTAGTTCCTTATGGTTTTCTTAATCATTACTAAAACAATAATTTATGAAAATGTATAATTGAATAAAGATAATGAAAAAGAAACTCGAATTGTATTCACAATCTATCGGGAAAAATTTCTCGAACATTTATGCGAGTTCTGTAATCTCGTTTCAAATGTAAATACAAAATGAAAACTAAAATCTAATAAACGGTGTGTTTAAACCTAATGCTAAAGACCCTATTTATAACCTTGGTTGGTCCTTTTTCATCAACCCTAGGTCTGCTGCCATCCTTCATGTTTAAGTGGCTTTGTAAAGAACAAAACACCCTTCACTCGGTGTAGGATCTGTGTCCAGGGGTCTATGTTGCGACACACCAGGACCTGTGTCATGACAAAGACATTAGTCTCTGTGTGAAATGTTATCCTACCGGCGTTGTCGCGACATAGCACATGTATGTCACGACAAAGAAGTCAGTCCTCGAAATCTCCAAGTCTGGTCCCTTGGTTGCAATGTAGCTCAGCCTATGTCGTGACAAAGTGATCAGCTTCATATTGTTGCAACTTCTTATAATCTCCTGCACATTGACAAAGTGCATTAGCTAACCTTTAAGCCTCAACCGGCCTTAAAGACAATAAAACGACATTTTAGCACTTAAGTTACACAATTTATTTTAAAAAAGGAATCTAAGTTAAATCCTACGAAAATATAAAGAAAATACTTGGTTTCAAGGTCTTCAAGTACGAAAACTAGTTCAATCTGCTAAGTATAAAACTGGTAGATCAAACTCCCCCGCACTTAAGTCTTTGCTTGTCTTCAAGCAAACGAAACAAGAATATAAGGAACAAAAGAAACGAAGTGCTTGAGTTCATAGTTTTTTTACAAAGAGTTGTCTCGTAGTATATATTTCAGACATCATATATATCTTATTTACTTTAACATGATGATTGAGCAGCTTTACCATTTTTTATTAGAAACAATATAAGTTCAGTTAGTTATAGGAAATATAAATAATAAGGTTTTATCAATATGAGTCCATCAATTCCTAATACAAGTACTTTAATTTTCCTAGTACAATATAGATAACTATAATGAGATCATACAATTTCCATATCTATTCATGCATAGAACTATTTAAGTCACATAAGGCTTTTTGGCTTGTAATGTGTTGAGGCTTAGGATAGGTATGAATATCAACGAATAGTTAAACACAAAAGGTTACAAACATGAAAATAGTTCGACACATTGTATTGTTCCCTATTGTTCCCCATTATGTCCCATTCCATCTCACCCTCTTATTTCTCCTTCTTTCACCATCTTTTTTTCTCCATTTTAGGAACTCTCAATATAAAGAAATCCCTGTAGCTAGCCTATCAGTATTCTTTTTTTTTTTTGTTTCTTGAGTAAGATTCTCTTTTTCTTCTTTTTGGCAACTTTATAATTTTGTCACTATTCACATGTTTTCTTACTCATTTTCCTTTTGTTTTTTTTATTTTGCACTATTTCTCTCTTTTTGGATAAACTAAAGTTCGTACATTATATTTATTTTCCTATTTTATTTTGTAACCTCCACCTTAATGTGTCTACTTACCCTCAATACCAATGGCCATGCGTCTATTTCCAAAGCAAAATAGGACCAATGAAAAGAGTGTACACAAATCATTGTTTAAAGCTAAAAAGGCTTGTAGTGTGGTTCATCAAAAAGGGTCATAAGGCTCAAATATGGGTACTAATTGGAAATTTTGAATAGGATTTGGCTTTTTAACTGTGTCCAAACAGTGCCTTAATTCATCCCTAAGCACCTCAATATGCATAAATATCAATTTAATCACATAATCTCAAAATTATCCTTTACCATATATACTAGTGTGCTTGTTTCCTTATATTATGCACGTCACTTGGTATCAATAATACCTTTCTATCCATACTTAATATAACCTATAGAACTCAAAGAATTTCATGCTCAAAAATTAAATATTCCTCATCATCATGCCAATTTTATTAATAAACACAATCAGCCTATTATACATGCTCTTAACCAATCATTTGTATTTTTACAAGCTCAAGCACTCATCAAAATAAACATAAAAAACTATATGTCAGAATTCTTATGTTAGCCCCCACACTTTAGAAAACACATTGTCCTCAATGTGTAGTCCCTTGGAATAATAAGGAAAGAAGTTACAGGCTTGATCGTGAAGGTCTTGTTCTTATAGTGATTTTCCTTCTCCCTTTGGCGTGAATGCTTGAATTTGTTGTGTCCATAATATGGGGTTCCTACAAAAAGAATTAAAGCATATATACAAAAGCAATTCCTAATCCTAGTCCTACGAATTATATAAATTTAAAATGAAAACCAAAAATTATCCTTAAATTACAAAATTAAATCGTCTAAAATAACTATTCATTCTCATCCTTCTGTATTAGTTCTTCAATTGTTAGGTTTTGAGGATTTTCCTTCAATCAACTAGTCACTACCCTAGTTGGATCTCTCGATCTTCCATCGGCAAAGCAAGTTGGTAGAGAGTACTTACCGCTAGATGTCACAGTCTAAACCGATTTGGGGAAAAGGTGTTCACAGATGGGCAATACAAATTTTGGTTCATTCCCACCTAAATGTCATTCTAGGGTTGTTAGCCTAGCGTTTGTTTGATGTTCTTCCTACAAGCTACATGCTTCAAGAATGGCTCGTTATCACTCATCGACACGTCTGCCTTTCTGCAAAGTGTCGTCATGATGTGAGGAAAGAAGAGTCAAGCTTTTTGACTTTTTGTGCAATTTTTATTTCTTCGTAGATCCACCTTCGTACACAAATTCTATTTTTCTACAAACTAGCATATAACAGAATAGCTCAAAAAGTGTTAACGTTAGAGACATTTAAGGCCGGAGCTATCCTAGTGGCCAAAAATTACATCCACATTTTCACAATTGGGGAGCATAATAGATTGATTAAAATTCGAAGATGAGCGATAATCTAGTCGATAATTCCAACCATATCTACCTTCAGTAAAAAATTTAACTATCTCCTCCAAATCAATATTTTTAAACAAATCTAAATAAACCTCATTCAGATAATCTTTTTCGTAAAAGGGCACATTGTAAATTTTGCAAATCTGATAAGGTAGAATCAGAACATTTCCCTCGTACACATAGTTTCTCTATAGCTCTATTGTTAATGACATCTTCTTTCAAAGAGGCATAAAAATCATGTACTATAGGTACTACAACATTACCTATTGGGGAAACACAAAATTGTTACTATTGATGGTACCTTGCAAGCGAACATATTTCTTTGCAGAGGATCATTGATGGCTTGAAGCCTCGTTCCTGGATAAGGGGTTGTCCTTGTGAGGCTAAGCAATATTTCTCTATTTGGGCATTTACGAATCGCTCAGGTTTCGATTCACTATCACTCTCTTGCACCATCATTCTCTTTCGGGTAGGCATTGTGATCTGTTAAATCAAAGATGAACAGTAATGAATGGAATAGTAAAGTTATGTATGAATACCTTTTATTTGTTCCTTGCCAATGAGATTGGATTGAAGCTTTTAGAGATAGAGTATAGCCTTCTTGGGGTATAAAGTTGAAAAGGTATAAGGGAGATGAGTGATTGAGAGATTTTGGAAGAGGTTTGAGAGAGTTTAGTGTTAGGGAGTAAGTTCAAGTTAAGTTGGTATATATAAGTGTGTGAAATAATAGGGTTTTAAGGTTAAAAATTGGGTAAAATGGGTATTTTGGTCGTTGAGTTGTGCAAGCGAGTCGGGTCAACCCTACAAGATTTGCAAATGAAGTCGTCACACAGCCTAAGTATGTCGCAACCAGACAAACTCATCAGGCTTGAATTTCCAACAGTCTGACCCCTATGTCGCAACAAAGCAACGCCTGTGTCGCGACAAACTTATAAGTTTTGGTTTTTTAAATATTCTAATCCCTTTGTCGCAACACCTAAGTGGTATGTCATGTCATAGCATGCCTGGGCGTTCTTGGGGGTAATTTGGTTGTTTTGTAGCGATACCGAGAGGGTATGTCGCGATAAACGTGTCAGTTTCGATGAAAATCGTGAAAAGAAAGAAAATAATAATGTTAGTTAGGTTAGTATAAATATATATAAAAGTGCATGTTAGTACTTATCAGAATTCTCTGACAAGAGGGTTAGTATGCACTTCGGCACCCTAGGATAGTCTGTTCTATCACTATTCATTCAACAGTTGTCGTGCCAAGCTACTCTCTAGCATTTATCTCTTTCTCGAAATTTTCCTTTTCTCCCGGCATTGATAACCTCCAACTCTTTAAATCAATCATATCGATTCACAACAGCTGTTATTTTTTACCACCACACATTCCCGTAATTGCCTTCATTGTTATTCCAATTATGGAATTGGTATGCCTTTGTGTGATGGATTAATAGCTGCTTGATTACACTATTCAGTAAAAATGGTTAATTTACAGGATAAATTTGTATTAGTGTTATGGAATCCATCTATTTCCCATCATAATTTTAGTCACCTTGTTTTGGATCCTTGGGTTCATGGTACCATTGAAATAATTGCCTCTCCCATGGCCGTACTCTTTCTGTGTCCGTGGATGTGATTACTATTCTATCTAGGAACTAGGACTCTAGCTTGTAAATATTTCTTACTTTTTGCAAAAATTGAAAAAATTTTACATTAGTAATTTCTTTAGGAATTTGTTATACTAGGAAAGTATTGTACATTGTAGCCATTTTCCATTAAAAATTGAATCTTTGATCCATAATTTCTTCAACTAATATTTCTTTTGTCGGTGCATCTATAATAATAATTAGTTAAAGATCTAAATTATGGGCATGAGAACCGTCACCTTCCTCTATAGGGTTCGATTCATCGTTGGATTGGGGCTCAAATAGCTTTCCACTTCCAAGGATAAAATATCAATTTTCTAGGTAATTCGATCATCCAATTCTTCAAAAAAAATTTGTTTCATGATCTAGCCCTTTTTCTTGTTCTCGTTCCATTTGTTCAGATTGGAAATATGCTTCTTTGAAAGATTGATCATTATGTTGATCAAGGATCTAGACTTCTCCTCAGAGTTGACTCAACTCTAACATTAACATTCTTTGATTTTCCTAGATCTCCCAATCTTCGTAATACCCATCTTCATAGATATCATTGTTAGAGATGTCATCATAAATGTCATCTGTACAAAAATAATCATAGGCATCCATGGTCTAATAATAATATGATAGAAATTCGAGGAAAGTTGTAAATTTGAAAAAAATAAAAAAAAATTGTTAGCATTGTTAAGTTGTATCTATATCCTAAAATTTTCCTAATTATTTTATTGACAAAGAAAGAATAAAATTTACTAAACCATTGCCTCCTCGACAACGGTGGCAACTACTTGACCGCCTCTGAATGTACTCCCATTTGATATAGGTTTTAGGCTTCGCAAGTGTATAGGTCAAGTTATAAATATTGTGTGTACAACAAAACACTTGGTAGTATTTAGAGGATCATACCCAAAGGAGGGGTAAGGTAATAGTAAATTAAATCCCTAAAAAGAATAAAAGTAATTAATACTCACCTTAAAGAATATAGTACGAAAGATAATAAAAGGTTTGTTTACAAAAAGCATAAATAATATAGAAAATAAAGCGAAGATAGTTGAGATGTAAAAATCGAAAAACGGCTTTGGGGATATTAGGTCACTTTAGTATGAGTTCTTTAATTGTTGGGTTTTGGAGATTTTCCTTCAATAAAATCTTCTGTCGGCATAGCAAGTTGATAGAGACTCCTTTGCGCTAGATGTCACAGTCTAAACTGGTTTGGGGAAAAGGTGTTCACGGATGGGAAATATCAATTTTGGGTTCATTCCCTTCTAAATGACGTTCTAGGGCTGTCAGCCCTAGTGTTTGTTTTATAGTCTTCCTTTCCCAAACAGCTGAGCCGAATGTAAAAATCCCTGTTAAAATAATTAAATAATCATTCTTCCACTCTCTAATTTCTCAAAAGGGAATTAGTTCCTCATGGTGTTCTTAATCTTAATCGAAACAAAAATATATAGAAACATATAATTGAATACTCAAACTAAAAAGAAACTCGAATTGTATTGGCAATCTGTCGAGAAAAATTACTCAAACGTTTATGCGTGTTTTACAATCTTGTTTCTGAAACTAAAATTACAAAGTAAAACTAAAAACTAAAAAATTGTGTGTTTAAACCTAGTCCTAAAGGCCTTATTTATAGCTTTGGTCGGCCATTTTCATCAACCCTAGGTCAGTTGTCATCTTTCGTGTTTAAGTCGCATTGTGAAGATGAAAACACCCCTCACTCGATGCAGAGTTGCAGTCTGGTGTCGATGTCCGGCACACCAGGTTTTGTGACGAAGCAAATAGTTTCTCTCTTCTTCGCTGTTGATTTGTCGATTTCGTACGTAGCAGATTGAACTAATTTTCACACTTGAAGAGCTTCAAACCAGATATTTTTTTTTATGTTTTATGGATTTTTAGTTCAGTTTTGTCTTTCGAGTAAAGTATGCTAAAAAGGTTATTTTAATGCTTTTAAGGACAAATGAGGCCTAAAGATTAGCTAACCTACTTCGTGAGTACATAGGAGACTAATACCAGCTAAGTAACAGTGATACTAACCACTTTGTCACGACATATGGAGTTCAATGTCAGAACAAAAGGGCCAGCAGTGAGGAATCAAGAAACTGCTTGCTTTGTTGCAACACAAGTCCTGGTGTGTCGCAATATCGACTCGAGACTTCAACTCTGTATCGAGTAAGGGGCATTTTTATCTTCACAATGCGACTTAAGCAGAAAGGACAGTAGCTGACCTAAGGTTGATGAAAACGGCCAGCCAAGGCTATAAATAGGGCCTTTAGCACTAGGGTTAAGGACACGATTTTTACTAGATTTTAGTTTTTAAGTTTTATTTTGTATTTTTGTTTGAAACGAGATTGTAGAAATCGCATAAGTGTTCGAGGATTTTTTCCCGATAGATTGCCAATATAATTTCAGTTTCTTTTTTATTCTCTTTATTGAATTATATGTTTTTATATATTATTATGTTCATGATGATCAAGAAACCATAAGGAACTAATTCTATTTTGGGGAATTAGGGAGTGAAAGTATGAACATTTGATTGTTATTTAACAGGGATTTTACCTTTTGGATCAGTTGTTTGAGAAAAGGAAGAACATCAAACAAACAGTAGGCCTGACAACCCTAGAATGTCATTTATGTAGGAATGAACCCAATATTGGTATTGCTCATCTGTGAACACATTTTCCCTAAACTGGTTTAGACTATGACATCTAGTGATAATAAGTCTTTATCAACTTGTTATGCCGATGAAAGATCGAGAGATCCAACTGGGGTAGTGACTATTTGATTGGAGGAAAATCCCCAAAACCCAATGATTGAAGAACTCATACGGAAACAACCTAATATCCCCAAAGCTATTTATAAGATTTTCTACATCTCAATTCTTTTCCTTTATTTGCTCTTTTATTTATGCTTTTCAAAACCAACACTTTAATTATTCTTTGTCCTATAATCCCTAAAGCAAGAAGTAATTACTTTTATTTTTTATAGGAATCTGATTTACTATCGCTTCACGCCTCTTTTGGGTACGATCCTCGGAATACTACCAAGTGTTTCGTTGTACACACTATATTTACAACCTAACCCGTATACTTGCTGAAAGACTAAAATCTACATCGAATGGGAGTACGTTTAGGGGTGGTCAAGTTGTTGGTGTCATTGTTAGGGAGGCAACGCTTTAGTAAAATTTATTCTTTCTTTGTATTAAAATAATTAGGAAAGGTTTAGGTTATAGATATTATTTAACCATACTAACAATTTTTATTTTTTTTTCAGATCTACTACTTTCCTTTAATTTCTATTATATTTAGACCATGGATGCCTACGGTTATTTTTGTGCAGAAGACATTTATGATGATATTTATGACGATGATATCTACGAAGATGGGTATTATGAAGATTAGGAGATGATCTGTCAGTTTCATACCTAGCAGATTGAACTATTTTTCACACTTGAAGAGCTTGAAGTCAAGTATTTTCATTATGTTTTCATAGTGTTTAGTTTAGATTTTTTATTTGAATAAATTATGTAACCTAAGTGTTAAAATGTCGTTTTATTTGTCTTTAAGGTCGAATGAGGCCTAAAGGTTAGCTAATGTACTTGGTGCGTGTGTAGAAGACTATAAGAAGTGTAACAATAAGAAACTGATCACTTCGTCACGACATAGGCTGAGCTATGTTACAACCAAGGGACCAGACTTAAGGAACTTGAAGATTGACTTCTTTTTCGTGACATATATGGGCTATGTTGCGACAATACCTGTAGGATAACGCTTCACATGGATACTGATGTCTTTATCGCGACACAAGACTTGTTGTGTTGCAACATCGACCCCTGGACGCAGATCTCACACTAAATGAATGGCATTTTAGTCTTTACAATGCCTTTTAAACACAAGGAATGACAATTGACCTAGGGTTGAGGAAAAATGGTGATCTAAACCTATAAATAGGACCTTTAGCACTAGAGTTTTACATACCATTAATTAGACTTTAGTTTTTAGATTTATTTGTATTTTCAGTTTTCGAAACGAGATTGTAAAAACTCACTTAAACGATCGAGGAGTTTTTCCTGATAGATCACTTAATTCAATTCTAGTGTCTTTTTAATTATTTTCTTCATTTATATGTTTTCATAGATTACTTTATTGATAAATAAAAAAAACCATGAGGAACTAATTCCATTTTAAGGAATTAGGGAATGGACGTATGAATATTAATCTTTGTTTTACAGGGATTTTACCTTTCGGTTCAACTGTTCGGGAAAGAAAGAGCATCGAACAAACACTAGGCTGACAAACCTATAAAGTCATCTAGGTGGGAATGAAGCAAAAATTGGTATTGCCCATCTGTAACAACTTTTCCCCAAACCAGTTTAGATTGTGACATCTAGCTATAAGAAATCTCTATTGACTTGCTATGCCAGCAGATGATCGAGAGATCCAACTAGGGTAGTGACTAGTTGATTAGAGGAAAATTTCCAAAACCCAACAATTTAGGAACTCATACAGAAATGACCTAAAGTCCCTAAAGCCATTTATAATATTTCTACAACTTAATCTTTTCCCTCTATTTTCTATTATGTTTTATCTTTTTATTTTTATGCTCTTAAAACACTTTTATTTTCCGTACTATAAACCCTAAAAGAAGTACTAATAAGTACTAATTAACTTTACTCTTTGCGGGGATTTGATTTATTATCGCTTTCAGCCTCCATTGGGTATGATCCTCAAAATACTACCAAGTGTTCCATTGTAACACACTATATTTACAACTTGACTCGTATACTTATGAAAGCCAAAATCTACGCCAAACGGGAGTACCTTCAGGGGCGGTCAAGTTGTTGGTGCTCGGCAACGCTTTAGTAAAATTTATTTCTCCATTGCTAATAAAGTAATTAGGAAAATTTTAAGATATAGATACAATTTTATTTTATTTATTTTTCGCACTTCATTTTTACTTTTTTAATTGATTTCGATTTATGACTCGAAGCTAAGGAAACTTGGTTGACCCTATTTCTAACCCCGAATCGCTAATTAAACATAATCACAGAAACCAATAGGTTATGCAAAACCTACCATCGAAGGAGAGAGAAGAGTAAGTCAATCCAATAGAAGATCCCACTATTAACATGGAAAGTATCCATATACCTCCGCAAGTCCCTACAAACGAAACAATGGCTGAAGCACAAAAAACTTTAAGGGAGTAGTCTTTACCTACCCTAGATCTAACTCAAGGGAGTATTGCTAGACCTACGATCGCCACTAATAATTTTGAAATAAAATCGGCTATGATTCAAATGATCCAAAACAATTTACAATTTAGAGGGACAATGGCTGAAGATCCCAATTTACATTTGAAACGGTTTTTACAATTATGTGATACTTTTAGGTTAATGGTATTACTATTGATGCCATTCGTTTAAGATTATTTCCCTTTTCACTAACCGGCAATGCTTTTTCATGTTTAGATGCACATGCATCTTGATCTATCACAACATAGGATGAACTGGTAGGGAAATTTTTGCAAAATTTTTTCGCTATTGGAAAAGCCATCCAACTTAGGAGTTAAGTAGCGTATTAAATTTTGGTTTTCAGTCGTGTTAGAAATTATGGTTTCGGGATCACAACTCCAACGAGTCAAGTCATAAATATTAATTATTTAATATTCGTGATGTCATTAGGAGCATATTAAATTTTGGTTAAGAGATTTTATCATTTAGATAGTTAATTAAGCAAAAAGGATTAGAAATGTCTAAAAATTGAATTATATAGGCTAAAATGCTAAAAGGGGTAAAATTACTTGTACTTGTTGTGAAATGAATGGTTGTAAGGAATAGTATGAATACCATTCATATTTGGTTGGTATAGGTTGAAAGAGGAAAAGGGTTATTTTGCATGTTTTGTGTTTAAGGACTAAATTGAATAAAAGTAAAATGTTAGGGGTAAATTTGTAAATTTCCCAAAATGACATAAATGCAGGAAATGATTTAAATTTCATGATTTAATGTGGAAATTTAATGATTTATTAATTTAGATTACGAGCGAGCAACAAATCATGGAAAAGGGGAAATCGTAGAATAATCCTTAGAGTTTCGTTTTGCTACAAACTCGTCCTGTAAGTTCACGTAACTATATTCTGTTTGTTAATGCTAACCTTACTTGTCTGGTTCTGTTCTTGATGCTGGATCGTGATGGAAGACGTAGAAGGAATAGCATACTGGCTCGTTTGATCATATTTGCTCGTAAGAGCATTACTGGATCGTAGGAATTATTTCCACTAGAAGACCCAATAAAGGTATTGAATATGAAGACGGAAGAAATGGAGATGATTTTTCACATTCTCTTTCTCGTTTAATAGTTGTTTCGTAAGTTAGCTACTCAACAAACTTATTATGCTTTATAAGCTTACCTGTGTACTATCTCTATTTTGTAGATTTGTTTTGCTGTTGAAGATTGAATCCCCAAGAAGAATCACACTATCCCAAGAGCTTGTTTGCTAGTCTTTCGTATCACCTAGCTTATATGGCATGTAGTAGGATTGTGAACTCAATGTGTATGATGTGTAATGTCATTTGAAATGAGGATATCATGATACTTGCTTCCTAATGTGTTTTGTGTTTTGTAGTGACTACAATATCATCATGTTGTTGTTTAAATAGGCATGAGTTTGAGTCTTCAATGTGTAATGGATTTGTATTTGTTGTGTTTAAGATGGTTGAATACAAAGAGAATTATGGGCATTTTAGGAATTCTGCTTACTTGTTTCGATAGTTCACATGCATGTATCGGTAGAAGTGTAGGGTAGGAGAGCGGTTGTTTATTAACTTGGGTTGTATCAGTAGTTGTATAGTAGGTATAATAGATCTGTTCATAGAAGTATCGGTAGTTTGGGTGCTTGTATCAGTAGAAGTTGCAGGGTAAAACTTCTTAACTCTCTGGAGTTTTTAGTATTGGTAGATGTGACACTTGTATCAGTATAACCATCTCTAGTATCGGTAGAAGTCTGCTACTGTTTTAAATTGTTTACTGATTTGACTACTACTGATACTTATCCAACAGGTACCGAAAAAAGTCTTCCCAGAGTTTTGGAAATGACCTTTATACCCCTCTTTGAAATGATTTGACTTCTTATTCGTATTATATGACATGTTTAATGAAAATCTTTGCTAAAATATGAATAAAGGAAGTAATATTCAAAGTTAATCTGAGATTGACGAACGATGGGACCTTGAGGCCCTAACTGGTGACGGTAACGGGTTTTGGGTATTACATCGAGGAAGAAGGGTTTCATGAAACAAGGGAACAATTTAAGACGCTTGTACACAATTTCCCTAATCACTATATGCCAGAATGGATGAAGCTACAAACTTTTTACAATGGGTTGGACGCATCCGCCAGATCTACTCTAGATGGTGCGACAGGAGGAGGCTTAATGAACTAGAAGTATAATGATGATGTTTATGGGCTAATAGAAAATATGACTATGATCTCATGCTAGTGGCCTACTGAGAGGTTCTCTATAAAAATTCATTTCGGTGAAAATGATACAAGAGGATAACAAATACCAACCACTGTTGCAGAGACTAAACCAAATTGAGTCTACTACAAGGGCACCACCATCTCATAGAGAAGATAAGCCTCTTTATCATTATCTCGTCAATCCGCAGGAAGCCAATAACGTAAGTAGTCAAAATCCCTATTCGAACACTTACAATCCAGGATGGAAACATCACCCCAACTTTAGGTGGGGAGGAAGCCAAGGGGGAAATAGTAACAATAATACCTAAGTGAGAAATCCTAGTTATCAACCCCCATTTTTACAGAGACAGCCAAAAAAAGTGAGTCAAGGTGACCATACTTCTTGTGGCCAAAGAATGGATAGAATTGAAGGGAAGATGCACTCTATAAGTGAAGATGTAAAACAAGTACAATCTGATTTTGCTAATACCGCCAGATCTATGAGAAAGCTAAAGGAAAGAATGGATCAATCAATAAGCATGATAATTGATCTTTCAAGACAATTTGGTTTAGGGATCCCTAGAAACACCAAAAATAATCCCTGAAGGGAAGGTAAAGAACAGGTCAAATTGATCGAGCTATGATCGGGCAAAGTACTGAGTAGCCCATAACAACCTAAGGATGAAAACGAGCCTAACAAACCACATGACATCATAAACATTCTGTCTAACGATGACACTAAAGTCATCAAGCCCAATGAGGTGTCCACAAAAGAGGCATTAAAAACAAAAGAAGATATTCCTAAAGAAAAGAGTACCTCAATTCCTTTCTCGAAAAGGATAAAAGAAAAGAAACAACAAGACGAAGACGACTTTGTAAGTTTTCTCAACCTTTTCAAATCCTTTAATATTAACCTACCTTTGATTGAACTAATAGAAAGGTACCCAAGTACGTCAAATTCTTAAAGGAAATCACGACACAGTGTCAGAAAATCAAGGTAGGCAAGCAAGTGGAGGTGAATACATCCTACAGTGCTATTATCTCCAAGGTAATTCCCAAAAAACTGAAGGATCTCAGTAGTTTTACTATTCCAATTGAAATTGGGAATCTTCAGTTTAACAAGGCTCTATGTGATCTCAGTACAAGCATAAACCTAAGGGATCGATTGAAGGAGTTAAAAAGATCTAACGAGAAGTAGACTAAAGGTGAACAAAATTGAATCCGCTCGGCAAGGGTAAGCATATTGGATGAGTCTAGTAGTAAGACTTAAAGGTAAATAGGTGAGACTAACTTATGTATATTATTGTATATCACTGTAACATGTTTTTCTTTTAGTATTTAACAGAAAATAGGGGTATGTTACAACACACTATCAATTGTGTCGCAACAAAGGTGACAGAATCTGGAAAGAGCAAGACTGAAGCCGACGTCGTGACATGGAAATCCTTTTGTCGCGACAAAGAAAACAAAATTGAAAAATACCAAGGTTGAGGAGAATGTCACGACAAGCCTTCAAATACGTCGCGACTTAGAGGAATTGAAGGGCATGTCATGAAAAAGACTACCTATGTCGTGGCATCGAATGCAATTTCTGCAGAATTGACCTGGCCCAAATTGTGCAACCCGACGGCTAAGGATTTACTTTTCTAAAATTTTACACCTTAAAACCCTAAATACTAACACTTATAAATATTAAAACATCATTCTAACTCATTCTATTTTATTTCAACTCATCAAAAACCTAGAAATCCTTTATTTTCTCTATTTTTCTCTTTTAACCTTTTAGGTTTCCAAGCAAGGGGGAAAGGCACACCCATCCAAGTTTAAAGTTCCTACTCTTATATCTTTATTATTTAGAATGCCTCCTAGAAAGGTTAGACGTATGGTAGAATCTGAACAATCATTGGATACAATTCCCTTGATTTTTCTAAATCTGAATGTAGAAAAATATTTTAATGAACTTCAAGGAAAAACCTTTATTCAACAAAGGGGTTTTGATCCATTGATGGTTTTATACAAGGAAGTGTAGCCTTTAATTAGGTGCCATAGATGGGAATGTTTTTGGACAATCCTCACAAAACTTGTTGTTATCCCTATAGTCTAGGAATTTTATGCTTCCTTAAAAGATCATATCTTTAGGACTAGAGACAAACTTAATTGGGAAACCTTCGTAATTAGGGTAATTAGTGTTAAGGTAAACCCCAAAATAATTTGTAATTTCTTTAATGCTCCTTATTATGAACAGGATTTCTTATATCAAATTGATTTAGAATCCTTTAGTGATATACACATGCATTAGGTAATTACCTATTTGATTGAAGAAAGGAGGGAATAGAAATTTAGGCCAAGCACTAGCACTCCCACATCATCTAATCATGCCATCATGTTTCCTGAAGCTAAGATGTCGATCCAATTTATTTGTAACCATATAATTCTTACTTTATATGTTTCTAATGTTAATGCTTTTCGAGCAGTATTTTTATTTGTACTTTTGCAGAAAAAGAAAGTTTGTATAGAGAAGTGGATCCATGGAGACATGAGCCATTGTGTAGGAAGCCAAAAGGTGGGGATTTTCTTTCCTCACCTAATCACAGCTTTATACAAGAGGGCAAGAGTAGCCATGACATCCACTGAACAAACCTTGAAGCCGTAAAAAAGTGTCATTGGTGACACACTCTTCCAATAATATGGAGAGTGATAGAATTAGAAATGACACCTATTTTCTCCCTAAATTTGTGTATTATTTGTTTCTTTTGTATTATATTTAGCTTGTTTGTTAGGCATTTCATACTTAATATTTATGTTTTCTAACTCATTTATGCTTGGTTTAAATTCTTGTTATTTTATCTCTTTTTGAGCACTAATGTCGTCACATGCAGCATATATTGTGTCTTAAAATTGTCAGCACAAGGATCCATCTTAGAAGACCAAAGCTAAAAAGAAACCGAAAATGCAGCCATAAATTTAGCTTGAAATTGCAACTAGTAATGTCACCGCATAGGAATCTTTACATGAAATGATAGAATTCAACTGCAATCATAATTGGAATCTCCAGCATAGGGGAAGAGCACGTTGTCGCCACAATTAAAGGTTTCAGATCGTACCTAGCGATGTCGCGACAATCTGCGGATCCATGTTATTCACACCAGATTTGCATGAGTGCACAGTTGGACTGTAACAAACTTTTACAGCTGCAACTGGATCTATATATAAGAAGAGAGAAGGTCTACCATTCTTCAAGCCTATAAATAGAGGAGAAAAAGATGAAGAAAGTTATCAAGAGGTAAAGGAATTAAATTCTACAGATACTTTGTGTTCTTAGAGATTTAAGCTAGATAACAATGAGCTGATTGACCGAATGAGCAACCACTTCTGGTGAGGAGTGCTCGATGCAACGCCAGAGGAGCGATTAAGGAATAGTGCTAGTAGTCTAGAGATAGTAAGCTTCGATGTATTTGTTAACCCCTCTTTTATGCTGATGAGTTACTCTTGACAATTGAATGAATATGAGAATATCCTTCAATGTTAGATTACTTTGATTCTTACTTAATCTTTCTCATCTGTTTATTCTTGGATTTAATTGCTTTAAACACGAGAGTCGAATTGCAGTCTACCAACATCGAGAGATGTAGTGACAAGTTAGATTAACAAGCAAGTCAGCAAGAGCTACTTGGGATTAGAAGAGATTCTATCCCTTGTTCTTAAGTACACAATGTTGCCAACATCGAGAGATGGTGTAATTGTGGGTACTTGAGTTAAACAGAGAGCTGTTATTGGTAAGATTTCATTGGAGCTTTATTGCTACAACAATTCGTCTGTAATACCTTGTCGACGCATCTAACGTTATTACTTAGTGATATCTGTAATCCAATCCAACCCTTTGCACTTGATCACACTTTACTTTCATACATTTAAATTCTCAATACTTCAACAACAATTTGAATTACTTTTAGTTGCACTGACAATTAACTTTTATTACATTGACAATTTTAATTATTTTAGTGTGTAGATCTGATTTAGTTGCGTTGATATCTTTACTCACATTATCTCTAATCTGATTTCTAAATGCCTTGACATATAGACATCAAGAACCAATTCCTTGTGGGATCGATATCCGATAGTGTTAATCTATCAACTATACTTGCATCAATGTATGTTCGCTTGCACAACTGCTGTGACGTTACAAGCCGATCAAGTTTTGGCGCCATTACCGAGGAACTGGCGTTTGTTTGATGTTTATGTTTGTAGATGAAATTAATTCTTCTTACTTAACTTCTAACTTTTACTAATTTGTTTACTTTCTTGTTGTTAATTTCTTTCAAAATTCTTTAAGTGTTGCATGTCCACAAGGAGAAATCCTAACACTACTATTAGTTTTTATTCGGAACTTGAGAGGACATTAAGGAGGAGGAGACAAGAGCAAAAGAAAATGGCTAGAAACAATAACAATAACAACCTACCACCATTGTTTCCACAAGATGTTGTTCCTTCGGTGTAGCCACAACTCATGAATATAATACCACCGCCTCCACAAGTTGAATAAGTGCAAAATAGGATAATTCGAGATTTTGTTGTTCCTATCCTTGATAATTTACAACCAGGGGTTATGAGACCAGCTATACAAGCTAAAAATTTTGAGCTAAAACCGGTGATGTTTCAGATGCTTAATTCAAATGGGCAATATTCTGGTTTGCCTCATGAAAAAGCAAGAGAACATTTATAATCATTTTTGCTTATTTATGCATCCTTTAGTCAACATGGTATCCTTGATGATGCCTTGAAAATGCAAATATTTCCTTATTCGTTGTAGGGTAAAGCGAGAACATGGTTCTTGGGATTGTCGGCTGGATCCATTACATCTTGGAATAGACTGGCAACACAGTTTGTTTTGCATTTTAATCTGTCGACAATGAATGCAATGTTGCGAAATGACATTACAGCATATCATCAACTGGATGATGAATACTTACACACAATATGGGAGCGTTATAATACTTTACTTAGACGTTGCCCAATGCATGAAATTCAACGAATGACCCAGATAGAGATCTTTTATAATGGATTGAATGCTCAGGCAAGGAATCTTGTTGACGTATCTACTAATGGTCCTTTGTTAGATTGTGCTTACAATGAATTTGTACGAATTCTAGAGAGAATTACACAGAATGACTATCAATATCCAATCTCTCATTCTGCTTAGGTAAAAACTAACCCTGGTGTTCATGAATTAGATGCTATTTTTGCTTTGAGTGCATAGGTATCCTATTTGGTCAATATTATAAAGAATATGAAGGGGACAAGTGATGTTGCTCCTATCCAAGTGGCCCAACAAATGGATGTGCCGACATTTTCCTGTGAAGTTTACGGTGACAACCACAATTACGAGGATTGCCCACAACATGTTGAAAATGCATTTTACGTTAAAAACATCAGAGGAGGCTCCTATGTTAATTCATACAGCAATAGAGCTCAACAACCTTGGGGAAATCAGAATGCTTCCATGTATAGATATGGAAATTCCTCAAACCAAGGGAGTTATAGACAAGAGAGTTACCACAACAACCAACAACAAAATTTTAATTAGAATTCGTAGGAGCATTCGCACCCTAATAAATTGCAAGCACATAGCCAGATGCAACGACAAAAGCGATTGCAATCGCAGCAAAATACAATGCCACATATGCAAGGACAACATCGATAACAAAAGCAGTTTTCTTACCAAAGGTCAGATCCTATGGCTGCTCTTGAAGCGATGATGCGATAACATATCACGAGAACTGATGTGATAAAGCAAGGAAATTTGTCTTATATCCGAGCATTGGAAGCCCAGTTAGGACAGTTGGCTTCTAATCTGAGTGTAAGGTCACCAGGTGCTCTACCTAGTGATACTAAGAATCCAATGCAAAAAGGGAAGGAGCATTGTAAGGCTATCAATTGCGAAGCGGGAAAGCAAACTACAAAGCCAAGTAGACACTCTAACCAAGACCATGTCGAGGCATCTGAACCAACGCAACAAGGAGAAGTTGCAACTGAAGGAAACTCAGAAGAATTAAGTGAGGAGGAGCCGTCGGTAGTGACATCTATGCCTACTATTTGCCCAACAAAGACGTCGATGCAATTGCTTGTGTCGATGCAATCGATTATTCCTTCACAACCCACTGACAGTTTACCTTTGCCATTTTCGCAAAGATTTAAAGAGAAAGACCATGATAAAGACTATCAAAAGTTTGTTTCTACTTTGAAACAATTACATATTAACATACATCTTGTAAATGCTCTTGTGCAAATCCCCAGTTATGGGAAATTTATGAAGTTGCTGTTATCAAAGAAAAAGAAATTGCCCAAAATCGAGACGATTGCGCTCACAGAGGGGTGCAGGGTTGTGCTTACAAATAAGTTACCACAAAAAATGAAAGACCCTGGCAGCTTCACAATCCCTTACTCCATTGGAAATCATTATCTAGGTAAAGCTTCATGTGATTTGGGAGCTAGTATTAATCTCATGCCTTTGTCCAAATTTAGGAAGTTAGGAATAGGATCAATGAAGCCCATTGCAGTGACATTGCAACTTGCGAACAGATCTCTAGCGTAACCTGAAGGCCAGATCAAAGATGTCTTTGTACAAGTAGATAAGCTTGTGTTACCTGCCGATTTAATAATCCTTGACTGCAAGGTAAACAAAGAAGTGCCCATCATCTTGGGGCAGCCATTCTTGGCAATGGGACGTACACTTATCGACATTTTTAAGGTGACCTTGTTATACGTCATGACGACAAGCATGTGACCTTTAGTGTGTTCGAGGCATCTCCATCGAAAAGTAAAGAGCAATGTCACCACATTGACATGCTAGATGAAATAATTATGGAATAGTTCAATGAACGGAGTTCAACAGTCCTAACTGAAGGTGACCACAATGCTGAGGTTAGCAGTTGTGAGTTGAGATAGAATCGACAATTGGAATCGTTGGATCTGTCAAATAGGACGATCCCTATGTTTAAACCATCTATTTAACAAGCACCTACCTTGTAGTTGAAGCCATTGTCGACGCATTTAAAATATGTCTTTCTGGATGACAATGAAACCTTACCTGTTATTATCAGCGTAGCCCTCGATGCAATTCAAGAAGAAAAGCTCATCGCGATTTTAGAGGAACATAAAAGAGCTATAGCCTGGAGCATTGCAAATATCAAAGGTATTAGTCCCACTTTTTGCATGCACATGATCAGGTTGGAAGATGAAGGAAAGCAATCTATTGACAAATAGTGACTACTCAATGAGAAGATGAAAGAAGTAATGAAGATGGTGATTATCAAGTGGCTAGATTCGAGCATCATCTACCCCATTTTTTATAGCAGTTGGGTGAGCTCTATTCAATGTATGCCCAAGAAGAGTGGCTTCACAGTTATGAGCAATGACAAGAACGAGTTGAATCCTAACCGCATTGCGACTGGCTGGAAAGTATGCATGGATTATCGTTGACTGAATGCTGTCACAAAGAAGGACCATTTTCCACTACCTTTCATTAACCAGATGCTGGATAGACTAGCTGGTAAAGCCTATTATTTCTTCTTAGATGGCTACTTTGGATACAACCAAATTGCCATTGCGCTAGAAGATCAAGCGAATACCATGTTCACATGCCCATTTAGAACCTTTCCCTTTCGACGTATGCCATTTGGATTGTGCAACGCACCAGCCATATTCCAGATGTGTATGATGGCTATCTTCTCAGACATGATTGAAGATTCTTTAGAGGTATTCATGGATAATTTCTCGGTTTATGGGCAAACTTTTGACCAATGCGCTGACAACCTGGCAAAAGTTGTGAAGAGATGCGAGGACACACATCTAGTTTTGAATTGCGAGAAATCCCACTTCATGGCAATTGAAAGCCTTGCCCTCAGCCATCGCATATCATGTTAGGGCATTGAGGTAGATAAAGAAAAGGTCAAAATCATCGAGAAATTGCCACCGCCAACAAATGTCAAGGGAATAAGATGCTTTATTGGACATGCTAGTTTCTATAGGAGATTTATCTGTGATTTTTCCAAGAGTGCTAAACCGTTATGCTATTGCTAGAGCAGAATAAAAAGTTTGTGTTTGATGACACCTGTCTAGACGCATTTATCACGATAAAGAAGCAGCTAGTACAAGCTCCGATTATCGTCACACTGGACTGGACGCAATCGTTTGAACTAATGTGTGACGCAAGTGACATTGCTATAGGAGCTGTATTAGGACAACACAAAGAAAAGGTATTTCATTCCATTTATTATGATAGTAAAACTTTGACTGAAGCGTAGGTTAATTATACAACTACTGAGAAGGAATTGCTAGCAATAGTTTTTACATTTGACAAGTTTCGTTCATACATTTTCTATGCAAAAATTATAGTGTACACAGACCATTCTGCGTTGAGGTACCTTTTTACGAAGAAAGACGCCAAATTGAGGTAGATTAGATGGATCCTATTGCTATAAGAGTTTGATGTTGAAATCAAAGATAGAAAGGGATCTAAAAATCAAGTAGCTGACCACTTGTCTCGACTAGAAGTTGGAAGTGAAGATGGGAATAAAGTCCAAATTATCGATGCATTTCCAGATGAGAAGTTGTTCTTTGTCGACGCATCACCCTGGTATGCTAATGTTATCAACTTTCTAGTGTGTGAGAAGCTACCCTTGAGTGTTGTTGGTCACAAGAAAGTCAGATTTTTACGCGATGCTGCAAAGTACCATTGGAATGAACCATACCTGTTCAAGGTATGCGTTGACAATATTATCTGTCGCTGCATTCCTGAAGAAGAAATGACTTCTATCTTGTGACATTGTCATGATGCTCCCTATGAAGGTCATTTTGGTGGTGTAAGGACTGTTGGAAAGGTCCTTTAGTCAAGATTCTATTAGCACACATTATTTCGAGATGCTCATAACTTTGCACAATAATGTGATCGATATCAACGCATTGGCTCAATATCTCGACGTAACAAGATGCTCCAACAACCTATTATGGAGGTGGAGCTATTTGACCTTTAGGGTATAAAATTCATGGGTCCATTCCATAACTCTTTTGGGAATGTGTACATCTTAGTTGTTGTTGACTATGCATCGAAGTGGATCGAAGCAATCGTGGTGCCAAAAGATGATGCTTAAACGGTGTTAAAGTTCTTCCACAATTACATCCTTACGAGATTTGGAACACCTAGGGCATTAATAAGTAATCAAGGTACCCATTTTCACAACAATCAAGTTGCGACAGCATTGAAAAGATATGGTGTGAAGCATGTATGACCACAATATACTATCCACAGATAAATGGCCAAGCGGAGGTGCCCAATCAGCAGATTAAGAACATCCTTAAGTAGATGGTTAATCCATCTAGGAGGGATTGGTCTTCGCGACTACATAACGCATTGTGGGTGCTTCGCACCGCATATAAAATCCTATTGTGGATGTCGCCATATCAACTAGTGTTTGGTAAGTCATGCCACCTGCTAGTTGAGCTTGAGCACAAAGCCATATAGGCAATCAAGTAGGTAAATGTAGATTATGATGCTACTAGTAGGAAAAGATTGTTGGACTTTGCTAAACTGGAAGAAATTCGCCACAATGCCTATGACAATGCCGCAATATACAAAGAAAACTCCAAGAGATGGCACGACAATATCATCTTGCATCGACAATTTAGCCCTGGTCAGTTTGTACTTTTGCTTAATTCACGTTTAAAATTACATCCAAGTAAATTGTGGTCAAGATGGTCGGGCCCTTTTAAGGTTGTCGAAGTATTCCATAACGGTGCGGTGAAAATTGAGAATTTTAAGGATGGGCAACAGTTTAAGGTGAATAGCCAACGTCTAAAGCATTATGTGAGCCAGAAGTTAAAGAACCAAATGAGACCATCGATCTGGTTACGTTTAAATAATGTCAACGCATTTTACATTTTGTTTTTTTATCTTTCCACTTATTTGTTTCCTTTTCAATTTTATGCAGAGATAAAAATCGTCTTTTTGTCGATGCATCACAAGCACAACTTGTCGGTGCATTCTGTGATGACTCAACAACATTTTTTTAGCAAGGACCGCGCCGGTTGATCTTCATCTATTCTTAATCGTTGGATCAACCAAAAAGGTACAATCTGTAGCCTAGCATTTATTGGCTATAGACGTGACAATTTTTCAGGACATTTGCAATAATCACTTCTCTTCCCATTGAAAGGTTATAAAACCCTTCTTTGTCGACTTCCTTTTCCACTCACAATCGCCATTGTTGTTGCTATTTTCTCTTTTACTCACATGAGTTTATTTCTTTCTTTGCAAGTTTCTTTTAACCTCTTTACAGAGTTATTATGGCCAGAACAAGAGGTGCAAAAACTCCTTTTGAAACCCCTAAAACTTTTGCAACCGTGGTTGGATCCACTGACCAACCTCCACCAAAAGAGCCGATCCTATTTTTGTCTAAAACTGCCAAGGACCGCTACCATGATGTGATGATAAAACGAAACTACCACCAGAGCAGGGTCTGCAGTTGTCCCTACACCAAACTTTGGGGAAGCAAATCGCACAAACAATCAATCGGATGGGCTGGGAATTCTTCTATGAGCATCAAGCTAGATATTTCCCTACAATGGTAAGGGAATCTTATGCCAACCTTGTTAACACTAAACATGAGTTCGTCTTTGTAAGGGAGGGCTTAGTACCATGGAGTGCTGCCCACATCAACACTCTATTTCAGCTTGCTGAAAAAGAAGACATCCACACCGTGTTTTTGGAAGAATTGACCGATGAAGGTATCGACCAGATACTGAAGGTTCTTTGTGTTGATGGTGCCGTTTGGATGGGCACTGTTCCGCACAACTTTACCATGCACGTTGATATCTGACAACCTAAAGCAAGGTATGGTTCCACTTCGTGAATAGCCGCATCTTAACCTCAACACACAGAACAACGACAACACTAGGTTACATATGCATTCTGCATTCTATCTTCAAAGGCTGTCACATCAATGTCGGTGCAATCCTCTACAACCAGATTATTGAAGCAACACCTAAGAAAATAGGTATACTACCCTTCCCTTCCTTAATCATGTAGCTATGCAAACAAAGGGGTATTATACCCAGAGATGATGAGGAGGTTCTAGAAAACAAAGGCCTCATTAACGATATCTCAGTAGAGAGAATGACGAGAGGCCAAGAAACTCCATTGGTAAAAGAAGCACCAAAGAAGCAAGAAAAAGGGAAGGGAACGAAGAAGGAAAAGCAATCAGGCAATACACCCACAGACTCTCAGTTGGGGAAGAAATTGACTGTAATGGAAGCAAACATTGATCACATCGATTTACGCCAAATTTGTGTTGTCAGCGCATTGGAGGAGATGGACTATAGACAAAATTTATTTTATGCGTACATAAGGGTATGGAACAAGTCTATTGTCGATGCATTAAGAAGACTAAGCCCAAATCCATGCTTGAGTTCCTTGTCTTTCCACTCATTGTTAGGGAAGCTTCTTCATCCTCTGAACAGCCTACTTCTGATGGTAGGCCTCAACATGTCTCCTCTCCAACGAGAATCCATATTTCAGATGATGAGGAGAACGAGGGGCATTCTAATGAATGGAGGAGTGCTATAGAACTATAGCTAGCTTGTTCGAAGAAGAATTCTCAAACAGCCTTAGGGTTAATATGGCAGAGTGGGCGGCTATGGTTGAGGAGGTGCATACCCTGATTGTATCCATGGGTGTGGATTCAGAGGAAGGTGCTGACAAAGATACCACTGAGTAGGAACAGCCTAGGGAAAAAGTAGCAGAACAAGAAGAAGGCCAAGAGAAAAAGAAGGAAAGAGAGGAAGAACTTGAGTAGAAGGACCCTGTAGAGGAGCAAGAGGAAAAGCAAGACGATGCCCCGACAGATATCGCTGAGGATATTGTTGAAGCACCCGTAAGCGTGGGGGCATCTAGTGACGACATGGCTCCACTTGATACGAGTCCGACTGAGGCAATTACCAGCTGCGTAGAGGAGTTCAATCCTCCCACCATTATGCCTTATGTGGCATCGCTAGCTGAGATCCACCCATCAAATGTAACTATTGATAAGGTCGCCACCCAACCAACTGTGGAGGAACAATCTGCTACCCCGATTTGTTCAAAGGATAAAAAGAGGAAGCGCAAGGACAAAAAGAAGAAGCACAAGGAGAAAGGAGAGCACCCAAGGAAGAAGAAAAAGAAAACCAAAACAGCCACGACATCGGCTGCTAAATAAATGAGTTACTTTACTTTTCTGTAGGTAGTTCCATGCATTTCATTGTCATTGCATAGCTATTTGTCATTGCATTTTTCATATTAGTTTAACTGCATTGTAGTTGCATTTCTATTCTTATTTGTATAATATTGTCAGTGCATTGGAGACAATACAAACATATTGAGTTTGGGGGGGATATTGTGTGAAATGGAAATGCAATTGCGCCCACATATTTGAATTTTACTTGTTTTTTTAGTTAATGAAAATATGCAGAATTTCAACAAAAATCTGACAATAATTTATTATTTGATGCGTAAATCTTGAACTGTTTGGGATGTTAACATATGAATTGGATGAATGTGAATGAATATTGAGCTCTTCTATTTTTTAATGAATAATTGAATTGTTTCAGTAATGAATGGATAGTAGCAATCTTTGAATTTTGCACTAACTTGCCAATTGCAGTGACATTTTATTAATAAAGAACACTTCAATGTGAGTGCATTGTGACTTATCGAGGGAGTACACTCCGCTGCATGTGTTAGAAATATCTTCTAGCCAAAGGCTATCACTGGAAGAGTGTGTGTCAGCACAATTACATACCTCCTAAGGGTTTGTTGCACCCTATCGTTACTGCCCAAGAACCAAGGTAGAGTAATGCAATGACATCTCTCAGTCACATTAAAAAATGTTAAATGAGAAAAAGAAAAAAGAAAAAAAAAGAAATATTGCGATAAATGTTGTATTGCTTTAAGAAAGGGTAAGATTCAAGGTATGTTACTAACATGAGTGATGTAACAATTTTAATTGTTCATACCTCTAAATTGTTAGCGCATTATTCTATAATGTGAATGCAATTTGTACATTAGGATCCCAAAAAACTTAAGTTGTGAGAATAATAGTTGCGGTGGCATGTTTGTTTATGATTTTGCTGATTTTTTGTTTACTTCAGGACAAGTAAACACTCAAGTTTGGGGTGTGATAGCATTAGAAATGACACCTATTTTCTCCCTAAATTTGTGTATTATTTGTCTCTTTTGTACTATATTTAGCATGCATGTTAGGTATTTCATACTAAGTATTTATGTTTTCTAACTCATTTATGCTTGGTTTAAATTCTTGTTATTTTATCTCTTTTTGTGCACTAATGTCGTCACATGCAACATATATATTGCGTCTTAAAATTGTCAGCGTAAGGATCCATCTCAAAAGACCAAAGATAAAAAGAAACAAAAAATGCAGCCACAAATTTAGCTTTGAATTGCGACTAGTGATGTCGCCCCATAGGAATCTTTACTTGAAATGAGAGAATTCAAGCTACAATCACAATTGGAAGCACTTTCATAAGGGAAGAGCACGTTGTCGCCGTAATTGAAGGTTTTAGATCACACCTAGCAATGTCATGACAATCTGTAGATCCATGAAGTTCACACCAGATTTGCATGAGTGTATAGCTGGACTGTAACAAACTTTTACAGCTGCAATTGGATCTGGATCTGAGAAGAGAGAAGGTCTACCATTCTTGAAGCCTATAAATAGAGGAGAAGAATATGAAGAAAGTTTTCAAGAGGTAGAGGAATTAAATTCTGCAAATACTTTGTGTTCTTGGAGATTTAAGCTAAATAACGGTGAGCTGATTGATCGAAGGAGCAACCACTTTTGATGAGGAGTGCTCGATGCAACGCAAGAGGAGTGATTAAAGAATAGTCCTAGTAGTCTAGAGATAGTAAGATTTGATGTATTTGTTAACCCCTCTTTTACGCTGATGAATTAATCTTGACAATTGAATGAATATGAGAATATCCTTCAATGTTAGATTACTTTGATTCTTACTTAATCCTTCTCATCTGTTTATTCTTGGATTTAATTGCTTTAAACACGAGAGTGGAATTGTAGTCTGCCGACATCGAGAGATGCGATGACAAGTTAGATTAAGAAGCAAGTCAGTGAGAGCTACTTGGGATTAGAAGAGATTCTATCACTTGTTCTTAAGTACACAATGTTGCCAACATTGAGAGATGGGGTAATTATGGGTACTTGAGTCTCGATTAAATAGAGAGCTGTTATTGGTAAAATTTCATTGAAACTTTATTGCTGCAACAATTCATCTATACAATACCTTGTTGATGCATCTAACATTGCTACTTAGTAATATCAGTGATCCAATCCAACCCTTTGCACTTGATCACACTTTACTTTCATGCTTTTAAATTCTCAATACTTCAATAACAATTTGGATTACTTTCAGTTGCACTGACAATTAACTTTTATTACATTGACAATTTTAATTATTTTAGTGTGCAGATCTGATTTAGTTGCACTGATATCTTTGCTCACATTATCTCTAATCTTAGTTTTGAATACCTCGACATATAGACATCAAGAACCCATTCCCTGTGGGATCGATGTCTAATAGAGTTAATCTATCAACTATACTTGCATCGACGTGTGTCCGCTTGCACAACTGCTGTGACGTTACATGCCGATCAGAGAGCTTCGTGCTAAACAAATAAAAGAAAGGAAGAAGAAATCATGAGATTCGACGGCTGCACCAACATCCACACAAAGGTTGGCACCAGCCCAACAAGAAATTTGTGAAGGGACTCATGCAAAGCTGGACTAGATGATTCGACGGATGCACGAATCGAAACCGGTACTCCAAGAGGTTGCTCGATAACATAACATTAGGGTCCCTAACTATACTATGGACATGTTTGGGGTGGTGGATAAGGAATATGATGATGAGGAACTAGAAGTAGGGAATAATAGTGCTGAGGAGGAAGATATGATGGATAAGGAAGAATAATTGTTTGAGACAATTTAATTTTGTAAATTTTGGTTTTTATTTTCAAACTTATATAATTCGTAAGAGTAGGATTAGAAATCAGCTTTGTATATATGCTTGATGTAACAATTTCAAGCATTAATGCCAAAAGGAGGAGGACAACCACCATTAAAAGAAGAGAACTTTCACGATAAATCGGGTAACTTCTTTCCTTTATTATTTGAGGGGACTATACATTGAGGACAATGTGTTTTCTAAATTGTGGGGGGTAACATAAGAGTTTTTAGCATATAGATTTTATTTTTAGTTTCTTCTTTTTATGTGTGCTTGAGATTGTATAAATACAAATGATTGGTTAGGAGCATGTATAATAGACTTATTGTGTTGATTGATAAATTTGGCATGATGATAAGAAATTTTTAATTTTTGAGCATGAAACTTTTGAGTTTTATAGGTTATATTAAGTATAGATAGAAAGGTATTATTAATTCCAAATGATGTGTAAGATATGAGGAAATGAGCATGCTAGTATATATAATAGATGATAATTTTGAGAATATATGATGAAATTGATGTTTGTGCATATTAAGGTGTTTAGGGATGACCTAAGACATTGTTTGGACACACCAAGAGCTAAAAAGCCAAACCCTATTATGAATTTCCAATTAGTACCCATCTTTAAGCCTTATGACCCTTTTGATGAACCATACTATAAGCTATTTTAACCTTAAATGAAAAATTTGTGTATACTATTTTCTTTGGTCTTGTTTTGCATTGAAATAGACGTATGACAATTGGTATTGAGGGAAAGTAGACACATTAAGGTGGAGGTTACAAAATAAAAGTAGGAAACTCAATATAATGTATGAACATTAGTTTAGGTTACAAAAATAAAAAAAAATCAAAAAGAAAAGAAAAATTAGTAGAAATAAAAGAATCCTGAGTAAGAAAACATATGGATAGTGATTAATAGAAATAAAAGAATCCTGAGTAAGAAAACATATGGATAGTGAAAAATTATAAAGTCACCAAAAAAAAGAAGAAAAAAAATCTTACTCAAGAAACGAAAGGAAAAAGAACACTCGTAGGCTAGCTAAGGGGGTTACTTTATAATTAAGAGTTCCTAAAATGGAGAAAAAAGGACGGTGAGAAAAGAAGAAATAAGGGGGTGAGATGGAGTGGGACATAAAGGGGAAGAATAGGGAACAATACAATATGCCAAACTATTTTCGTGTTTGTAACCTATGCTAAGCCTCAGCATGTTACAATCCAAAAAGCCCAATGTGACTTATACAACTTTATGCATGAATATATATATGGAAATTGCATGATCTCATTATGGTTCTTTGTATTGTACTAAGATAATCAAAATACTTATATTTGGCATTGATGAATATATATTGATAAAACCTTAATATGTGTATTTCTTATAACTTATTGAACTTATATTGTTTCTAATCAAAACTGGTAAAGTTGTTTAGTTATCATGTCAAAGTTATTAAGAAATATATGATGCCTAGACTACATGTTATGAGCCACTCTTCGTATAGCTATGAACTCAAGCTCTTCATTTTTCTTTTTGTTTTGTTTGCTTGAGGACAAGCAAAGACTTAAGTGTGGGGGAGTTTGATTTGGTGGTTTCATACCTAGCAAATTGAACTATTTTTCACACTTGAAGAGCTTGAAGTCAAGTATTTTTGTTATGTTTTTATAGGATTTAGTTTAGATTTCTTATATGAATAAATTGTGTAACATAAGAGTTAAAATGTCGTTTTATTTGTCTTTAAGGTCGAATAAGGCCTAAAGGTTAGCTAATGTACTTGGTGAGTGTGCAAGAGACCATAATAAGTGTAACAATAGGAAACTGATCACTTCATTATGACATAGGTTGAGCTACGTTGCAACCAAGGGACAAGACTTAAGGAACTCGAAGACTGACTTCTTTGTCGCGACATACATAGGATATGTCACGACACTACCTGTAGGACGACACTTCAAATGGAGACCGATGTCTTTGTCACGACACAGGACTCGGTGTGTCGTAACATCGACCCCTAGATGTAGATCTCACATTAAATAAAGGGCGTTTTGGTCTTTACAATGCCATTTAAACACAAGGAACGACAACTGACCTAGGGTTGAGGAAAAATGACCATCGAAAGCAATAAATAGGACCTTTAGCACTAGGGTTTTATATACCATTGATTAGACTTTAGTTTCTAGTTTCTTTTTCATTCTTTTCTTCATTTATATGTTTTCGTATATTGTTCTATTAATGAATTAAGAAACCATGAGGAACTAATTCCATTTAGGGGAACTAGGGACTGGACGTACGAATAATTAATTATTGTTTTACAGAGATTTTACCTTTCAAATCAGCTATTTAGGAAAAGGAAGAGCATTAAGGAAGATCAAGAAAGAGCATCTAGGTCATATTGATGGGAATGAACCCAAAATTGGTATTGCCCATCCATGAACACCGTTTACCCAAACAGGTTTAGATTATGACATCTAGCGATAAGTAATCTCTATCAACTTGCTATGCCGACAAGAGATCGAGAGATCCAATTTGGGTAGTGACTAGTTGATTAGAGGAAAATCCCCAAAACCCAACAATTAAGGAACTCATACGGAAACGACCTAAAGTCCCAAAAGTCGTTTATAAGATTTCTACAACTCAATCTTTTGCCTTTATTTTATATTCTATTTTATCTTTTTATTTTTATGCTTTCAAAACACTCTTTTATTTTTTGTACTATAAACCCTAAAATAAGTACAAATAAATTTTACTCTTCGAAGGGATTTGATTTATTATCGCTTTAAGCCTCTTTTAGGTACGATCCTCAGAATACTACCAAGTGTTCCATTGTAACAAGCTATATTTACAACCTGGCTCGTATACTTGCGGAAAGCCGAAATCTACGCCGAATAGGAGTACATTCGGGGGCAGTTAGGAGATCCATGAAAATTAAAGACTATTGATGCTAGAGTTAAGTCAACTCCGTGGAGAAGTCCAGATCCCCAATCAACATAATGATCAATCTCTTAGAGGAGCATATTTCGAACTAAATAAATGGGATAAGAATAAGAAAGAAGGCTAGATATGGAAACCAAAAAAATTTCTTTGAAGAATTGGATGATTGAACCATCGAGCAAAGCAAGATTTCATCCGTCGAGCAAATGGACGGCTTTGTGAAATTTGAGAGCGAGCCCCAATCCAATGATGAATCGATCCTCACGAAGGAAGATGATGGTCCATATATCCAGAATTTAGATCTTCTACTAATTACTGTTATAGACACATCAACATTATTAGTTAAAGATATTATAGAACAAAAAATTAATTTCCAATGGAAAATAGATACTATGTACAATACTTTTCTGGTACAACAAATCCTCAAAGAAATTACTAATGTGAATTTTTTTAATTTTTGCAGAAAATAGGAAATATTTACGTGCTAGAGTCCCTGTTCTCAAATAGAATAATAATCTCATCTGTGGAGCAAGAAAACGCATGTTCATGGGAAAGATAATTATTGTAATGGTACCACGATCCAAATGATATAAAACACAGTGATGGAAATTACAAAGGGAAACAAATGGCCGTAGCGACATCAATACGTGGATTTGTAGTAAATCCATCGTTTTTACTGAAAGAAGTAATCGAGGAACTATTACTCTACCACACAAAGGCATAAAAATTCCTTATGTAGTTCAACGATGAAGACAATCATGCGAAAGGGTGGTGGAATAAATTTACAATAGTCGTGATTAGATATGGTCAACGAAAAGAGCTGGCAATAATCTATGCAAGGAGAAAAGGAAGATTTCTAGAAAGAGATAAATGCCAAAGAGTAGCTTGGCACGATGGCTATTGGATGAACAGTGATAAAACAAATTATTTGTGGGTGTCAAAGTGCACACTAACACTCTTGTCAGGCAATTCTGACAAGTACTAAACAATTAATTTTAATTTATAGACACTAACGTACTGACTTGGTAATATTTTTTTTCGTTTCAGGGCATTTTTTTCAGGAGTGACCAGCTTGTTGTGACACAGCTTCACAACGTTGTGACAAAGCAACCAGATTACCCCAAATAAGCCCAGGCATGTTATGACGCGACACACCTCTTATGTGTTGTGACAAAGGGGTTAGAATGCTAAAAATCCAAAACTGATAGGTTTGTTGCGCCACAGGGAAGGTTATGTTGCGACATAGGAGACTGTCTACTGGATCTTCAAAACTAAAGGGTTTGTTGCAACACGGGATGGTCTACGTCGTGACAAACAAGGTATTGAAGGTTGGTTATGACATACCTAGGCTACGTCTGATTGCCCCCGAAAGTTCTCCCGTTCAGTGTAGTTTAGGCTTTCCACAAGTATATGGGTCAGGCTGTAAGTATAGTTTGTACAACAAAACACTTCGTAGTATTTCGAGGATTGTACCCAAAGGAGGCGTAAAACTATAGTAAAATAGATCCCTGCAAAGAATAAAATTAGTTAGTACTTACTTTAAGGATTATAGTACGAAGAGAAATAAAAAGAGTTGGTTATAAAAAGCATAAAATAAAATAGAAAATAAAAGCAATATTTGAGATGAAAAAATCCTTATAAACAGCTTTGGGGATATTAGATTGTTTCCGTATGAGTTCTTCAATTGTTGGGTTTCGGAGATTTTCCTCCAATCAACTAGTCCCTACCCTAGTTAGATCTCTTGATCTTTCGTCGGCATAGCGAGTTGATAGAGATTACTTATCACTAGATGTCACAATCTAAACCGGTTCGGGGAAAAGGTGTTCATGGATGGGAAATATCAATTTTGGGTTCATTCCCACGTAATGATGTTCTAGGGTTGTCAGGCCTAGTGTTTGTTCGATGTTCTTCCTTTCCCAAACAGCTGATCCGAAAGGCAAAATCCCTATTAAACAACAATTAAATATTCATACTTCCACTCCCTAATTCCCCAAAATAGAATTAGTTCCTCATGGGTTTCTCGATCATTATAAACACAAATATATATAAACACATATAATTGAAAAAGAGAATAACGAAGAAACTAGAATTGTATTGGCAATCTAACGAGAAAAATTCCTCGAACGTTTATGTGAGTTCTACAATCTCGTTTCCTAAACGAAAATACAATCTTAAAACTAAAAACTGAAATCTAGTAAATGGTGTCTAAAACCCTAGTGCCAGAGGCCCTATTTATAGCCTTGGATGATCGGTTTCCTCAATCCTATGCCAAGTGTCGTTTTTCGTGTTTAAGTGGAATTCTAAAGACCAAAAAGCCCTTCATTTGGTGTAAAATCCATGTCCAGCGATCGATGTCGAGACACACAGGAGCCGTGTTGTGATGTAAAAGATAGTTCGCTCCATTGGGTAAATTTTCTAGGCATTGTCGCAACATGTCGTGCCCATGTCGCGACATAAGAGACAATTTTGACATTTTACAGTTTTGGTCCCTTTGTTGTGACACAGATCAGTCCGTGTCATGACATAGTGATCAGCTTCACATTTTTTATCTTCTAATTTTTTCCTGGACACTCACAATGTTTGTTAGCTAACTCTTATTCCTCAAGCGGCCTTAAAGACAACAATAAGAACCTTTTTGCACTTTGTACACAATTTATTTCATAAAAAAAAACTAAACTAAATCCAATGAAACAAAAGGAAAATGCTTAATTTCAAGCACCTAAAATGTAAAAGTAATTCAATATTCTAGGTAAAAAACTGGCAGATCAAACTCCCTCACACTTAAGTCTTTGCTTGTCCTCAAGGAAACAAAACAAGAAAAGCAAGGAAAATGCAGAGCTTGAGTTCTTAGTTATACAAAGAGTGGGCTCATAGTATGTAGTCTAGGTATCATATATCTCTTTATAAATTTGACATGATGATTAAGCAATTTTACTTTTTTCGATTAGAAACAATATAAGTTTAGTAAGTTATAAGAAATACAAACATTAAGGTTTTATCAATATGCATCCATCAATGCTTGATATAAGTATTTTAAATATGCTAGTACAATACAGATAACCAAAATGAGATCACACAATTTCCATATCTATTCATGCATAGAGTTGTTTAAGTCACATAGGGCTTTTCAGCTTCTAATGTGTTAAGGCTTAGGATAGGTATGAATTTCAAAGAAGAGTTAAGCACAAAAGGTTACAAACAGAAAAATAGTTTGGTACATTGTATTGTTCCCTATTCTTCCTTTTTACGTCCCACTCCATCTCACCCCCTTATCTCCACTTCTTTCACCCTCCTTTTTTCTCCATTTTAGGGACTCTCAATATAAAGCAATCCCTTTAGTTAGCATATCAGTATTCTTTTTCCTTTTGTTTTTTGAGTAAGATTCTCTTTTTCTTCTTTTTGGTGACTTTATAATTTTTTCACTATTCACATGTTTTCTTACTCATTATATTTTTGGTCCTTACTCATTTTTCTTATTGACTTTTCTTTATTTCTCTCTTTTTGGCTAACTAAAGTTCATACATTATATTGATTTTCTTATTTTTTTTTTGTAACCTCCATCTTATTGTGTCTACTTACCTTCAGTACCAATTGCCATATGTCTATTTCCATGCAAAACGGGACCAAAGAAAAGAATATACATAAATCTTTTATTTAAGGCTAAAGAAGTTTATAGCGTGGTTCATCAAAAAAGGGTCATAAGGCTTAAAGATGGGTGCTAATTGAAAATTTAGACTAGGGTTTGGCTTTTTAGCTCTAGATGTGTCCAAACAATGCCTTAGGTCATCCCTAAACACCTTAATATGCACAAATATCTATTTCTTCACTTGATCTCAAAATTTTCATCTATCTTATACATTAGAATGCTCATTTCTTTATATTTCTCACATCATTTGGTATCAATAATACCTTCCTATCTATACTTAATATAACCGATAGAACTTAGAAGTTTCATGCTCAAAAATTAAAAATTCCTCATCATCATGCTCAAAAATTGAAAATTCCTCATCATCATGCTAAACTTATCAATAAACACAATCAACCTATTATACATGTTCCGAACCAATCACTTGTATTTCTACAAGCTTAAGCACACATAAAGGCGAATAAAAACTAAAAATAGAAACTATATGCCAAAAATTCCTATGTTACCCCCACACTTTAGAAATGTGTAGTCCCCTCAAATACTTAAGGAAAGAAGTTACTCGATTTATTGTGAAGGTTCGCTTCTTCTTATGGTGGTTGTCCTTCTCTTTTTGGCATTAACGCTTAAAATTGTTATGTCTTCCATAATATGGGGTTCCTACAAAAAGAATTAAAGCATATATACAAAAAAGTAAAATCTAATCCTACTCCTACAAATTATATAAGTCTAAAAATAAAAACAAAAAATAATTTGTTTAAAACAATAAATAATAATAAAATCAAAATTTAAAACAATTATAAAAACTAAAGAAAGCCTAATTCTAAACTTTGGTCAAACTATAAGTCCCTATTCCTCTTCGTCATTCAATCCTCTTTTCCTTCATTCTTCACTTTGACTTTACTACGGTGATGTGAATTGTGCAAACAAATCATCATCTAACAGTTTACTAGATGGATTCATTGTTCGATAAAATATCTCAATTGGTACTTCCGCCTTTGTACACATGGTAGATATTAAATGAGGGAAAAGTATACTTTTCCCTAAGTTCTTTGCTTAATCCACCATGCTTCGGTGAATCCACTTTCCTACACAAATTTGTTTCTTCTTGAGAATCTCGTATGTTATTATAGCATAGATTGGACATATCTCTGTCATATCAGAAGTAGGGAGTTTTTGAGAACAAATAAATTTCATCCACATCTTGGCTTTAGGCGGATAGATCCATAATTCTTTTCTTGCTGTTAAGAAAATTAGTATCGTCGCGATGTTGATATTCTTAAAGTCCTTTAAGATGACTAATCGCGCTACAAACGTCACATCAATTTATTTGCAAGCGTACACTGCCGATGCAAGAATAGTAGATAGAAATGAATTTAGTGGATATTGATCCCATAGAGATGGTTGTTTATTGTTTAATCTATTGAAGCATTCTAGGTTATAATAAGAAAATCTGTTAAGATTTATGTCAACGCAACTATATTAAAGTTATACTAGTTAAGAAGTAAATATGTCAGTGCAATTAAAATGTCAAATGTCAGAGCGAATTATAGAAAATGAATGGATTGTTGAGCTGATGTAAGCAAAATTAAGAAACTTAAAATAAATGGTTCAAGTGTAAAGAAGTGGAGAGGATCACTAACTTCACAAGTGGCAACGCTAATTGTGACTACAAGGTATCTTATAGATGAAATTGTCACCGCATTTACGCTCCAATGAAAACTTACTAATAACAACTCTTATTTAACAAAGACTCAAGCGTTCATAATTACCAAATCTTCCAGTGATAGTGATGCTTTGTAGTTAAGAACAAGTGACCAAAATTCCTTCTAGTCTCAAGCAACTTTTTTTGTCTTGCTTGTTAATCTAATTTGTCACCGCACCTTCCAGTGTCTGTGATTGCAATTTCACTTCCGTGGTCAAACAGTTAAATCCAAAGATAAACAGATCAGAAAAATTGAATAAGAATCAAAGTAATCTAACATTAAAAGACACTTCCGTGTACAATCAATTGTCAAAAAGAATCATTAGCATCAAAAGAGGTCTTAACAAATGAATCGAAGCATCCTATTCCTAGTCTACTAGAATTCTTCCTTAACCGCTCCTCTTGTATCATACCAAGCTCTTCTCGTCAGAAGATGTTGTGCCCTTGCTGGATCAAATCACCGTCCTCCAGAGTCAAGCCACCATGGTAGCTGACTTTTAGAATGAGAGAATTTTAGGAATTGAAATCTTCACCACTTGATATCATCTTCTCTTTCCGTCCTTCTATTTATAATCACTGGTTCCTTCTAGATCTTCCTTTCTTTTTAGATCTAACACCTTTTTGTAGCTGTAGAAATTGTTATTTTCCAGCTATTGACTCACACAGATCTAATTTGTTCTTTGAGCAGTTACAGATTATCGCGACATCTCTGGACGCAAATTATGACCTTAATTTGCTGCGACAATTTTCTCCTACGTTGGTGCTTCTAGATATGTCAGTAGCGTGAAATATTTGATAAATTGTGGAAGCATTCATGCGATGACAGTTTGGCCACAATTCTGGATTAACTTGTGATCGCAATTCTAAATACTTTCCTATTATGATCCTCCCAGGTGGATTTCTACGCTGATAACTTTAGACGTAAAAAAAGTGCTAAATACAATGACATTAGTAGCACAAAAGAGGTAAAATGAAAGAAATTAAGATCGTAACATCATTGAGTTAGAAAATGTAAACAAAGTATGAAATGCTAAAAATGCATGCTAAATATGATACAAAAGGATAAATAATACACTAATTTAAGGAGAAATTAAGTGTCATTTCTAATGCTATCACAACCCCAAACTTAAGTTTTTACTTATCCTCAAGTAAATAAAAGCTAGCAAAGTTATATCAAAATTTTTTTCACCACAACCACCATCCTAGCAACTTATATTCTCTGCAATCCTAATGTATAAATTACATTCATATGATGGAATATTGCACAGACAATTTATAGGCATGAATAATTAAAATTGCAAATTCACTAATGCTAGTATCGTACTTTGAATCTCAAATCTTCTTAACTTACTGCAGCATTTATTGAATAATATATATATTCTTTCTTTTTATCAACTTTTCTTTCTTCTTCTCTTGTTTTTATGTGACTAAGAGATGTCATTGCATTATTATACTCTTGTTCCTGGGCAGTAACGATGGGGTACAACAAACCCGCAGGGAGCATGTAATTGTGCTAACACTTGCAGTGGAGTGTTTCCCCTTGTTTAAGTCATAATACACCCACATTAGAGTGTCTTTTATTAATAGATAAAATTACAGACATAGCTGCAAGATGGTAAGTTAATTCAATATTTAAAGAATGATACTACCCATTTATTACTGATACAATCTCAATCATTCATAAAAAAAAAGGAATCAACATTCATTCAATTCAAGCATTAGCATTCCAAATAATTCGAGAATTATGCATCAAATGAAAAATTGTGGTCACATTTTTCTCTAAACTTTGCATACTTTCATTCAATTGAAAAGACTATTAAATTCCTAAATTTGTGGGTGTAATTGCATTTCCATTCCAAATCCCCCTAACTCAGTGTCTGCATTGTCGCCAATGCACTGATAATACTATACAAAAATAATGGAAATGCAACTACAATGCATATGCTTACAGAAATAAAATGTAGAAACAATAAAAATGCAATGACAATTAAAATAAATGCATGCAACTAACTATTGAAAAGTAAACTAACTCAATGAGTTGCACCTGATGAACTGGCTGCCTTAGTCTTTTTCTTCTTCTTCGGGCATCCTCCTTGGCCTTCTTCTTTGCCTTCCATTTACGCCTCTTTTCTGTTGGTTCAATCGGTGTAGCAAATTGCTCTTCCATAGTCGGTTGAATATTGGTTTCATCACTGTTACATTTGAAGAATGGATTTCAGCAAGTGGTGCCACATATGGCACAATAGCAAGAGGACTAGAATCCTCATTTCTAGATGCGACGACCTCGACCCAGCTAACCCCAATTGTCGCCAGGTGTCCTTCAAATGCACCCACACTTCTGGGTGCATCGATAAATTCCTCAGATAAATTTGTCGAGGCAATGCTTTCTTCTTCTTCCTTTTCTTCTTTCTCTTCTTCTCTTGCTCCTTCATCTCCTGCTTCTTTGTTGGCTCCAATACCTACAGATGCGATTGGTGTTCGCTCCTCCCCAGCAGCAATAGTGGCCTCTCGTTCGACCATGTTGGCTCCTAAACTATTTGACAGGTCATCTTCAAAGAGGCTTGCTATATTACGGAAGCAATCTTCCATTTCCTTGGACCGTACCTCTTTCTCCTCATCATCAGAGATGTGGATTCAATTTTGGGATTGGACGGATTGAGTTCATCCGTCTGGCACATGCTGCTCAGAGGATGAAGTGGCTTCCTTGATAATGAGAGGGAAAACAGGTAAATTTGGCATCGGTAGTATGCTCAAACCCCGTAATATGGCTACAATAGCTTTGTTCCATACCCTGGTATAGGCGTAAAATAAATTTTGCCAGTACTGCATCTCCTCTATTGCGTCGACAAGTCGAATTTGTTTGCAGTTTGTTCGATCCACACATTTTTCAATCTCCACAAGTTTCCTCTAGATCAGAGGATTCGTGGGCACATTAGTCTGAGTGGCCTTCTTCTTCCCTTTTCCTTTTTCTTTTTTCTGTGGGACCTCTTTCACCATTATAGTTTCTTAACCTGCAGTCATCCTCTCTATCGAGACATCGTTGAATGGGCCTTTGTTCTCCAAAGTTTCCTCCCTTTCATTAGGCATAATACCTCTTTGTTTACATAGCAGCATTATCAAAGAAGGAAAGGGTAGGATACTTGTCTGTTTTGTGGCTGCCTCAGCAATTTCTTAATGTAAGATTGCGCCGACATCAATTCTATGACCCTTCGTTATGGAATGTAACAAGCACATTCTATCTAACGTTTTAATGGTGCTACGGGTGGATGGCAGCAAATGACAGTTAATGAAATGGAAACAAACCTTCCTTTGAACCGTTAAATAGCAATAGTGCATGGTGTAGTTATTAGGATTGTTACTAGTCTACACCGCGCCTTTAACACATAAGTCATTTAGCAAAATGTCAGTACCATCCTCAGTCAAATTTTCCAAAAATTATGTGTGTTCATCCTCCCCCTCAGTGATATGAAAAAGGGCGTTTATTTGATCGGCACTCCATGGCATCAAAATTTCTCGTACAAAAATAAATTCCTATTTAGAGCCCACCAAGTCAGCAGAGAATTCCCTTACCAGAGAAGGAGAATAGCCTGGTGGATGGTCATAAAATTGTTCCCTTCCTAGACGAGAGATAGTTCTGGTGACTTGCTTTCCCAAAGTCAGTTGTGACGACAACTAAAATCCTTGTTTAGGATGATAGTTCCTCTTTAACATAGTGTCGTGATAGCAGTCCTTCGCCACCTTTGACAGGAACAGAACTGGCTCCTTAGGTTGAGGTTGGTCAGTGTTTCTAACCATAGCCATTGAAGATTTAGCCGCCGACTTGAAAGGTGTTTTTGCGCCACAAGTACGAGCCATGAGTACTAAAATAAAAAGAGTGAGAGTATTTGACAGAAAAATATAAGGTTGAAGATAAAGAGAATACAGTGATAATGGAGGTTGTGAGTGTGAGATATCAGTCGGCATAAAAGGGATGTTTTATAGACGATAGGGGTGAAGAGACATGCTAATTGATGATAGTACACTGTGCTTGCAGCCAATAAATGTTGGGACACAGATTGTACTTTTTCAAGATAATCCAATGGCTTGGATTAAGATGAATCAATCGGCATGATTTTTGCTCGAAACGTTTCGCTAGGTCATCAATAAATTGCGTCGACAAGTTATGTTGTCATGCGTCGACAAAGAGGTGATTTTTATTCCTGCATAAAACTAAAAGAAAAAGACAAAAAAGTAGAAATCAAAATTTTGCAATGACATTATTAAGAAAATGTGACCAGATTAATGGTCTCGTGTTGTTTGCTGATGCCTAAGCTTTGGTAAAGCTTCAGTCGTTTGTCATTTACTTTAAACTGGTAGCCATCATTTAAATCCTTAATTATCACCGCACCATGTGGAAATGCTTCGACAACTTCAAAAGGTCCAGACTACCTTGAGCCCAATTTCTCTGGATGCCATTTTAAACACGAGTTAAATAAAAGTACTAACTGATTAGGAGAAAATTATCGTTGTAAAATGATGTTGTTGTGTCATCTCTTAGTTTTTTCTTTGTAGATGGCAGCATTTTCATAGGCATTGCACCGAATTTCTTCTAGCTCTAAAATGTCCAACAATCATTTTCGTCTAGCAGCATCGGAATCCATTTTCACTTACTTGATTGCCCACATGGACTTATGTTCAATTTCAACAGGAAAATGACATGATTTCCCAAAGACTAGTTGATATGGTGACATTCCTAACGGAATTTTATAAGCAATGAAAAGCGCCCACCACACATCATGTCACCGCGGGAACCAATCTCGTCTAGATGGGTTGATATGGTTGCCATACGATGCTTCACACCATAGCGTTTCAATGTTGTCGCCACCTGATTACAATGGAAATGAGTGCCTTGATCGCTGATTAATACTCAAGGTGTTTCGAAGCTTGTAAAGATATATATGTGATATAATTTTAACACCGTTCGAGCATCATCTTTTGGAGTAGAGATTGCTTTGATCCACTTGGAGACATACTCAACAGCTACCAAAATATACATATTCCTAAAGGAATTTGAAAATGGTCCCATGAAGTCAACACCTCAGACATCAAAGAGTTCAACCTCAATGATAGGTTGTTGAGGCATCTCATAGCGTCAAGATATGGAACATATGCATTGATATTTGTCACATTATTGAACAAAATTATGAGCATCTCGAAACAAGGTAGGCCAAAAAAATCCTGATTGTAGGACCATTGCAGTAGTCCTAACACCACCAAAATGGCCTTCATAAGGAGCATTGTGGCAATGCTTAAGGATGGAAAGCATTTTCTCCTTAAGAACGTAACGACAAATGATGTTATCGACGCATACCTTGAACAAGTATGACTCATTCCAATGATATTTCGCAGCATCCCTCAGAAATTTGACTTTCTTATGACTTGTTGCACTCAACGATAGCTTACCACAAACTAGATAATTGATGACATCTGCATACCATGTAGATGCATCGACAAAGAATAATTTCTCATTTGAAAATTCGTCGACAATTTGTGACTTATTTCCATCTTCGCTTCCAGCTTCAAGATGAGATAATTGGTCTGCTACTTGTTTTTCTGATCCTTTCTTGTCCTTGATCTCAACATCAAATTCTTGTAGCAAAAGGTTCCATCTGATCAGCGTAGGCTTAATATCTTTCTTAGCAAAAAGGTATCTCAAAGCAGAATGATCAGTGTATACTGTAATTTTTGCACTGACAAGATATGAATGGAACTTGTCAAATGCAAAAACTACTACTAGCAACTCTTTCTCAGTAGTCGTATAATTCACTTGTGCTTCATTTAGAGTTTTATTAGCATAATAGATAGATTGAAATACCTTATCTTTTCTTTGTCCAAGCATTGCTCCTACAATAAAGTCGCTCGAATCAGACATTACTTCGAATGGTTACGTCCAATCTGGTGCGACGACAATGGGTGCTTGTACTAACTACTGTATAATCTTCAAAAATTCTTCCAAACAAGCATTATCGAACAAAACCTTTTTATTCTACTCCAACAAGAAGCACAATGGTTTTGCTATCTTTGGGAAGTCCCGGATGAATCTTTTATAAAATCCAGCATGGCCAAGAAAACTCCTTATTCCTTTCACATATTAGGTAGAGGTAGTTTTTCAATGATTTTCACCTTCACTTTGTCTACTTCAATACCCTGACAAGATATTCGATGCCCATGGACAATTCCTTCGGTTGCCATAAAGTGGCATTTTTCCCAGTTAAGTACTAAGTTGGTGTCCTCGCATCTTTTCAAAACTTTGGCTAGATTATCAGCGTATATATCAAAACTTTTCTCATACACAGAAAAATCATTCATAAATACCTCTAATGAATTTTCGATCATGTCTAAGAAGATGGCCTTCATACATCTCTAGAATGTGGCTGGTGCGTTGCACAATCCAAATGGCATTCATCGGAAAGCAAAGGTTCCAAAGGGCAAGTGAAAGTCATCTTTGCTTGATCCTCCGGTGCAATAGCAATCTGGTTATATCCAGAATACCCATGAAGGTAATCTATACACACTCACCAGCCTGTAGCAATGCGAGTAGAGATTAGCTTATTTTTATAGTTACTTACCACTATGATGCCACTCTTCTTAGGCACACATTGGATTGGGCTCACCTATGTGCTATTCGAAATAGGGTAGATGATGCTTGCATCCAACCGCTTAATAATCTCCTTCTTCACTATTTCCTTCATTTTCTCATTCAGTCTTCGTTATTGCTTAATGAATTGTTTCCCTTCATCTTTTAGCCTAATCTTATGCATGTAGAAAGAGGGACTAATGCCTCTGATATCCACTATGCTCTAGGCAATGGCTCTTTTGTGTTGCTTCAGTATTCTGATTAAATTTTCTTCCTAACTTGCATCGAGACTTGCGCTGACAATTATAGGAAATGTTTCATTGTCACCTAGGAAAACATACTTTAGGTGTACTGGCAATGGCTTTAACTCCAGAGTCGAAGCTTCTTCAACTGATGGTTTAAACACAGGAATTGTTCGATAAGTTAGATCCAAAGATTCCAATTGCCAGCCATGTTTCAGCTCGCAAACATTAGCCTCCACTGTGTGGTCACATTCAGGTGGGATATTATCATCAGCTGTCACCGTATATTCCACTATCACTGATGAGCTTCGTTCATTGAAATCCTCTATAATTAACTCATCCAGAATATCAATATGGTGACATTGCTCCTTATTGCTTGATGGTGATGCTTCAAAAACACTGAAGGTTACATGCTCGTCATTATGATGCATGATCAGCTCACCTTTGAAGACATCTATAAGTGTGCGTCTCGTTGCTAAAAATGGGCATCCCAAAATAATGGCCACCTCCTTATCAGCTTCCAATCAAGAATAATGAAATCAGTTGGGAGCACAAGCTTATCGACACAGACGAGAACATCTTTAATCTACTTTTTAAGTTGCGTTAAAGATCTGTCCACAAGTTACAATGTCACTATAGTGGGCTTCAAATGACCAATCCCTAATTTCCTGAAAATTAATAGCGACATAAGGTTAATGCTAGCTCCTAAGTTATAGAGAGCTATACCTAAATAATGATTTCTAATAGTACATGGAATTGTGAAACTACCAGTATCATTAATTTTTGCTGGCAATTTGTTTGTCAGCACAGCGCTACATCCTTCTATGAGCGCAATTGTCTTAATATTGAAAAGCTTTTTATTCTTCGATAATAGCTCCTTCATAAATTTCCCATAGCTAGGGATCTTTACAAGAGCATCAATTAGAGGTATATTAATATGTAATTATTTTAAGGTAGATTCAAACTATTGATAATCTCTGTCATGCTCTTTCTCCTTGAATCTTTGTGGAAATGGCAAAGGTATGTGTACAGCGGGTTGTGTTGTTGTAACCGGTTGTGACACATGGGCAGTTTTGTAACTTCTTAAGGTAAATGGTAGGCATCGACGTAACTACTGGTGGTTCCTCCTCAATTGCTTCTGCTCTATCTTCTTCAGATGTAGCTTCTCTTTGTTGCTTTGTTTACTTGCGTCGACAGGTGCCTGGTTAGAGCTACTGCTGTGTTCGGCAATTTTCTTTTCACTCCATAATGTAACAACCTTGCAATGATCTTTACCTTTCTGATTTGGATTTTCAGTATCACTGGGCAAAGCACCTGGTTATCTTGCACTCATATTAAAAGCCAATTGTCCTAGTTGAGCTTCTAACGCTCGGATGGAAGGAGAATTTCCTTGTACAATTGCTTCTGTTCTGGTAATATGCTCCCGCATTAAAGCTTCAAGAATAGCTAATGAATCTGCACTTGGTTGAGAATATTGTTGCTATTGTTCTTGATATTGTCCTTGCATATTTGACATAGCATTTTGTTGTGGTGGCATTCGATCTTGTGGATGCATCTGATTGTATGATTTATTTGGGTCTGTGGTCGCATATGGCCCGGTTGTGTTTGTATTTACAGATTAGAATTATAATTCTGTTACTGTTGACCTTAACTCCCTTGTCTAAAATTACCTTGATTTAAGAAATTTTTATATTTGTATGTGGACGTATTCTGACTCCCCAAGGTTGTTGAGCTCTACTTGAACTGTTGTACGAGTTACCATATGAATTTCCTCAGATGTTATTAACATAAAATGCATTCTCAACATGTTGTGGTTGTCACCGTAAATTTCACAAGAAAATGTCGGGACATCCATCTGTTAGGCTACTTGAATAGGGGCAACATCACTCGTTCCCTTCTTGTTTTTAATCATGTATGCCAATGGGGATACCTGTGCACTCAAAGTTGATATGGCATCTAATTCCAAAACTCCAAGATTTGTTTTTACCTGAGCAGCACGAGAAATCGGGTATTGATAATCATTTTGTGCAATTCTCTCTAATATTCGTACGGCTTCATTGTAAGTGCAATCCAACAATGGACCATTGGCAGATGCATCGACAAGATTTCTTGTCAGTGCATTTAATCCATTGTAGAAGATCTCGATTTGTGTCTCCTGTTGGATTCCATGCATGGGATAATGTCTCAGCAGAGTTTTGTAATGTTCCCATGTAGTGTGTAAGTTTTCATCATCCAGTTGATGATATGTCGTAATATCATTCAAAAATCTAGCATTCATTATCGGTGGACTAAATCGCAAAACAAATTGTGTTGCTAGCACATTCTAAGAAGTAATGGATCCAGCCGGTAAACCAAGGAACCATGTTCTTGCCCTTCCTTGCAAATAATAAGGGAATAGCTGCATCCTCACGGCGTCATCAAGAACACCATGTTGACTAAAAAAAGCATAAATAAGAATAAATGATTTGAGATGCTCTCTTGCATCATCGTGAGGTAAACCTACATATTGCCCATTCGAATTAAGCATTTGAAACATAATTGATTTTAATTCAAAATTACCTTCTTGTATTGCTGGTCTAACAAACCTTGGTTGTAGATCATCGAGCATAGGAACAACGAAATCTCTAATTGTCCTGTCAGGAATTTGCTCTACTTGTGGTGGCAGTAGTGGTATATTATTGACTGCTTGTGGCTACACTGGAGGAACAACATTTTGTGGCAACAATGGTGGTAGATCGTTATTATTTCCAACCATTTTTCTTTCCTCTTGCTTTCTCCACCAAATTGTCCTTTCAAGTTCTGGATCAAAACTAACAATGTCCTTAGGATTTCTCCTTGTGGATATAAAACACCTAACAAGAAAATTGAAAAGAATTAATCAAAAGATCAGTAATCAATAATAGTTAGAAAAGAAACAAAAAATTGCAACTACAAAAATAAACATTAAACAAATGCCATCCCTAGTAATAATGCCAAAACTTTATCGTGCTATGAACGTCACAACAATTTATGTTCAAGCGTACACTATCGATGCAAGAATAGTAGATAGAAATGAATCTATCGGATATCGATCCCACAGAGATGGCTGTTTATTGTTTAATCTGTCGAAGCATTCTGGGTTAAAATGAGAAAATCTATTAAGAGTTATGTCAACAGAACTAGATTAAAGTTATACAAGTTAAGAAGTAAATATGTCAACGTAATTAAAATGTCAAATGTCAGAGTGAATTATAGAAAATGAATGGATTGTTGAGATGTTGTAATTAAAATTCAAAAACTTAAAAAAAATGGATCAAGTGTGAAGAAGTGGAGAGGATCACTGAGTTCACAAGTGGCAACGCTAACCGTGACTACATGGTATTTATAGATGAAATTGTCGATGCATTTATGCTCCAATGAAATCTTACAAATAACAAATCTCTGTTTAACAAAGACTTAAGCGCTCACAATTACCACACCTTCCAGTGTTGGTAATGCTTTGCACTTAAGAACAAGTGACCAAAATTCCTTCTTGGCTCAAGCAACTTCCGCTATCTTGCTTGTTAATCTAACTTGTCACTGTAGCTTCCAATGTCTGTGACTACAATTGCACTTCCGTGGTCAAACAGTTAAATCCAAAGATAAACAGATCAAAATTATTGAATAAGAATCAAAGTAATATAACATTAGAAGACACTTTCGTGTACAATCAATTGTCAAAAGAAATCATCAACATCTAAAGAGGGATTAACAAATGAATCGAAACATCATATTCCTAGTATACTAGAATTCTTCCTTAACCGCTCCTCTTGCATTGCACCAAGGTCTTCTCGTTAGAAGATGTTGCGCCCTTTCTGGATCAGTTCACTATCCTCCAGAGTCAGGCCTTCATGGTAGCTGACTTTTAGAATGAGAGAATTTTAGGAATTGAAATCTTCACCACTTGATATCATCTTCTCTTTTCGTTCTTCTATTTATAATCACTGGTTCCTTCTAGATCTTCTTTCTTTTCAAATTTAACACCTTTTTGCAGTTGTAGAATTTTTTATTTGCCAGCTATGCACTCACAAAGATCTAATTTGTTCTTTAAGCAGCTACAGATTGTCACGACATCTCTAGATGAAAATTCTGACCTTAATTTTCTACGACAATTTTCTCCTGCGCTGGTGCTTCTGGATATGTTTGTAGCTTGAAATCTTTGATAAATTATGGAAGCATTCATGTGATGGCATGTTTGGCCGTAATTCTGGATCAACTTGTGACCGTAATTTTGAATGCTTTCCTATTCTAATCCTCCCAGGTGGATTTCTGCGTTGACAACTTTAGACACAAAACAAGTGCTAAATATAGTGACATTAGTAGCATAAAAGAGATCAAATGAAAGAAATTAAGATCAAAATATCATTAAGTTAGAAAATGTAAAAACTTTAGAAAATGTAAAAACTAAGTATGAAATTCTAAAAATGCATGCTAAATATGATACAAAAGGACAAATAATACACTAATTTAAGGAGAAATTAAATGTCTTTTCCAATGCTATCATCTACTCTATAGAGATAATCTTGGTAATAATATGGGACATTGTAAAATCTACAAATTTGGACCTCATTCAGGTATATTTCAACTCCTCGAATTTTCATTGGACCTTGAATCTACCCACAAGCTTTCTCGACTTCACGCTTCTTCAGAGCTAAAGAAAATTCTTAAACTATTGAAATATTTAGCGGTTCTTTACAGGGCAGGAAATATTGAGTCCATTCATGATCGACTACTATTTCCTAAATACCTCGACAAACTCGCATCAAAGGATGAAACCTTTATTCCTAAATGAAGGTATGCGGCTGTAACTGTTGGAGATACCTGTCTAAATCATCTTCTGGGAATTCAAAAATAGGATTAGTAGCACTTTCACTTGAATTAGCCATTTGACTTTTTGATTAGGATATTCTAATTATGGAATGAAAGATAAAATGGAAGGGATGTCATTTATAGGGGATGATTAGTAGGACTTTTAGTAAATTTAGAAGTTAAATGTTATTCAGAAATTCCAGTATCTAATTCTAATTAAAACTGTTAGGAGTTAGAGTCTTACCTAGACTGTTGCTATTACGTCGGTGTGTCACGACATACCCTAGGTATGTTGCAATGTTGAGACCTAAAATGTTGTTCCGAGAAGTATTGTTCATCGCGACATAGGGGTGACATGTCGCGACATCGAGACCAGTAGTCATGTCATCTTGATGCGTGGTATCATGACATCGGATGTGGTCATCGTGACATCGAGACCAAATTCCCTTTGATTCTGAATCTGAGTTAATATCTATTCTTGGGGTATTTTTGATGTCCAAATGTAACACTGGCTCTTTATACCATATCATTTTGTAATTTAGAAGTTGTTCCTCAATAACTGTATTTGTAGTTTCCCCATAATATGGCTTTATCCTTTGCCAATTAGCTAGAAAATGTCACCACTCTTACCTAACAACTTAACTGCCCCATATGGTTTTACCTGATTAATGATATATGGCCCTATCCATCATGATTTGAGTTTTCCAGGAAATGGTTTGAACCTAGAATTAAATAAGAGTGCCTTTTGTCTTGGCTCGAAGTTTCGTTTTTGAATCATGGCATCATGATGCAACCTACTTCTTTGGTTATAAAGTTTTGTGTTTTCATAGGCCACAAATCGAAACTCCTCCAACTCCTGCGACTGGAAAAATCTCTCTCTTTTTCTCTAACTCAGGATCTAAATTCAATTCTTTAATAGCCTGATATGCTTTTTTCTCTAATTTAATAAGCAAGTGGCAATTTTTTCGTACACGAGTGTATAAGAAGACATACCAAGAAGTGTTTTATAGGTTGTTCGATTGGCCTGTAAGGTGTCATCCAATTTTGCCGCCTAATCTTTGCGATTAGGATTACTGTCTTCTCAAGGACCTGTTTAATTTCTCGATTAGAAACTTTAGCTTGTCCATTCGATTAAGGGTGATATACAATTGCCATCTTATGCCGAACACTGTATTTTACGAGAGCGGCTTCAAATAGTTTGCTAAAAAAATATGATCCTTCATCACTAATCGATGCCCTAGGAGTTTTAAAACTTTAAAAGATGTTTCTTCTTAAGAATTTTACTATTGATTTGGTATCATTAGTAGGTAATGTCGCTTCTTCTACCCGTTTGGAAACATAATCTACTGCTAACAAGATATATTGATTCTCAAAATAAGCTAGGAAAGGACCCATGAAATCAATTCCCCAAACATCAAAGGTTTCTACCTCAATAATTCCTACCTATGACATTTCATCCCTTCTTGATATATTCCCCATTCGCTGGCACAATATCACAATTTTGCACGAACATATGAGCATCCGATTCATAGAGCAATCAATAGAATCTGGATTGCAAAGTTCTCTGAGTTGTCTATTTTCGGTCGAAATGTCCTCCACAAGGAGAGTCATGACATCCTTTAAGGATGTCATTTATTTCTTCCTCAACTACACATCTTCGTACTAACTAGTTTGCGCATTACCTAAATACATAAGGATCCTCCCACATATAATTTTTTGCCTCATCTATAATTCGTTTCTTTTGTTGCCAAGCTGCTTTTGATAGGAACACCCCTTTTACTAAATAGTTCACATAATTTGCATACCGCGGTGTTCTTGTGTCTAGGAATTGGGTTTCCACTTTGAATAGTTACTCATCTACAAAGTTCTCCTTTATTTCTCCCAAAGGTACAGAGGTAGTAGGATTTTCCAATCATGACAGATGATTTACTATTTGGTTCACTGTCTCTTTCCGATCCATGATCCATAATCGAATTATTATAGTAGCAATACCCATCTTATTAGCCTTGCTTTGGTTTCTTTTTTTCTTCATCACATACATCAAAGCTGAATGATCTGTATAAATATACACATAATTAGTCATTAAATAAGGATGAAAATTTTCAAAGGAAAAAACTACAGCTAACATTTCCTTCTAAAGTAGTAGTATAATTGCATTGAGCAGGGTTAAAGAAACCTGCTAACATAATGAATTGCTCCAAATGGATTGTCTTTCTTCTGTCCTAAAACAGCACCTACAGTATAATCACAAGCATCACACATAATAATAAAAAGTTCATTCCAATTTGGTGTGATAATAATGGGAGTAGTTAATATTTTTTCCTTTATCTTTTCAAATGCTTTAATGCAACTATTATCAAATTCAAATGGAACATTTTTTTGCAATAATAAATTTAAAGGTTTAAAGATATGAGTAAAATCTTTTATAAACCTTTTATAAAACGCGACATGTCCCAAAAAATTTCGAATACCTTTGATATTTGTGGGATGTGGTAGGTCTTTTATTACCTCTGTTTTTACTTTATCCACTTCTAACCCCTTTGTGATATTTGATGCCCTTAAACAAACCCTTCTCTTACTATTAGATGATATTTTTCCTAATTGAGCACTAGATTAGTTTCCTCGCACCACTGTAACACTTTTTCTAAATTTAGCAAGCATTCCTCGAAAGAGTCTCCATATACTGAGAAATCACCCCATGAAAACACCTAACCCTTCTTCTAGCATATATAAAAAATAAGCGGTCATACATCTCATAAAAGTAGTCGGTGCATTACAAAGTCCAAAAGGCATTCGTTTAAAAGCATATGTCCCAAAAGGGCATGTAAAAGTTGTTTTTTTCTGATCATCAGGATGTATTGGGATTTGATGATACCCTGAATACCTATCTAAGAAACAATAATATTCTTTACCTGCCGACCGATCTAGCATTTGATCAATGAAAGGTAGTGGAAATTCATCTTTTTTTGTTGCATCATTTAATTTCCTGTAATCAATACACACTCTCCACTCGGTAACTGTTTTGTAGGGATTAGCTCATTGCGATCATTTTCTCCCACTATCAACCCAACTTTTTTTGGTACGCATTGCGTAGGGCTTACCCATTCACTATCGAAAATGGCATAAACTATACCTACATCTAACCATTTTCCAGTTCCTTTTTCACCACTTCTTTCTTGGTCAGATTAAGTCTTCTTTGTGCTTCTACAAAGGGTTTCTTGCCTTCTTCTAATCGAATTTTGAGTTTACAGAATGTTGAGTTTGTCCCTTTTATATCAGCCATTGTCCACCCAATAGTCTTTTTAGGACGTTTAAGCACATCCAACAAAGCAGTTTCTTGCGAGTTACTTAATCCTGATGCAAGTATAACAGGTAAAGTATTTCCCTCACCCAAATATCCATACTTCAAATGTTCTGGTAATGGCTTTAATTCTACTTCTAGTGGCCTCACAATTGATGGTATCATTTTAGTGGCATTTGGCATCAGTTGATCCACCACCTCTTTGTTTTGTTGCCTCCACTCTAATTGAGTCGTTAAAGATTCTTCATTTGTCACTTATTCCATAGGTCCCTCATCCTCAGAATATTTCAATTGCACTTGCTACTTCCAGTATGTCTGTAACATCTTTCCATGTCCTGGTCCAAATGCTTCCTCCAGTCATTATATCTACCTTTCATCTATTTTTCACACTTAGCCCGTCATAAAAGTGCTGAAGTTGTATAGCAATATGAATTCCTCCTCCTAGTTTGGACCAAAGTCTGGCTTTGAATATTTCCTAAACTTGTCATAATGTTTCCGTCATTGTTTGCGTAAAATGAAACATTTGTATATATCCCTGTATAATCTTAGGTATAGAAATCAGTTGTTGAAAAAACATATACACAAATTCTTCCCAAGTAGTGATGGTGTTTGGAGTTGAAGAATCCAACCATGACTTGGCCTTTTCGTTTAAGGCGAAAGGAATCAACAACAATCTAATCACACTTGGGGCCACCCTTGCATATGAAATTGTGCTATAGATTGCCTCAAATTTTAGTAAAAATGCAGTAGGATCTTCTGTTCAGTGATTAGAAAAGGTAACATTGTTTGTAATCCATGATATTAAAGATGGATTTAATTCAAAATAATTTTGATAAATTGGTGGTCTAGCAATGCTACATTGTAACCATTCTAAATAAAAAAAAATATCCCTAATGCATTTTTCATCATTTTATAAGTTAAGGTAAGGAAAATAAAATTGAAAGCAAAAAATTAAAGAGAATCATATCTATAACCTAAAATTTTCCTAATTATTTTAATACAAAGAAAGAATAAAATTTACTAAAGCGTTGCCTCCCCGACAATGGCGCCAACAACTTGACCTCCACTGAACGTGCTCCCGTTTAGCATAGATTTAGGCCTTCCACAAGTATATAGGTCAAGCTGTAAATATAAAGTGTGCAACGAAACACTTGGTATTATTTTGAGAATCGTACCCAAAAGAGGCGTAAAGCTATAGTAAATTAGATCCCTGCAAAGAATAAAATTAATTAGTACTTCCTTTAGGGATTATAGTACGAAGAGTAATAAAAAGAGTAGGTTTTAAAAAGCATAAAATAAAATAGAAAACAAGATAGAAAATAAAAGCAAGATTTGAGATGTAGAAATCCTTATAAACGGCTTTGGGGATATTAGGTCATTTCCGTATGAGTTCTTCAATTGTTAGTTTTTTGGGATTTTCCTCCAATCAACTAGTCACTACCCTAGTTGGATCTCTCGACCCTCCATCAGCATAGCGAGTCTATAGAGATTACTTATCGCTAGATCTCAAAATCTAAACCGATTTGGGGAAAAGGTGTTCACAGATGGGAAATTTGGGTTCATTCCCACATAAATGATGTTATAGGGTTATCAGGCCTACTGTTTGTTCGATGTTCTTCCTTTCCTAAACAGTTGATTCGAAAGGCAAAATCCCTATTAAACAACAATCAAATATTCATACTTCCACTCCCTAATTCCTCAAAATGGAATTAGTTCCTCATGGGTTTCTTGACATCATAAACACAAATATATATAAACACATAATTGAATAAGAGAATGACAAATAAACTAGAATTGTATTGGCGATCTGTCGATGAAAATTCCTCGATCGTTTATGTGAGTTCTACAATCTCATTACCCAAATGAAAATACAAACTTAAAACTAAAAACTGAAATCTAATAAATGGTGTCTAAAACCTTAGTGCTAGAGGCCCTTTTATAGCCTTGGACGACCATTTTCCTCAACCCTAGGTCAGCTATCGTTCCTCGTGTTTAAATGGCATTGTAAAGACCAAAATGCCCTTCATTTGGTGTAAAATCCAAATCCAGCAGTCGATTTCTCGATACACAGGAGCCATGTCCTGACGTAAAAGATAGTCTGCTCCTTTGGGTAAATTTCCCAAGCGTTGTAGCGACACGTCGTGCCCACTTCGTGACATAGGAGATAGTTTTGACATTCCACAGTTCTGGTCCCTTTGTTACGACACAGATTAGTTCGTGTCATGACATAGTAATTAGCTTCATATTTGTTTGTCTTCTAAATGTTTCTTATACACTCACAAAGTTCATTAGATGACCCTTAGGTCTTAAGCGGAACCTTTTTGCACTTTGTACACATTTTATTTCATAAAATAAAACTAAACTAAATGCTAAGCAAAGAAAAGCAAAATGCTTAATTTCAAGCTCCTATAGTGCAAAAAGTAGTTCAATCTTCTAGGTACAAAATTGGCACATCAACGTCGCGACATCGTCTGTAAGTTTTGCAAGGTTGACCTGACTCAATTGCACAACCTGGCGACCAAACTCAAACTTTACTCAATTTTTAAAACCTAAAACCCTAAAAATCTCTACCCCTATATATTCTAACTTAAAACTAATCCTATTCTCTTCACTTAAATACTCTCAAATCTTCCTTAAACCCTTTAAATCTCTCATTCCTCTTTTCTCATTCAAACCTAAAACCCTATTCCTTCAAGGGCTATACTCCATTCCAAGGTGTATGATTATTTCATCAACAAGGCGAACTCGAAAGAAAAGGTATTTCTCACTCTTTTGCTATTCCATTCATTATTATTCATCTTTCCTTTGTAAAATTAAAACGCCTCCACGAAAGAGAACCATGGTGAAAGATAACGATAGCGACTCAGATTATGAATATTTTGCGAACGCTCAAATAGAGAAATATTTTCTATCCTTGCAAGGATGACCTTTTATCCAAGAATGGGGATTCAATATAGTGTGTGAACTTTAGCTTAGCAAAAAAAAAAACGAGAGAAATAATGAAATATCAAAAAGAAAAATGAGTACAAAAAAAAGAGACAATCATGAGTAAGAAAATATGTGAAGAGTGACAAAATCATTAAATCACCAAAAAGTAGAAAGAAGAGAATCTTACTCAGGAAATACCTAGAAAAGGAATACTCATAGGCTAGCTAAAGGGTTCACTTTATATTGATTTTTTGAAACGGAGAAATAAGGAAAGTGGGAAAAGGAGAAATAAGAAGGTGAGATGGGATGAGACATAAAGGGGGAGAATAGGGAACAATACAATGTGCCAAACTATTTTCATGTTCGTAACCTCTTTTGTGCATAACTATTCTTTGAAAATCATACTCGTCCTAAGCCTCAATACGTTACAAGTCGAAAAGCCCTATGTGACCTAAACGACTATATGCATGGATAGATGTAGAAATTGCATAATCTTATTATAATTGTTTGAATTGTACAAGGATAACCATAGTACTTATGTTTTGCATTAATGGAGTTATATCGATAATACTTTAATATTTGTATTTCTTGTAACCTACTGAACTTATATTGTTTCTACTTAGAAATAGAAAAGTTGCTCACTCATCACGTTAGAATTTTCAAAAGATACATAAAGCCTAGAGTAGATATTAAGAACCTAATCTTTGTATAATACAAGTTTCAAGCTCATTTATCTTTCTTTCTTTATTTGCTTTTGTTTTATTGTTTGCTTGAGTATAAGCAAAAACTTAAGTGTGGGGGAGTTTGATATGCTGGTTTCGTACATAGCAGATTGAACTAAGTTTCACACTTGAAGAGCTTGAAACCAAGTATTTTTCTTTATGTTTTATGAATTTTTAGTTCAGTTTTTTCTTTCGAGTAAAGTGTGCTAAAAAGGTTATTTTATTGCTTTCAAGGCCAAAAGACGCCTAAAGATTAGCTAACCTACTTCGTGAGTACACAGGAAACTAATAGCAGCTGAGCAATAGTGATATTGACCACTTCGTCATGACATATGGAGCTCTATGTTGCAACAAAGGGGCCAACAGTAAGGATTCAAGAAATTGACCGCTTTGTTGCGACACAAGTCCTGGTGTGTCGTAACATCGACCCCAGACTTCAACTCTGCATCGAGTGAGGGGCGTTATGATCTTCATAATGTGACTTAAGCGCAAAGGACGGTAGTTGACCTAAGGTTGATGAAAACAGTTAGGCAAGGCTATAAATAGGGTCTTTATCACTAAGGTTAACGATGCTATTTTGCTACTTTTTTTAGTTTAAGTTTTATTTTGTATTTCGTTGAAACAGATATTGTAAACTTGCGTAACCGTTCGAGGAAATTTTCTCAACAGATTGCAATACAATTCGAATTTTTTTTCATTCTATTTATTCAATTATATGTTTTTATATATTATTGTGTTCATTATGGTAAGGAACCATGAGAAACTAATTCCATTTTGGGAAATAGAGAGTGGAATATAATATTTGATTTAACAAGGATTTTATCTTTCGAATCACCTATTTGGGAAAGGAAAAATCGAATGAACACTGGCTGACAGCCCTAAGACGTTCACTTAGATGGAAATGCACCCAAAATTGTATTACCATCTATGAAAGCTCTTCCCCAAAATCAGTTTAGACTATAACATCTAATGATAAGTAGTCTCTATAGACTTGCTATGTCGGCCTAAGATTAAGAGATCCAACTAGGGTAGTGACTAGTTTGATTGGAGGAAATCCTTAAAACCTAACGATTGAAGAACTCATACGGAAACAACCTAATATCCCCAAAGCTGTTATAAGATTTTCTACATCTCAATTCATTTCTTTTATTTGCTCTTTTATTTATGCTTTTCAAAACCAACTCTTTTATTATTTTGATCGCCCCCGAACGTACTCCCATTCGATGTAAATTTTCGTCTTTCCGCAAGATTATAGGTCAGGTTGTAAATATAGTATGTACAACAAAAAACTTGTTTGTATTATGAGGATCGTACCCAAAAGAGGCATAAAGCGATAGTAAATTAGATCCCTGTAAAGAATAAAATTAATTAGTACTTACTTTAGGGATTATAGTACGAAAATTAAAAGAGCTGATTTTGAAAAGCATAAAATAAAATAATTGAGATGTAGAAAATCTTATAGCCTTGGTCGACCATTTGTGCAAGTTCTACAATCTCGTTTCAGATGAAAACACAAAATAAAACTAAAGACCAAAAGCTAGTGAATGGTGTCCCTAACCCTAATGCTAAAGGCCCTATTTATAGCCTTGGTCGGTCGTTTTTCATTAACTCTAGGTCAGTTGCCATCCTTCATGCTTAAGTTGCATTGTGAAAATGAAAACTCCTCTTGCTGGAAGTAAAGTTCACGTCTAGGGTCGATGTCGCGACACACCAGGACCTGTGTAGCGACAAAGCAAACAGTTTCTTGATTCTTCGTTGCTGGCCCCTTTGTTGTGACATAGATCTCCTTATTTCGTGACAAAGTGGTCAGCATCACTGTGGCTCAACTACTATTAGTCTCATGTGCACTCACAAAGTAGGTTAGCTAATCTTTAGGCGTCATTTGGCTTTAAAAGAAATAAAAGACAAAACTAAACTAAAAATCCATAAAACATAAAGAAAAATACTTGATTTCCAACTCTTCAAATGTGAAAACTAGTTCAATCTGCTAGGTATAAAACCAAAAGATCAAACTCCCCCCTACTTAAGTCTTTGCTTGTCGTCATGAAAACAAGAAGACAAACCCAAATAACGAGGAGAGGAAACAACGAAAAAAAGATAAGTGAGCTTGAAACTGTATCATACAAAGATTAGGTTCTTAACATCTACTCTAAGCTTTATGTATCTTTTAATAATTCTATCATGATGAGTGAGCGACTTTACTATTTCTAAGTAGAAACAATAATAGTTCAATAAGTTACAAGAAATACAAATATTAAAGTTCTATTGATATAACTCCATCAATGCCTAACATATGTACTTTGGTCATCCTAGTACAATACAAACAATTATAATGAGATTATGCAATTACCACATCTATCCATGCATAGAGTAGTTTAGGTCACATAGGGCTTTTCAGCTTGTTATGTGTTAAGGCTTAGGACAGGTATTTTTTTTCAAAGAAAAGTTAAGGACACAAGAGGTTACAAAACACGAAAACAGTTTGGCACATTGTATTATTCCCTATTCTCCCCCTTTATGTCCCACTCCATCTCACCTCTTCATTTCTCCTTCTCTCTCCTTCCTTATTTCTCCATTTTTAAGAAATTAATCTAAAGTAATCCTTTTAGCTAGCCTATGAGTACTTCCTTTTCTTTTCTTTTTTGAGTAAGATTCTCTTTTTTCTACTTTTTGGTGACTTAGTGATCGTTGTCACTCCTCACATATTTTCGTACTCAAGATTCTTTCTTTTTCGTTTGTACTCATTTTGTTTGTGCTTTTTCATTAATTTTCTCTTCTTCGGCTAAGCTAAAATTCATACATTATCATGATTTCCCACTTTTATTTTACAACCTCCACCATAGTGTTTCTACCTACCCTTAATACATATGGCCATACGTCCATTTTCATGCAAAATAGGACCAAAGAAAAGGATAATACATAAATCATCATTCGAGGTCTTCGAGGCTTTATAATGTGGTTCATCAAAAAGGGTCATAAGGCTCAAAGATGGGTACTAATTGGCAATTCATAACAAGGTTTAGCTTTTTAGCTCTAGATGTGTTCAAACAATTCCTTAAGTCATCCCTAAATAACTCAATATGCACAAATATCAATTTAATAATCTAATCTCAAAATTATCGTCTATCATATATACTAGCATGCTCGCTTCCTCATATTATGCACATCATTTGGTATCAATAATACCTTTCTATCTATACATAATGTAACCTATAGAACTTTAAAATTTTCATGCTAAAAAATATAAAATTCCTCATCATCATGCCAAATTTATCAAAAAACACACAAGCAACCTATTATACATGCTCTTAACCAATAATTTGTATTTCTACAAGCTCAAGCACACATAAAAAGGACAATTAAAAATTGAAAAATAAAAACTATATGCCAAAATGTCTATGTCGTGCTAGGAGTACTTTTGGTAGAAGCTCCCATCTTGTCGTCGTGTTGGGCTATGAATCACCGATCCTTTAGGAGTCGAGTATTGAGGCTGAAACATTGCCTCATACACATCTTCAGTGATAGACTCGTCTTGCTCCACATTTGTCCCTCTCAATTCAGCTTAATCCTCATTTCCTTCGTCATCCCCGAACATGTTTGGTGGGTTGTTCGAGGTTGGTAGCCTATGTATCCTTGTAAACTCCTTTAGAACAGGAGTTGTTTCTTGCATCCACTGAATCATGTCATCAAGTTTTCCCTCAATTCTTCCCCTATACCCTTTTCGAGCTTTGATCGAGTCCATAGTTTTCAAAGAAGCTGGCACGTCCATCTTTTCATTCCTTCTCAGATTCCGGTCATTAATTTGTTTCCTTTGAAACTCAACATACTGGCTAAAGATGGAATCACCAATGATGCTTCATGTTGGCTTCAAGAATGTCCTGTTTTTTCTCATTTACACATGCACTTTCTTGCATAATACTGTCACGAGGTGTGGAAAGAAGAGTCCATCTTTTTGGCTGTTCGTGCAATTTTTCATTTCCTTATAGATCCACCTTCCCACACAAATTTTCTTTTTTTTTTCTTTACAAAATAACATATAATAGAATAGCTCTTATGACACCTAAAACCTGAACAGGACGGACCGACCCAAATTCGAAGTGTTACATTAATCACCTAAGTGACTCTTCGACTAACAACCACCCAAGTCACACCTCGACCCTATAAAACCTCGAACTTATCTAATTATTACTTATTTATTACTGCAGAAGCAATTTGTGAACCAATTTTAATCTTTTTATAAGTAATTTAAACTAAAGGTATTTTTGTCATTTTACCACCTATGATTAAACTAACTCAATTTTAGATCTAAACATTTACCAAACTTCATTTAGTCAATTCATGTAAGCTCTAAAAATTTCAGCTTAATCCGAGTCCATTTACTATGTCTAATTCAAGTTTTAACCTTTAGGACTAAATCATAACATTTTTAAACTATTAGTACTATACCCAAAAATTAAATTGAGTGTGTTTCTAACAAATTTTGTCAATTACAAGTCTAATTCAAAAATTTCATCAAGTTTCCTTATCATTTAAGGCTCTAATTAGGCTTGTCAAGTTACCGGACTAATTTGTAATTTAAACAAGCTAGAGTTCCAATTTAAAAAGACTATAATTTAAACACCCAACACCACACACTGCAGACTTTTGTGCTAAAAATTTTATTTTAAACCCAATTTTGAGTATTTTAATGGCCAATTAAACTCGATTTAGCTACGATTAAATACCATACATATTCATACACCTTTAATTGAATTTTTAAACACCAATTAAGCCTCAATTAAATAGAATTAAACAATAAATTTCATATATATCACCCACCGATTAATTCAAACAAGTGGCATACCTTAGTCGCTTGTAAACCACTTCATGGAAGCTACATTAAAACAATTGTTAATGTAAATATCATGTCTCACACACCGTGTTATCAATCACTCTGTTATCAAGCAATAATAAACCGTAAATTATTCAATAATCAAATGCAAACATGCATATATGATATTATAAAACCATCCAAAATTAAAAATTAAAAATGTCCAATGTCCAAGTCCGATTAAACTAAGTCTTGAAAGTTCCACAATGCCCGATTAACATCTCTAAAATGTGTAACTAAATCTCTATAGAGCTTTAATCTCTTAGAACTCTCTTGCTCGGCTCCTCAGCTCCTCAGCTCCTCAATCTAATCGGATATCTGCACGAATGGAGGATGTGAGCCCAAAAAGCCCAGTGAATGTTAATAAAATGGATAATGCCATTTTCACCCTTGTACTTTGACACTTGTTTTAATCTGGTACCTGAAGTTTCAAAATGACCAATGCGGTACTTGAAGTTTAATTCCGTTATACAATCTGGTACCTTTCAGTAACAGTGTTAATTTCTAATTGATTTTGACACGTGGACCAATTATGTGTCGAAACGTGGCAGTGGCAGATTGAAGGGGTAGCTGCATGGGCAAATTAGGGAAGGGCTGTTTTGCAATTTACCCTTCCCCCACTTTTTCAAAAAGCCCAATTCTTTTTTTCTTCTTCTTTCTTTCAATATTTTTCCACTACTTATTCGGGTTTTGGAGCTCATTGTTTTAAACAAGTTCTGATGCATTCAAGCTTTCAAGGGTTATACTTGGCCTATTTATTAGCGTCTTCCCTTGTTGAGTGCTCTAGTTTGGGATTAGAGGCTTCTCAAAAAGGTGCCTTCTTTGAGATTCAACCATGTATGCTCTTGTTAATTATAGTGGTAAGCTATTCTTTTTATTTGTTTTCTTATTGAGAATATTAGATCTATTTATAATTCTAAGATTGATTAAATTGTTTGAAATTTATGCTTTATATGGAAACCACTTATTGTAGGTCTACTAGAATTTCAGGTGATGATGATTTTTTTATTAGAAAAAACTTGTTTGAGTTGGGTAAATTGTGTTCAATCAGTTCCCAAGCAGATGTGTATTTCCCTCCTCATAAAAGAGCTCGTATTAGTACCTCATTCTCTTTCGAGAAACTGATTTTGAGCAGAACAAGCAAACATCAATTAGTGACCTTCCCGATAAATGTATTTTTGAGATCTTCAAGCGACTTCCTAGTGGTAGAGAAAGGAACTTGTGTGCTTACGTTTCAAAGAGGTGGCTTAGGCTTCTGAGCAGCATTCATAAGGGTGAATACGGGTCATCAAAGGTGGTCAAGGAGAATATTGATTCAGTTTCTTATGCCTTCGAGACAATCTCATCTAATGAAAATGGTCGATATCTTACAGGGTGCCTGGAAGGGAAGAAAGCAAATGACGTGAGGCTTACTGTAGTTGTTGTTGGAACCAGTGGTCATGGTGGACCGAGAAAGCATTCTATTCGAGGGAAGGAAAAATTGCAAAATAGCCCTTTCCTAATCTGCCGGTGCAGCTCCCCTTCAACCTGCCATTACCATGTGTCGACACATAATTGGTCAACGTGTCAAAATTAGATAAAAATTAACACAGTTATCGATAGGTACCACATTGTATAACGGAATTAAACTTCAGGTAGCACATTAGACATTTTGAAACTTCAGGTACCACATTAAAGCAATTGTTAAAGTACAAGGGTGAAAAATGGCATCATGATAAGAAAATTAGCACCCAAATCATTCTTAAATCGAAACCAATCAAATACAAATTTTCAGTCACAATATCAACCCATAATAGTTCAATGTCATATGCTTAATCATGTATCAAAAACCATAAATAATCATGGCATACAATCATCAATTTAACGTGTACCATTTCATACTTTTATATTGACATATCGGATAAACGGATCTCCTTACTCCCAATCAGAATTAGAATCAGTCCCGAACTGAGTGGGCCGAAGCCACAAGCTGCCTTATATCACCTTAGAACAGTCCTGTTAAGTGGAGACACAAGCTCAACACTCCCTTGTTTACTCCAAAGTGGCCCACCTAGAGCCTCATTCCTCACAAATAATATATCAATATGGTGAGTACTCACAAATCCTATGGCAAGCCAACTATATCCAATGGATCCACCATGCTATAATGACAATATAATCAATCAATCATAACATAATTGCAATTAATAATGTGCTCAATTTAAAGTGTCAAAATGCTTATGTGAAACATGTAACATAACCATTTTAACATCAATTTAAATCAAGCATACCAATTACAGTTATCAAGGTTCATTATCAATTGAAATATCAACATACCTTGAACAAAAAACTCCAACATACATGCTTAAATCATCATTATAATCAATCAAATCAAAGCACATAAAACCACTACATGCTCACTTACTGACACTTAATAAAATTTTTATTATTTAGACAAATATCAATAGTCTTGCAAAATTAACCTACCAAAACTTAATTAAATATTTGTAATTAGCATTTAATCAGCTAATTAAGCATAAATGAGGGTTAATTTACCAAATCACCCTTTAATAACAGTCACCACATAACCAACTAAACCACAACCAAGCCAATCCAAGCATCAATTTCGATTAGCTCGATCCTCTTCAAGATTCGGTACTTCAACATAGATAAAATAGATATTACCACCATTCAAAATATATATTAAACACAAATTTTCATCAACTAGGCTACATGAAATTCTCTCTCAAAGTTACCTTATCGGATTTGTATCATCAAGTCCAAAACTCGATTCCTCACAAAATCGATCAATCCAACCCTCCTAATCACTTCCAATCATCAATACTAGACCAAATAAACATATACTAAGCATCAATTTCACATTTAAATCTATTTCACAAAAATCTGGAAAATCGGTTCATGAAGATGATGAAATTCAAATTTCTTTAAATAACCTAACAGAACATGTTTAATCTTGAAAAATAAGATCAAAAACCTTTTAACAGATCCATTTTGAGTAGGAACATCCATTTATTTATGGATTTTCTCTCAAAATTCAAGATCCACCATTAAAGCACCTCAAGCTTTTGAAGAAGATCACATTGATAAAAAAATCATGTAATTATTATTCAAATCATGTAAATACGTTTCTAATCATTATAAAAATAAGTTTAGGAATAGTAATGAAGTTTGATTCGTTCTAAATCCTTTGGTTGAAAATATTGATTCAAGAATCTTGAGAAATTTTAGAATATTTTTGTCCAGTTTTGTGAATAATTTCAAGTGAAAAGAGAGAGTATTTTGAGAAGGAAATTTGTTGAATCTATTCTCTGAAGATAGATCTTTAAAACCATGCAAAGAAAACAAATTGTAAAACTATACAAAGAAAACGAATTTTAAAACTGAAACAATGCACCAGAAATTTGTTCTCTAATATGATGGAAATGGTGTGAAAAATAGGCTAGATACATTGTTTTTAAAACTGAAACAACGCACCAGAAATTTGCCCAATGGCCACTTCCACATTTCCCTTACTTTACCATGTGATCCTTTCTCTTCAAAATTCCGAATTTAAGGGTTTATTTTCCAAATAAATACTCCAAAATTTCCTTTATTTTACAATTAAATCCAATTTAATTAATATTTAAATTTAACTAAAATTAACCTCCAATAAAATTATTTTAAAATTATTTCTTGACCTAAATTAATTATTTTCACTAATAATTATTTAATTACTGTAAAATTAATTTTTCGAAAATATTTTTATTTTTTTAGATTATTGTTTAATCAATTTTAGATGAAAACCTCCTGAATTAAATTAAAATTTACTATTAACCTGATAAATTCCTAAATTAACGCTTGAAACCCGAAAAACATACTCGAAACTACTAGACCCGGTTTAAGGTTATTACAACTCACTTCTCTAATAAGAAATTTCATCCTCAAAATTTTACCTGAAATGAACAAGTATGCATATTGACATTTCATCACATCTTTCGATTCCCAAGCGGCTTCCTCAGTTTTGTGGTTGCACCACAAAACTTTCACCAGTGGATCCGTCTTATTACATAGCACCTTGACCTCATGATCTAGGATCGCAACCGGTTCTTCCTCGTACGAAAGATCATACCTAACCTTGATCTCCTCAACCGACACAACATGAGAAGGATCAGATTAGTACTTTCGTAACATGGAGACATGAATGACGTCATGAATATGATGTCTCGACATCTTAAGTCATTGTAAGACTTCTACCAATCAGAAGTATCTTTTTACCGACCATAAATAAGTCTCACCATATCCTCAATTTCCCGAACCAACTCCAGACCCAAGCTCCTATTCTTCTCCACATCAGACCAAAACAGAGGAGTCCTACACCTCTGACAATACAAAACCTCGAATGGTGCCATCTGAATACTCTTTTGGAAGCTATTATTATAAGCAAACTCAACTAACGACAAGTGACGATCCCAACTACCTCCTAAGTCAATAACAAAACTATGGAGCATATCCCCAATAATATGAATCACCCTCACGGCTTGTTCATCGGATTACGGATAATAAGCTAAACTGAAATGAAGCTTTAAACCCAAAGCTTCGTGCAGTGCCTTTTAAAATCTCGAAGTAAACTGCGGATCTCAATATTATATAATCGAAACAAGAACTTCATGAGGACGAAAAAATCTCTCAGATAAAGAGCTCAGCTAACTGATGCAAACTAAATGTTGTATGGACCGACAAAAAATGAGCAGACTTCATAAATCAATCCATAATCACCTAGATCGAATCCTTACGAGTCAAAGTCAAAGGCAATACCGAAACAAAGTCCATCGTAATCCACTCTCATTTCCACTCAAGAATCTAAATAGGCTGAAGCAAACTAGACGGACGTTGATGTTCGACTTTCACTCTCTAACAAACCAAACATCTCACCACAAAGTCGACAACATCCTTCTTCAACCTAGGCCACCAATACAGAACCCAATGATCTTGATACATCTTGTTCCCACCAGGATGCATAGCATAAGGACTGCTATGTGCCTCAGTAAGAATCAAGTGCCCCAGATCCTCGTCCTCTGAAACAGACAAATGACCTTGAAAACACAGACTACCATTAGAGTTGAGATCAAAATCTCCTTGAACTCGCAACTCAACTTGATGAATCCAACGGGCCAAACTCTCATCAAAAGGATGAAGCTCATGAATCTACTGCAAAAGAATCGGCCTTACCTGAAGTTCAGCCAACTGGACACTATCTTCCAAAACAAATAGCCTCTAAAACATAGCACTTAAATCAACCAAAGACTTGCGACTCAGAGCATCTACAACAACATTCGCTTTACCCCAAATAGACTCAAGCACATAATCATAGTCCTTCAGCAACTCGATCTAACACCTCTGTTTCAGTTCAACTCTTTTTGGGTTAGGAGATACTTAAGACTCTTATGATCGGTGTAAATCACAGACCTCTCACCGTAAAGATAGTGACGCTAAATCTTGAGCGCGAAGACTACGCCAGCCAACTCTAAATCATGATTCGGGTAGTTAAACTCATGTGGCCTCAACTGCCTCGACGCATAAACAACTACCCTACCCTCCTACGTCAACATACAACCCAGACCCGTATAAGAAGCATCACTATAAACTACATACTCTTTATCGGATTTCAACTATGTTAACACAGGTGTTTCGGTTAAAACTGACTTTAGCTTCTCGAAACACTTCTGCCTCACAATAGTCCACTCAAAGGCAGTGTTCTTATGAAGCAAATTTATCAAAGGAGCAGCAATGCTAAAAAACCCCTCGATAAAGTGACGGTAATAACCAACTAACCCTAGAAAACTCTTGACCTCAAAAATAGACCCAGATGGCTTCCAATCCAAAATCGCTTCAACTTTCTTTGGATCAACCCGAATACCCTTAACTGAAAAGACATGACCCAAAAACACCACCTCCCGAAGCCAAAACTTGCACTTACTCAACTTCACATACAACAGCTTCTCTCGTAAAACTTAAGGAACTACCCTTGAGTGTTCATCGTGCTCATCTTCAGATTGAGAATACACCAATATATCTTCTATGAAGACCACCACAAACCGATCCAAGCATGAGTGGAAAACTCGATTCATCATATCCAAAAACACTGTAGCTGCATTTATCAGTCTGAATGGCATGAAAAGAAACTCGTAGTAACCATACCGAGTCCTAATAGCAGTCTTCATCACATCCGAATCCTTATCCTTCAACTAGTAATACCCAGACCGCATATCAATCTTTGGGAAAACTAAAGCTTCCCAAAACTGATCAAAGAGATCATCAATCCTTTGTAATGGATACTTATTCTTGATGGTTAATTTATTCAGCTGGTGATAGTCAATGCACAACCTCAAAGTCCTATCCTTCTTAACGAACAACACCGGTACTCTCCATGGAGACACATTCGGATGAATGAACCCACGATCTAAAAGCTATTTCAACTGCAGCTTCAACTCTTTCATATCCTTTGGTACCATACGGTAAGGCGCAACCGATAGAGGAGCAGTACAGAGATAGAGCTCAACACCAAACTCTACTTCTCTATCTAGCGGTAAACAAGACAACTACACTGGAAACACATCTGAAAAATAAAAAACAACTCAAATCTCATCCAACCTCATCTCCTTACTATCAGCATTCAAGAAATACACTAGACAAGCTTTGCAACCTTTTCGAACCGACTTCTTAGCACAAAACAAAGATATCACATTCGACAACAACTAAAACTTCTCTCCCACAATAACTACTTCGGAACCACCAGTAACACATCATCCAAATCTACCAAAACGACCTCTCTTACCCTTATGACCAGAACCACTAGCATTGTTGATCGTCCTCTTAGCAGCTCCAGATGAAACAGCTTTGGGCTCCTCCCTCAAAGTCTCCTCAAGCGCACGAGCCTTCTTAACCAACTCGTCGAAGGTCTCGATAATCTGAGCAACTAAATAGAGGTTAACCTCACAGTTTAGTCCGAACTCGAACCTCTTACAATGGCTCACCTAATGAGCCACCAACTCGAGAGCGTACTGGCTCAACCGAATAAACTCAACCTCGTACTTATCCACTAACAGAGTACCATGGATAAAATCCATAAACTCTCATCTTCTAGCCTCGAGATATTGCTCGCCCATGAACTTCCTCCGAAATGACTATAAGAAGTCCTAAGTCAAATGATTTGATGTAGTACCCCTCTTGACAGTTAACCACTATCTGTGACCCTCGTCTGTCAACAACGATATGACACGACATTCCTTAACCTATCCTTACTAGAGCAACCCATCTGATTGAGAATACGAACGATGCCCTCTAACTAGTACTCGGTATGTGTCAGATCACCTCCCTTAACACCATGAAACTCTTTGCCACCTAGAGCTCGTATGCACTCTAATGGCAAACCCTAACGAGCCGGAGCAATGTTGGCTCCAGCGATACGCTATAGTACCGTGACCATCTCTGACATGAAGTACACGATGTGGACCATCTGAGCATCATCCCGTGGTGGTGCATCATCTTTCATACTACCTAGATCGCGATGCGAAGGAATAATGACTATCGTGTACTAAAGATAAGAGTAAAGAAAACGTACCAAGAGTGAGTAGCAGTAATAGATCCAAGATTAACTAAGTATAGTTCTTGTAGGGCATTGTGTTCCCAAATCCTACCCCAATAAAAATTTATATCGTAAGAAAATATGCATAGGAAAATCATGTAGTTTCAAATAACATAAGGAAGCAAGCATCATAAATCTAAGATCGTAATTATTTTAATATTCAACAACTATAACCTCACTTGAGGTTTTAAACCCAACCTAGCTTTCTAAACCTGACTTTGACACCATCAAATGTGACACCCCAAACCCAATTGAGACGGACCGGCTCGAATTTGAAGCGTTGCATTAACCACATAAGTGACTCTCCGGCTAACGACCATCCAAGTCACACCTCAACCTTATAACATCTCAATCTTATCTAATTATTACTTATTTATTAATGTGGAAGCAATTTGTGAACCAATTTTAATCTTTTTGTAAGTAATTTAAACTAAAGGTATTTTCGTCATTTTACCACTTACGGTTAAACTAACCCGATTTTAGATCTAAACATTTACCAACCTTCATTTAGTTAGTTCACGTAAGCTATAAAAATTTTAGCTTAATCCGATTTCATTTACTATGTCTAATTCAAGTTTTAATCTTTAGAACTAAATCGTAACATTTTCAAACTATCAGTACTTGACCGCCCCTAAACATACTCCTGTTCGGTGTAGATTTCGGCTTTCTGCAAGTATATGGGTGAGGTTGTAAATATAGTGTGTTACAACAAAACTCTTGGTAGTATTTTGAGGATCGTACCCAAAAGAGGCTTAAGGCGATAGTAAATAAAATCCCTATAAAGAATAAAAGTAATTAGTACTGATTTTAGGGTTTATAGTATGAGAGAAAATAAGAGAGTTGTTTGAAAGAATAAAAATAAAAAGATAAAAATAAAAAAAGTTTGAGTTGTAGAAATTCTTATAAACGGTTTTGGGGAGATTAGATCGTTTTTGTACGATTTCTTTAATTGTGAGGTTTTGGGGATTTCCTCCAATCAACTAATCACTACGCTAGTTGGATCTCTCGATCTTTCATCGGCATAGCAAGTCGATCGAGATTACTTATCACTAGATGTCACAATCTAAATGGATTTAGGGAAAAGGTGTTCACGGATGGGCAACCAAATTTGAGTTCATTCCCACCTAAATGACTTTCTAGGGTTGTCAAACCTAGAGTTTGTTTGATGTTCTTCCTTTCTTAAACAGCTGATCTGAAAGGTAAAATCCCTGTAAAACAAAAATTAATTATTCAACTTCCACTATCTAATTCCCTAAAATGGAATTAGTTCCTTATGGTTTCTTTATTCATTAATGAAATAATATATGAAAACATATAAGTGTAAAAGAAAATGAAAAAAAAACTAAATTGTATTAAGCGATTTGTCGAGAAAAACTCCTTGATAATTTACACAAGTTTCTACAATCTCATTTCAAAAGCTAAAAATAAATAAAATTAAAACTAAAATTGAAGTCTAAGTAATGGTGTGTCAAACCCTAGTGCTAAAGGTCCTATTTGTAGCTTTAGCTGGTTGTTCTTCCTAAACCCTAGGTCAACTATCATTCCTCGTGTTTAAGTGGCATTGTAAAGACCAAAAAATCCTTCATTAAGTGTGAGATTTGCGTCTAGGGGTCAATGTCACGACACACCAAGTTATGTGTCGTGACATAGGCATCAGTCTCCATGTGAAGCGTCATCCATCATGAGTTGTTGCGACATAGCTCATGTATGTCACGACAAAGAAGTCAATCTTTGAGTTCCTTTAGGTCTGGTCCCTTGGTTGCGACGTAGCTCAGCCTATGTCGTGAAGAAGTGACCAGTGTCCTATTAGTACACTTGTTATGGTCTCCTGCACACTCACCAAGTACATTAGCTAACATTTAGGCCTCATTTGGCCTTAAAGACAAATAAAATGACATTTTAACATTTAGGTTGCACAATTTATTTAAATAAGAAATCTAAAATAAATCCTATGAAAACATAATGAAAATACTTGATTTCAAGCTCTTCAAGTCTGAAAAATAGTTCAATCTGCTAGGTATGAAACCGGCAGATCAGTACTATACTAAAAAATTAAATTGAGTTTGTTTCTTACAAATTTTATCAATTACGAGTCTAATCCTAAAATTTCATCAAGTTTCCTTATCCTTTAAGGCTCTAATTAGGCTTATCAAGTCACAGGACTAATATGTAATTTAAATGGACTAGAGTTCCAATTTAAAAATACTAGAATTTAAACACCCAACACCACACACTAAAGTTTTTTGTGCTAAAAATTCGATTTTAAACCCAATTTTGAGTATTTTAATGGCCAATTAAACTCGATTTAGATACGATTAAATACCATATATTTTCATACACCTTCAATTGAATTTTTAAACACCAATTAAGCCTTAATTAAATAGAATTAAACAATAAATTTCATGCATATCACCCATCGATTAATTCAAACAAGTGGCGTACCTTAATCACTCATAAACCACTCAATGAAAGCTACATTTAAACAATTGTTAGTTTAAACATCATGCCTCACACACCGTATTATCAAGCAATAATACACCATAAATTATTCAATAATCAAACTCAAACATGCATATATGATATTATAAAACCATCCAAAATTAAAAATAAAAAATGTCTAATGTCCTAGTTCGTTTAACATCACAGCAATATTGTGCAAGCGTACATTGTCGATGCAAGTATAGTAGACAGATATGAGTTTGTTGAATGTCGATCCCACGAGGATGAAAATAAAGATAAAAACGAGATAAATTGTGAGAATAGTTGTTGGAGTAATAAATTAAAAATAAAGATGAAATATGATAATGATAAAATGGGATCCCCAAAGTGAATCTCCAACAGAATACTAAGTGCTCACAAGATATAAAAGGATAGGTGGTTGTCGATGCAATAATTTGCAATGAATATCTTACAAAGCTTAAATTCTATATTTGATCTAAGAAGTAAACATGCAATGGAACAAAATTAAGAACAAGTGGATTAAATCCCTCTAATCCTCAAGCAACTTCCGTTGTCATGCTTGCTAGCCTAAACTGTCGCTGCACTTTCCAGTGGCAGTGACCATAATAACATTTCCATGCTAAAAACACTCAAACCCAAAGATTAAATAGTAGAAGCAAAGTTGAATAAAAGAACATTTAATCCAAAAGTCATATGTAGTTTCATACAAACATGAAATAGAAAGTAACCACTAGCATTTAGAAAAGAAATATAAAAGAAACAAGTAGAGAATACTATTCCTAGACAATCTCGACCTGATCTCTCAATTCCCTCTTGTGTTGCACTCAAGGTTCCTCGTCAAGAGTTGATCTGCATTCTTTTCACATCGGTTCACCCGTAAGATACTTAAGCCTCCATAGCCGAAAAGCTTCAAAAGATAAGTTGAAGAAGATAATGCACAAAAATTGGACCCTTTTTCTCTTTCCTCGTGAATATTTATATTCTTCCAAATAGTATAGGTGTCCTTTCATAAGAATCATGTTACCTCTGTTCGTACAAGTTGGTTATACCAAACGGGACAGCTCACACATTTTTGTTCTTATCAGCATTGGAAGCTTCTTTGACAACTGTCGAGTGCAGCGACAGTCCTGGGCGCAATCTAGAAATACCCATGCAGCGACATTAGTACCAAAACATGAAAAAATAAGGATAAATAGGCTAAGGTCCACTGAGTTATAAATGTAATTTACTAAACTGAAAATGCTAAAATATGTGCTAAAGATAACTAAATGGGGACAAATTAACCAATAAGGAGAAAACATATGTTCTTTCTAGTACTATCACACCCTCGAACTTGAGTTTCTACTTGTCCTCAAGTAAAACAGAAACTAGCAAGGCTACACAAGAATTCACTAAGGCAAATGATCATTCTAACAACTTGAATCACCTAAAATCCAAATGAATGAGTCACATTCAGATGACAGAATATTGCATCGACAATACATAAGTATGAATGAATAAGATTGCAACTTCGTCAAAGCCAACATCATGCCTTAAATCCTAAATTCTATCTACCAATACAACATTTATTGTACAATACTAAGTATCTATGAAGATCATAAATATATATCTCTTTTTTTATAAGTGATATCGTTGCATTACTATACCCTTGTTCCTGAGAAGTAACGATAGAGTGCAACAAACCCCCAAGGAGTACGTAATTACGCGACAACACTCATGTAGTGACAGTCTTTGGCCAGATTCATTTTTCTAATGCTTGCATTGGAGTGTTCCCTCTTTAACAGTTCACAATACACCCACATTTGAGTGTCTCTGATTTATAACTATATATATATATATATATAAGTAGCTGTAAAAGGCAAATTCATTCAAGATTCAAGGAATGCTACTAGTCATCCATTACTAATGCAACCTAAATCATTCATCAAAGAATTAAAGATACAACATTTAATCAAATTTATCCAACTCATTCATTGATAATTCACATGATTCAAGAATTAAGCATTGAATGTAACAAAATTTTCCAAACACACTTGCATTAACCACAAATAAACCTTGCATGCTTCATTAAATTTAAAAAAAGTTAAAATATGGGTTCATTTCCGAACTTAAAGTTTGCATTGTCCCCAATACACTAACATTAAAATGCAATGAAAATAGAAATGCAATGAAAATGTGCACTAACAAAATAAAAATTACAGCTACATGCAATGCATGAACATTACAGCTAAAAAAACTTAAAATAAACTACTCAGTTTTCCTCAACCACAGATATGGCTGCACGATGCTTCTTCTTCCTTCTCTTTCTGTCCTCTTTCTTACACTTTTTGTCTTTGGATCTCTTTCTCTTCTTTTCTTTTGGCTTTGCACGGTACTTGAATCGCTCCTTATTTTTCGACTCTGCCTCGGCATCGTCGACTGCTTCCTGTGTAGGAGGGATCACCTTGAGTGGTCTGGTGTAGACTGCTATCGCCAATGAGTTATGGTGCTCCTCACTGGTTACATCTATAACTTTCAATGGTCTAGCTCCATCTCGTTATAAATTATTAGTAGTTGCACCCTCAAACTCGGGTGCAGTGACAGTGTTCTCAGCATCTTCTTCCTCGTCCTTCTCATTCACATCTTTAACAAGGACTTCCTCTTCTCCAACAGTAACTTCCTCCTTAGCAATAGATTCCTCTTGACCAGCAATGAAGTCACCCTCAAACAAGCTATCAATCCTTCGCATACACTCTTCAATGTCCATAGATTCCTCTTCTTTCTTATCATCAAAGACATGCATAATGGGAGGGGATGCCACTTATCTGTCTCGGTCCTTTAAGTCAGCATCCTCTAGTGAGAGTTCATAATCTCGGATGATCGGTGGGAACACTAGAAATTCTAGTAGTGGGATCGGTCTTAACTAACTCAATGCGACTACAATAGAGTTGTTCTGGCCTTGGTATAAGCATAGAACAAATTTTGTGATCTGTCCATATCCTCTATTATAGTGACAAGCCTGATCTGATTACTGCTGATGAAAATTTTCAACTTCTTGATATCCTTCATTTTGAGCAACAAGGATGTCTTTACAGTCAGGTTTGTTCCCTTGCTTTCTACCTTGGCTTTGCCCTTCCTCGTCTTGCTTGACTTTACCTCCTTTCCTAATGGTGTATCTTTGCCACGAGTCATTTTTTCACTAGAGGCTTCATTGTTCAGGCCCTTATTATCTAGGACTTCTTTATCATCATGGGGCACGGTCCCTTTCTGCTGGCATAATAGCATTACCAATGATAGGAAACACAAAATTCTAGTTTACCTTGCGACGCAGTAAATAATTTCCTAGTAGATTATTGCACCGTCATCAATCTTTCTACCCTTAACAATTTAATGTATCAGGCACATTCTATCGAGGTTGACAGTGTTACAACGGGTAGAGGGCTTTAGCCTGCAGTTGACAAAATGAAAAATTATTTTGCTTTGCTGTGTCAGGAAGCGTCGGTACATCATATAATTATTTTAATGTGAACCCGTCCACACTTTTCCCTTGATACATAAATCCCTCACCAATAGGTCTCTTTTTTCGTCTGTTATATCCTCAATGAACTTGTAGCATTCATCCACATCCACTTTAGTGTTGCATAGCTCATTGATTTTTTAGCATTCCATAGGATTAAGCCTTCTCGAAAAAAGATGAACTTTAACTCATGGTTATAAAGGTTAGCGTAAAACTCATGTACCATTAAAGGAGAATAGCTTCCAGGATAAGTGCAGAAAGTCTCCCACTTTAGCTTGGATATGTTTTTGTAGACTTGCTTGCACAAGTCTTGCTGTTGTAAAAAGAGAATGCCCTTTTTGGGTGGAAGCTTCTCTTTAAAATGTTGTCTTGAAATCTGTCCTTAACTGCTTTCATTAAAAAGATCACCAGCTCCTTTTTCTCTATTGGCATGAAGGATTTAGGTTCACGAACTGCAGTTGTAGAGGATGAGTGTTCTTCAACAGGCTTGGTGGTTTTCTTGATTGATCCTTTCGTTCTTGCCATATTTTTTTGAGTGAAAAAGGTTTGAAGTTGTAAAGGTACGAGCATAGGAAAGAGAAAGTGAATAAAAATGGATGCTTTGCATTTGTTAAAGTCTGCATAGTGGAGGGGAGGTTTATAGCGAGTGAAAAAAGAAGATAGAAAGACGTGACTTTTGTGATAAATCAAAAGGACATAAAGTTGGTTGGAATAAATGTGTCTAATAAAAATTGAGCCCGCTTAGACAGATCAAACGGCTAGGTTACTTTTGATCAAATAATGGGATCTAAAATCCCTTATAGGCCCTCATTCTTGATGAGTCATAAGTGGTAGTACAATCATACGAACTACACTGACAATAGAGTCTAAGTGCATCGACAATGGTACCTAATTATTCTGCAAAAACAAGAAGTAAATCAAACCTGAAGGAACACAAAAATAAAATAAAATAAAATTACATAATAATAAATTCAAAAAAAATTAAAAAATTTTGACCAATTTAATGGTCACTGCCTGCTTTTGATCAATTTTCCCAAAATAATGTTTCAACCGCTGTCCATTAATTATGAACTGGTGCCCATCATGTAAATCTCTAATTGTGACCGCACTATGAGGAAATACTTCAACAACTTCGAAAGGTCCAGACTAACATGAGCGCAATTTATCCGGGTGCAATTTCAATCCAGAATTGAATAATAAAACTTGTTGACCCTTGATAAATTGTCGCTGCAAAATAATTCTGTCATGCCATCGTTTGGACTTTTCCTTGTAAATTGTAGCATTTTCATAGACATTTCACCTAATCTCCTCTAGTTCAGTTATATCCAGCAACCTTTTTTTTTTCAGTAGCTTCATAGTCCATGTTCACTTGCTTAATTGCCACATTGCTTTGTGTTTTAACTAGAAAGTGACATGCTTTACCAAAAACCAACTGATACGGCGATATCCCTAATGGAGTTTTGTATGTTGTCCACAATGACCATAAAGCGCCATCAAGTCTAGAAGACCAATTTTTCCATGAAGGGTTCACAACCTTCTCAAGAATGTTCTTAATTTTTCATTTGGATACTTCGGCATGTCCATTGGTTTACGGATGATAAGTAGTAGCCATTCTATTATTAACTCCATATCTCTTTAGTGCGACTGCCACTTGGTTGCAATGAAAGTGTGTATCCTAATCACTAATCAATGCCTTTGGTGTGCCAAAGCGGGTGAGTATATGCTTTTGAAAATTTTAAGCATTATCTTTGCATCATCCTTTGGGACTGCAACAACTTTAACCCACGTCGAGACGTAGTCAACAGCTACTAACATATAAATATTTCCAAATGAACTTGGAAATGGTCTCATAAAATCTATACCTCAAGCATCGAACAATTCAACCTCTATAATCGGCTGTTGCAACATTTCACTACGTCGGGATATAGAACCAGTGCGCTAACACCTATCGCATTTATTCACAAAATTGTGGGCATTCTTGAATAGTGAAGGCTAGTAGAATCTTGATTGGAGAACTTTAGCAGCAGTTCTCATGCCACCGAAATGACCTCTATAAGGAGCATCATGTCAGTGCTTCAGGATTGAAAGCATCTCCTCTTCTGGAACAAAACGCAGAATAATGTTGTCATTGCGTATCTTGAATAAATACAACTCGTACCAATGGTACTTCGCTACCTCATGAAGAAATCTTTCTTTTTTATGGCCTGTGACACCCAATGGGAGTTTTCCACACACTAGATATTTAACCAAATTCGCATACCAAGGGGTTGTATCTACAGTAAATAACTTCTCATCTAGGAATGCATCGACAATTTGAAGTATGTTTCCATCTTCGCTGCCAACTTCCAATTAAGACAGATGGTCTGCAACTTGATTCTTTGAACCTTTGTAGTCTTTTATCTCGATGTCGAATTCTTACCACAGTAAGATCTAGCGTATCAGTCTTGGTTTTGCATCCTTCTTCACAAAAAGATATCTCAACGCTAAGTGATCAATAAATATGGTAACCTTTGCTCCAACAAGATATGAATGAAACTTGTCGAAAGCAAAGATTATAGCCAATAATTCTTTCTCTGTAGTGGTATAATTGATTTGAGCTTCTATATGAGTTTTGCTAGCATAATAAATAGCGTGAAATATTTTTCCATTGCGTTGTCCTAGAACAACACCCACAACAAAGTCGCTTGCATCGCACATAACTTAAAAAGGTTGAGACCAATCTGGTGCAATGACAATAGGTGCATTTACTAGCTGCTTATTACTTAAATGAATGCATCCAAACATGCATTGTTAAAGAGGAATTTTCGATTCTGTTCAAGCAATGAGCATAAGGACTTTGCAATTTTCAAAAAATCTCTAATAAATCTTCAGTAAAACCCCGCAAGCCCAAGAAAATTGTGAATGCCTTTCACATTTATCGGTGGAGGTAATTTCTCAATGATTTTCACTTTAGCTTCGTCTACTTGAATGCCTTGACTAGAGATGTGATGGCCTAAAACAATGCCTTCAGTTGCCATGAAATGACATTTTTCCCAATTTAGAACAAGATGTGTGTCTTCACATCGCTTCAATACTTTATCCAAATTGTTAGCGCAATGATCAAAATCATTCCCATAGACTGAGAAATCATTCATAAAAACCTCTAAAGAATCTTCAATCATATCTGAGAATATTTCCATCATGCACCTTTGAAATGTGGCTAGTGCATTGTAAAGACCAAAAGGCATATGGCGAAAAGCAAAAGTACCAAAGGGGCAACTAAAAGTTTTCTTCTCCTGATCCTCCGGTGTAATAGCAATTTGATTGTACCCAGAATAGCTATATAAAAAGAAATAATAGGCTCTTTCAGTAAGCTTATCCAACATTTGGTCAATGAAAGGAAGTGGGAAGTGGTCCTTCCTTGTGGCAGCATTAAGTTTGAGATAATCCATATAGACTCGCCATCCTGTAGGAATACGTGTAGGAATTAACTCTTCTTTGTTGTTGCTAACCACAGTGATGCCGCTCTTTTTAGGTACACATTGCACTGGACTTACCCAATTGCTGTTAGAAATAGGGTAAATATTTCTAGCATCAAGCCATTTTATAATTTCCTTCTTAACAACTTCCTTCATCTTCTCGTTTAATCTTCTTTGTTGCGCAATCGATTGCTTGCCTTCATCTTTCAACTTGATCTTGTGCATGCAAAAAGATGGACTAATGCCTCGAATATCAATAATACTCCAAACAGTAGCTTGTTTATGTTGCTTAAGAATATGAACCAATTTCTCTTCTTAAGTCACATCTGGTGTTGTAGAGACAATAACTGGGAGAGTATTGTTATCACTAAGAAAGACATATTAAAGATGAGTAGGTAGTGGTTTTAATTCCAGAGTAGGAGCTTATTCAATAGATGGCTTGAAAATTGGAGTCGTTCTGTTGGCTAAGTCTAAGGATTTAATCTGCCATCCATGCTTGAGTTCAATATTATTAGTTTCAACCATGCTGTCAGAATCATCTAAGAATTCATCATCAGATGTCATTCCAAACTCCTTAGAAAGTAGTGTGCTTTGGTAATTGAATTCTTCCTCAATTAGATCATCTATTACATCGATAATATGACATTCTTCTTTATCCTTGCATTGAATAGATTTGAAAACACTGAAGGTAACGTGCTCATCATTAAGTCGCATGGTCATTTCACCTTTGTAAACATCAATAAGAGTTCATCTGATGGCTAAAAATGGTCGTCCCAAGATTATGGGAACCTCCTTGTGTGCCTCGCAGTCAAGTATGATAAAATTAGCCAGAAAAATGAATTTATCCACACGAACTAAGATATCTTTAATTGCCCTTCTGGTTGAACCAATGATCGATCTACTAGTTGCAATGTCACTGTAGTAGGTTTCACGTGACCAATTCCCAACTTTCTGAAAGTAGATAGTGGCATTAGGTTGATGCTAGCTCCCAAGTCACATAAAGCCTTGCCCATGTAATTGTTTCCAATTGAACATAAGATAGTAAAGCTCCCAGGATCTTTCATTTTGGGGGGGCAACTTATTAGTCAAAACAGCACTATAGCCTTCTATGAGTGCAATAGTTTCAATAACACTGAGCTTCTTCTTCTTGGACAAAAGCCCCTTCACAAATTTCCTATAATTAGGAATTTACAAAAGAGTTTCCACTAAAGGACTATTGACATGAAGTTGCTTCAGTGTGTCCAAGAACTGCTGATACTGCTTATCATGCTCATTTTCCTAGAATCTTTATGGAAAAGGAAAAGGTGGAGATACATCAGATTGAGCCGACACCTTTGATTGTGTCGACAGTTTCATGGGTCAGACATTAAGCATATGAATGATTTTTGTGGAACTTAGTCAATGATGTCCACGCTTTAGTTGGGATTCCTCTTTGGGATCGCCTATTTACCACCGTCGAGCTTACCTAGTCGGAGCTGACCTTGGAGTTTTGCTCGACTTTTCAGTTTCAGCATGTGATGTCGAGACATGATGAGCCGCGCACCGTCTCATTTCGGTTGGGTAGTAAGATGCGATATATGAGTGCCAAACTTCAAAGTTGCATTGGGTATTTACACTAAGGAGTTCATGAGCACCTCTGATTTCTCTACTCTCCATCCTCACCAGCATCATACACCATCTGACTGTTAGGAGGCCATATCAGTGATGGTAGCACCATACAACTCTAGCTAATCGAAAGTGACTTCTCTGCCTCCTGCCCTTCGGTACCTTCATTCCCTCGTAGATAATTTGACAGGATAGAGGTAGAGTACAGGTGTGGTGAGTACAACTGATGTTTATTTCTTATGGTGCATGGTGACACGACTTCCTATCGATGTCGCATATTTCATTGCTTTAGCATGCCGATATCAGATTGATCGCTCCAGGAGGGGTTCGATTTTCTTGGGTCCTTATGTGACTCGGTTGGCGAAGCATTTTGGGTTGCTCGACACACCGTGGTAGACATCCTCCTTTACACTGATTGGATAGAAGGTCCTGCAAGGATTATCTATTATAAGTCATATAAGGATGATAGGTCGCCAGGAGGGACGGGGTAGTATTCGATTCACATTTGTCTGTAATTATCCTCAGGACGAGCCTGAGGATTATCCTAATGATGATGCACTCCCACATGAAGAGGCTACTTATCCCCCACCTCCATCGAGGCATAGTGCTTTCGATTCTTATGTCACTTGTGATCAGTTTGAGTAGTTCGGGAGGAAATCGAATGAGAAGATCGATTATCTCATTTAGCTTCATCGTGAGAATGATGCAGGGGGGAGAGCACAGTACAACAGCTTGTATGCTAAGTTACAGAGGCTCCAGGTTTCTTATTCTGCTAGTGCAATGCACGACCCTGTCGAGCCGCATGACCCTATTGCCTCGCACAACGACGATCATTGATCTCCTTTATTTTATTTTATTTCTTTATTTTCTATTTTAAGTTTTACTTTTATTTTTGGTTGTTGATTTTTATTTCTTTTGAGACTTCTTTAGTTAATTTTCTCTTTGAGCTATGTTATCTTTATTCTTTTTTTTTTTATGGTTGTTTTATTCTAGTTAACTCCCTTTCTTACTTATTTTTGTTTTTTGTATTAGTTTGCTTGGAATATTGCACTTCATTTAGTCTCGCTATGTTTTCGACTTTACCAATTCAAACGAAATCATCTTAATTCAGGGTAGTTTCAGTTCCCTTCCTCCTTACGATATTGTGCTTATTATGTTTATATCTATTTGTACGTTGAGGGCTGATGGGTGTCGAATCTAACAAATATAAATATTCCTACGACAAATAATACAAAACAGTAGTATAAGGTAGTAGGGTCGATTCCATAGGGACTGGTTGCTGTAATCTACTTTCGTATCTTCCTGTTGAATGTCGCGTCAAAGAGCGTGCCAACAACTCATGGCTGTCTCCTAACAAAAATAAAAATAAAAGAGTGGAGGTTTAGAGATAAAATGTCAAACTAAAATAAAACAAAAATAAAATAAATAAGTTAAATAAATCTTGATGCTAAATAATTAATCGAGATAAAGAAATGAGAAAAACAATATTTAATAAGCTTAGCCTCAGTTTCCTCCGATCTTGAATCGATCCTTGAAAATTAATCTTTCCTTTTTAATCAATAAGTTGGTTATAGCGCTTGAGAACGTCCTAACTGCCAACTTTTCCTCTAGTAGCTGGTACCGGTACGACCTGCAAACCGACCCTTTCAAATGTCTAACCACGTCGCACGTGCTCGCGATTTAAGATTTCAACAGCTTTGCATTTTGAAAGCCCAACTCGAATTAACGGCCTCAACCACCTGGATCGTTTAAATCTGGTCTCTACCACCCTTGATGGAATCCAACTAGCTTTTCTCACTTAGACACGCCAATTTGTTCATGGGAACTCGAATACAACATGGTTGAATCGACTTCCCAACTATACGCCAACCCTTCTAAACTCAACACGCGCTTTTTGAATTGAAGTCGAATTAACTTTGAGGGATGAATTTGTACTATCCCATTAATCAGAGTGATAGCGAGTATCGATAAAAAGGTTTTTAGCACGGTTTCAAAACTCACGATTATTTCTTGACGGAGTGATAACCGGGCTAAGGGTAAAAAGTATATTTTTAAGACACAAGGCAACTCTGTTAGCGGAATGTTACAAGCTTCTGTTCGTCACTTGAATCTTTTTACGCGAATTGAGATGACAAGCCAAGTACCTCAACCCAGTTACTCAATTCGATCACATTTCGAATCTTCACTCAAAACCAAGGCACAATATATTTATTCACATCCACACTTTATTTATTTACAAAATTGAGTACTTATTAAGCAAGTCTAAAAAAAAGTTTATAATTTAATGAAGTGTTTGACGTTTCTCATAATAATTTCAACTCTACAATATGTGTATTGATAAAAAAAACAAGCAATTATTATTCATGAGCTTCTACTTATCCAAATGAACCAAGCATAAGAAAGAATTCAATCGTGAAAATAATTATCAAATAATATTAATATCATAAGCAATATGCAAAGAGAAAAATCATGACATGCATAATGAATCCCCCTTACTTAATCTCACATTGTACTCAATGCATAAATGTAAATAATGGAAAAAGATTGGGCAAAGTTTACTCCCTGTGTTTTTATGAGGCGGAGGATGGTTTAGGCAGTTCGGGTTGGTTCAATCTTGGGTGTATGTTTCAACACATGGCAACACTGAAATTTGATAAGGCGTGCCCACGCCACGATTGATACTGGATTTTCGTAAAATACCACGATGCACCTTGAAAATGACACATGAAATGGATTTAACGACAATCTTTATTCAACTGAAATTAAACTTGAAAATTAAAAAATAAAAATAAAAATGAATTTAAGTTGCCTCCCAAACAGCGCTTTTGTTTAATGTCTTTAGGTTGACGAACTTAAATGTTATCCATTTGACATATTACGAGTCAATCCCTCCATTACGTGCACTTGAAAGTTCTCGTAGAAAGGTTTCGATTTCCCTTCTTGAGTTCTTCCAGTTTTTTCACTGTTTCGAGTTCTAAACTCCTGCATAAGACAATTTGTAACCCATCTACCTCACAATATTCAAAATGCAATTTCGTTAGTGGTTCAACAACATCAACACAAGAAACATTCGACATTGTACTAGGTCAGCCCATTGTTTCATAAACATTAAATTTTACAACCTCATCGTCGAACTCCATAGTGAGTGTCTCACTACGAACATCAATCTTTGTACGCGCAGTGCTGAGGAACGATCTTCCAAGTAGAATATTAGAAGAGTTCTTTGAGTTATCGTCCTCCATGTCAATGATATAAAAATCTGCAAGAAAAATTAACTCGTTTACCTTGATAAGAACATCCTCCAATACTCATTTCGGATACACCACGGATCGATCTGCAAGCTGAATAATTTCACCTGTTTCTTTCAAAGGACCCATATTGAGTAGTTTGTAAATAGACAAAGACATAACGTTGGTTGACGCACCTAAGTCGCACATGGCCTTTTTAATACCTACACTACCTATTTTGCATTATATAGAAAACATACCTTGGATCTTGCATTTTGGAGGTATCTTTTTTTTGCAACAAAGCGGAAACATTTTCTCTCATATTCACCCACTCATTTCCTTGAAGCTTCTTCTTCCTGGTACATAGTTCCTTCAAGAACTTTGCATAGCGAGGAACCTGTTTGATTGCATCAAGTAAGGGAATATTGATTTCCACCTTTCGAAATGTCTCTAAAATTTTTTTATCTTCTCGCTCCTTCTTGCCTTAGGCAAGCCTTCCTGGAAATAGGGGTTGCACAACAAGTGATTTTGGTGGTGACGACTCTGTTGGAGTTTCTGAATCTGGTTTCTATTCTACGCGTTCAGCATCGTGGGCACGAATCGTTCCAGTCATGGGTTCTGAGACCTTACACTCCTTAACGTCATAGTGCTTGCATTATGTCAAGGGTTTGATTTCGTTTCCGTGTCTCTGAATATTTCTTTAGTGAAAGCTTCTTCTTCAAACTCTATCTGTAGGCGTTTTCCGTGAGCTTCTTTTCTCAACCTTCGGGCTAATTTTTCTATCTCCGGTTCAAAGTCGTTGAGAGGTTTCTGCTCAGACCTTGTCATAAAGAAAACAAACAAAAGTTAGAAAAAATGTTACCAATCCCCAGCAACGGTGCCAAAATTTGATGGGTGTCAAATCCAAAAAATATAAATATTCCTACTACAAATAATACAAAACAGTAGTATAAGGCAGTAGAGTCGATTCCACAGGGACTGGTTGTTGTAATCTACTTTCGTGTCTTCCACTTGAACTTCGCGTCAAAGAGCGTGCCCACGATTCGTGATTGTCTCCTAACAAAAATAAAAATAAAAGAGTGGGGGTTTAGAGATAAAACGTCAAACTAAAATAAAACAAAAATAAAATAAATAAGTTAAATAAATCTTGATGCTAAATAATTAATCGAGATAAAGAAATGAGAAAAACAATATTTAATAAGCTTAGCCTCAGCCTCAGTTTCCTCCGATCTTGAATAGATCCTTGAAAATTAATCTTCCCTTTTTAATCGATAAGTTGGTTATAGCGCTCGAAAATGTCCCAATCGCCAACTTTTCCTCTAGTAGCTGGTTCTAGTACGACTTGCAAATCGACCCTTGTTGAATGTTTAACCACGTCGCATGTGCTCGTAATTTAAGATTTCAACAGCTTTACGTTCTGAAAAGCCCAACTTTAATTAACGGCCTCAACCGCCTGGGTCGTTTAAATCCGGTCTCTACCACCCTTGACAAAATCCAACTAGCTTTCCCACTTGGACACACCAATTTGTTCGCGAGAACTTGAACACAACACGGGCGAATCGACTTCCCAACTGTACGCCAACCTTCCTCAACTCAACTCGCGCTTTTTAAATTGAAGTCGAATTAACTTTGAGGGACGAATTTGTACTATCCCATTAACCGGAGTGATAGCGAGTACCGATAAAAAGATTTTTAGCATGGTATCGGAACTCACGATTATTTCTTAACGGAGTGATAACTGGGCTAAGGCTAAAAAATATTTAGTGATGCATGTTTTTAATCATGCTTGATGGATGAATGTGGTGAATTGTTTGTGATTATGAAGGATGGAAATGAGGAAGGATTGAGAGAGCAATTAGACAAATTTGTAAAATGAATGAAAATTAGAATGGAAATGGCAGGCAACTCTGACGTAAAAGACAAGAGAAAATGGAGAAGGGAGAATTTCTCAATTGCTTCATAAAATCCAAGTACATCCCAATTGAATCCAAGTAACCTTATTTATACACAATTGGTTACAAAAAATAGTTTAAGTCATATTAAACTAAATTACCCTATTTACTTAAAATAAATAATTTTAGTTAAAATGAAATTAGGAAAATAATAAATTTAATCAAAACAAAATTAATAAAATAAACAACTTTGACTAAGCTTATTTGCCACTTCAACTAAGGACTCCTTTGCAATTAAGCCCTCAATGTCTCCCTAACTTGAATATAGCCCATCTCTTCACACATGTCTTCAATTTAATCCACTGTTGCTTGCTTTTAGGTGAAGAAATACCAATTTGTGTACCTGATAAGAAAATGTGGAAAATTAGAAGTACTTTCCTCAAAATTAATCCAAAATACACAAATAAATTGCTTAAATAATTCACTTATCAAGGGAAATGTACATCTTAAGTGTGGGGAGGTTGATTGTGTATAGTTGTGATAAAATCCCTGAATTATTTGTTGTGTTTAAGTAATTTTCTCATACCCCATTATAGTGAATTTTTAAGGTTTGGAATTTTTATTGATTTTGTCTTGAGTTAATTTGTGAATTTTATGTATTGGTTGATTCAATCATTAGAGACATGAGAGAATTAACCATGATAAGCTGTTTTAGAGTAAAATATTTTAGGTTGTCTCCTTGAATTAAATTATTATCTTCAAATTTTGAAATTGCAGGTTTGATGATTTCTGTGAGCTTTTGAGCCTATAGAGCATATATTTTAATTCGTGCTCATTTTTGGTTGTGTATTTGTTAACTTGATTTGTTATTCTAGAACTTGCTTTGATTTTGCATGTTGAGACCACATTATTGATTTGATATACTGAGATGATAGAGACACTTAAGATTTAACTCCTTTAACCTTTAAAAATCTTACCTAATAAATTAACCCCTAGTGAACCCCATTGATCCTAATATCATTTTATTGATTAATCTGTAATATTTTCCTTTTTTATTGACTCGTTATTTATCGAGATATGATTTAGTTAACTCACATAATTATGTTCCACATTTGAATTACTGAATTTTATTTTGTTCAAAAAAAAAGAAAAAAAATCAAGGAAAAGAATTGAAAGAGAAGATTGAATTGAAAAAAAGAGAAAAGAAATGAAAAAAAAGGTATTTGAGCTAGAACTATTAGATCCATATACTATTGAAAAGCTTGTGTTTATTCTTTATTATTAGTGTTGATGTACTTTCTTTCAATTCAGCAAACTGATTGTTTTTTTATAGTTTGGTAACTTATCAACTCGATCTCGATTTTAACCAACTCTTCCAGCCTTTTCCATAACATTAACCTTAGCCCCATTACAACCTTGTAAAGACCACTTGATAGGTGTGTCATGTCATTTTACAATGGTGGAGATTTGATTTTCAAGCAAGCCTATGGTAATAACATTTCATGTTTGACTATTGAGTGCTTATTTCATGAACCTTAAACACTTTGAGTTCTTTGAGTGAATCTTTAGTGAGGATGTCAATTCTTGTTGATTTTGAATTTAAGGTAATTATTTAGATAAAGGGAGACACCTATATTTTTGTGCTAAAAAGTCTTGTAGCTTAGATTGCTTGAATCTTTGGTGTTCTTTTGGACGAATTCCCAATGCATGATTGTTTTCAATTTATCTTGAAACATTATATATGAAAATGAATACTTGAGAAAGTTAACTTTAATATAGGTTCAACTATGGGGATATTTGATAAGTGATAAAAGTAACATGTTTTAATCTCATTTCTCAATTTGCTCGCTGATGCTTGGGCTTTGGCAATGCTTCAATCGTTGGCCATTTACTTTAAACTAATGCCTATCGTTCAAATATTTAATTCTCACTACACCATGTGGAAATGCTTCGACAACTTCAAAAGGTCCAAACCACCTTGAGTTTAATTTCCCTGGATGCAGTTTTAAACGTGATTTAAATAAAAGTATTAACTAGTTAGGAGAAAATTGTCGTCGTAAAATTATGTTGTTATGCCATCTCTCAGTTTTTTCTCTATAGATGGCAGCCTTTTCATAGGCATTGCACCAAATTTCTTCTAGTTCTAAAATGTCCAACAATCTTTTTCGTCCAGCAACATCGTAATCCATGTTCACTTGCTTGATTGCCCACATGGCCTTATGTTCAAGTTCAACTGACAAGTGACATGATTTTTCAAACACAACTAATTTGGTGACATCCCTAATTGGGTTTTGTAAGTAGTGTGAAGTGCCCACAACGCATCATGTAGTCGCAAGGACCAATCTTGTCTAGATCGATTAACCACCTTCTCAAGAATATTTTTAATTTCTCGATTGGAGATCTACGTTTGTCCATTTGATTGTGGATGATACGTGGTTTTCATAGGATGCTTCACACCATAGCGTTTCAATGCTGTCACCACCTGATTACAATGGAAATGAGTGCCTTGATCGCTGATTAATGCTCGAGGTTTTTCGAATCTTGTAAAGATGTATGTGTGAAAGAACTTTAACACCGTCTGAGCATCGTCCTTCGGAATAGCATTTGCTTTGATCTACTTGGAGACATAGTCAACATCTACCAAAATATACACATTCCCAAAGGAATTTGGGAATGGTCCCATGAAGTCAATACCCCAGACATCAAAGATCTCAACCTCCATGATAGGTTGTTGGAGCATCTCATTGTGTCGAGATATAGAACTGGTGCGCTTACATTTGTCACACTGTTGAGCGAAATTATGGGTGTCTCGAAACAGCGTAGGCTAATAAAATTCTGATTGTAGGACCTTTGCAGCAGTCCTAACACCACCAAAATGACCTCCATAAGGAGCATCGTGGTAATGCTTCAGGATAGAAAGCATTTCTTCCTCAGGAACGCAACGACGAATAATGTTGTCGGCGCATACCATGAACAAGTATGGCTCATTCCAATGATATTTCGCAGTATCCCTCAAAAATCTAACTTTCTTATGAACTGTTTCACTCAAAGGTAGCTTACCACAAACTAGATAATTGACGACATCTGCATACCATAGAGATGCATCGACAAAGAATAATTTCTCATCTGAAAATGTGTATACAATTTGTGACTTATTGCCATCATTGCTTCCAGCTTCCAAACGAGATAGGTAGTCTGCTACTTGGTTTTTTGGTCCTTTCTTGCCTTTGATCTCAACATCAAATTCTTGCAATAAAAGGATCCATCTGATCAACCTAGGCTTGGCATCTTTCTTAGCAAAAAGGTATCTTAAAGCAGGATGATCAGTATATACTGTAATTTTTTCACTGAGAAGATATGAACGAAACTTGTCAAATGTAGAAACTACTGCCAGTAACTCTTTTTCAGTAGTCATATAATTCACCTGCGCTTCATTTAGAGTTTTACTAGCATAATAGATAGAATGAAATACCTTATCTTTTCTTTGTTCAAGCACAACACCTACAGGAAAGTTGCTTGCATCACACATTACCTCGAATGGTTGCATCCAATCTGGTACGACGACAATGGGTGCTTGTACCAGTTGCTGTTTAATCTTTAGAAATGCTTCCTAACAAGCTTCATCGAACAAAAACTTTTTATTTTGCTGCAACAAGGAGCACAATGGTTTTGCTATCTTGGAGAAGTCTCGGATGAATCTTTTATAAAATCTGACATGACTGAGAAAACTCCTTATTCCTTTCACATTATTGGGTGGAGGTAGTTTTTCAATGATTTCCACCTTTTCTTTATCCACTTCAATGCACTGACAAGATATTCGATGACCAAGGATAATTCCTTCGGTTGCCATGAAATGACATTTTTCCCAGTTAAGAACTAAGTTGGTGTCCTCGTATCTTTTCAGAACTTTGCCCATACACAAAAAAATCATCCATAAATACCTCTAATGAATCTTTGATCATGTCCGAGAATATGGCCATCATGCACCTTTGGAATGTGGTTGGGGCATTGCACAATCCAAATGGCATTCACCGAAAAGCAAAGGTTCCGAATGGGCAAGTGAAAGTCGTCTTTACCTGATCCTCCAACACAATTGCAATATGGTTGAATCCAGAGTATCCATCAAGGAAATAGTAATAGGACTTACCAGCTAGCCTATCCAGCATTTGATCGATAAATGGAAGTGGGAACTGGTCCTTTTTTGTGGTCACATTTAAACGACGGTAATCCATACACACTCGCCAACCTATAGCAATGTGAGTAGGGATTAGTTTGTTCTTATCGTTACTTACTATTATGATGTCACTCTTCTGAAGCACAAATTGGATTGGGCTCACCCATGTCCTATCTGAAACAAGGTAGATGATGCCTGCATCTAACCACTTAATAATCTCCTTCTTTACTACTTCCTTCATGTTTTCATTTAGTCTTCGTTGCTGCTTAATGGACTATTTTCCTTCATCTTCCAGCCTAATCTTATGCATACAGAAAGTGGGACTAATGCCTCTGATATCCGCTATGCTCCAGGTAATGGCTCTTTTGTATTGCTTCAATATTTTTATTAAATTTTCTTCCTAACTTGCTTCGAGACTTGTGCTAACAATTACAGGCAATGTTTAATTGTCACCTAGGAAAACATTTTTTAGATGTACTGGCAATGGCTTTAACTCCAAAGTTGGAGCTTTTTCAACTGATGGTTTAAAAACAGTGATCGTCCGATTAGTTTGATCCAAAGATTTCAATTGGAAGCCACGTTCTAGCTCGCAAACATTAGCCTCAACTGTGTGGTCACATTCAGGTGGGATATTGTCATCAACTGTCACTGCATTTTCTTCTGGCACTGCTGAGCTTCGTTCATTAAATTCCTCTGTAAATAGTTCATCCAGAATATCAATGTGGTGACATGGCTCCTTACTACGTGGTAGAGATGTTTCGAACACACTGAAGGTTACATGCTTAATGTTGTGACTCATAATCAGCTCGCCCTTGAAAACATCGATAAAAGTATGTCCCGTGGCTAAGAATGGGCGTCCCAAAATAATGGGCACCTCTTTATCAGCTTCGCAATCAGGAATAATGAAATCAACTGTGAACACAAGCTTATCAACACGGATAAGAACATCTTTAATCTGTCCTTCAGGTTGCGTCAAAGATCTGTCCGCAAGTTGTAATGTCACTGTAATGGGCTTCAAATGAACAATCCTCAATTTCCTGAAAATTGATAGCGGCATAAGGTTAATGCTAGCTCCTAAGTCACAAAAAACTTTACCTTAATAATTATTTCCAATCGAACATGGAATTGTGAAACTGTCAGGATCTTTCATTTTTGTTGGCAATTTATTTGTCAGCACAATGCTACATCCTTTTGTGAGCACAATTGTCTCAATATCGAAAAGCGTTTTCTTCTTCAATAATAGTTTCTTCATAAATTTCCCATAACTGGGGATCTATACAAGAGCATCAATTAGAGGTATATTAATATGTAATTGTTTCAAGGTAGATACAAACTTGTGATAATATTTTTCATGCTCTTTCTCCTTGAACCTTTAGGGAAATGGAAACGGTATGTGTATAGCGGATTGTGTTGTTGTAACTGGTTATGTCGACATGGGCAGTTTTGTTGACAACTTCTTAGGATGAATAGTTGGCATTGGTGTAACTACTAGTTGTTCTTCCTTATTTGCTTCTGTTGTGTCTTCTTCAAATGCAACTTCTCCTTGTTGCTTTTGTTCATTTGCTTCGATAGGTGCTTTGTTGGAGCTGCTATTTTGCTCTGTAGTTTTCTTTTCACTTCGTAACGTAATAGCCTTGCAATGCTCTTTACCTTTTAATTTGGATTTTCAGTATCACTGGAAAAAGCACCTGGTTACCGTGTGCTCATACTAGAAGCCAATTGTCCTAATTTTTCTTTCAACGCTCTAATGGAAGAAGAATTTCCAAGTATAATTACTTTCGTTCTGGTAATATGCTCTGGCATCAAAGCCTCAAGAGTAGCCAATGGATTTGCTCTTGGTAGAGAGATTGCTATTACTATTGTTGATTTTGTCCTTTCATATTTGACATAGCATTCTATTGTGGCGGCATTTGAACTTGTGGCTGCATCTGATTGTATGACTGCATCTGGGTCTGTGATCGCATCTGGTCATGTGATCACATCTGGTCTGGTTGCACGTGCAATTGTAAAGTAGGATTATAATTCTGCTGCTGTTGACCGTAACTCCCTTGACTAAAATTACCTTGATTTGAGGAATTTTCATATCTGTATGTGGACGTATTCTGACTCCCCCAAGGTTGTTAAGCTCTACTGGAACTGTTGTACGAGCTACCATAGAAATTTCCACAGATGTTATTAACATAAAATGCATTTTTAATATGTTGTGGGCAATCTTCATAACTATGGTTGTCGCAACAAATTTCATAGGAAAATTTCGGGACATCCATCTGTTGGGCTACTTGAATAGGGGCAACATCACTTGTTCCCTTCATATTTTTATCATGTTTGCCAATGAGGATACTTATGCACTTAAAGCTGAAATGGCATCTAATTCCATAACTTCAGGATTAGTTTTTACCTGAGCAGCACGAGAAATCAGATATTGATAATCATTTTGCTCAATCCTCTCGAATATTCGCACAGCTTCAATGTAAGTGCAATCCAACAAAGGACCATTTGCAGATGCATCGACAAGATTTCTTGTCTATGCATTTATTCCATTGTAGAATATCTCAATTTGTGTTTCTTGTTAAATTCCATGCATGGGGCAACGTCTCAACAGTGTTTTGTAACGTTCCCATGTAATGTGTAAATTTTCATTATCCAGTTGATGATATGCCGTGATATCAATCCGCAATCTAGAATTCATTGTTGGTGGCTTGAATCACAAAACGAATTATGTTGCTAGCGCATTCCACGAAGTAATGGATCTAGCCGGTAAACCAAGGAACCATGTTCGTGCCCTTCCTTGTAAAAAATAAGGGAATAGATGCATCTTCAAGGTGTCATCAAGAACACCCTATTGACTAAAAGAAGCACAAATAAGCAAAAATGATTTGAGATGCTCTCTCGAATCTTCGTGAGGTAAACTTGCATACTGTCCATTTTAATTAAGCATTTGAAACATAACCGATTTTAATTCAAAATTACCAGCTTGTACTGTCGATCTAACAACCCTTGGTTGTAGATCATCGAGCATAGGAAGAACGTAGTCTCAATTGTCTTATCAGGAATTTACTCTCTTTGTGGTGGCGGTGGTATATTATTGACTACTTGTGGCTGCACTAGAGGAACAACATTTTGTGGCAACAATGGTGGTAAATCATTGTTATTTCCAGCTATTCTTCTTTACTCTTGTCTTCTCCTCCGAATTGTCCTTTTAAATTTTGGATTAAAACTAACAATGTTGTTAGGATTTCTCCTTGTGGACATAAACACCTAAAAAGAAAATTGAAAAGAATTAATCAAAAGATCAGTAATGAATAAGAGTTAGAAAAGGAACAAATAATTGCAACTACAAAAATAAATATCAAACAAACACCATCCCCGACAACGACGCCAAAACTTGATCGTGCTATGAACGTCACAACTTATTATGAGCAAGCGTACACTGTCGATGCAAGAATAGTAGATAGAAATGAATCTATCGGATATCGATCCTACAGAGATGACTTTTTATTGTTTAATCTATCGAAGCATTCTAAGTTAAAATGAGAAGATCTGTTAAGAGTTATGTCAACGCAACAGGGTTAAATTTATACAAGTTGAGAATTAAATCTGTTAGCGTAATAAGAATGTCAAATGTGAGAGAAAGTTATAGAAAATGTATGGATTGTTGAGATGTTATAAAGTAAATTCAAGAACTTTAAAAGAAATGGATCAAGTGTAAAGAAGTGGAGAGGATCACTGACTTTACAAGTGGTAACGCTAAATGTGACTACAAGGTATCTTATAGATGTATTGTCGCTGCAATTACGCTCCAATGAAATCTTACTAATAACAACTCTCTGTTTAACAAAGACTCAAGCACTCACAATTTCCAGACCTTCTAGTGCTGGTAATGCTTTTCACTCAAGAACAAGTGACTAGAATTCCTTCTAGTCTCAAGCAACTTTCGTTGTCTTTCTTGTTAATCTAACTTGTCACAACACCTTCCAGTGTCTATAACTGCAATTGGACTTTCGTGATCAAAACTGTTAAATCCAAAGATAAATAGATGAGAAGAATTGAGTAAGAATCAAAGTAATCTAACATTAAAAGATACTTCCATATACAATCAATTGTCAATAGTATTCATCGGCATTTAAGAGGGATTAACAAATGAATTGAAATATCCTATTCCTAGTCTATTAGAATTCTCCCTTAACTACTCCTCTTGTGTCACACCAAGCTCTCCTCGTTAGAAGCTGTTGCGTCCTTATGGCCTCAATCACCTTCCTCTAAGATTCAAGCTTCCATGGCAGCTATCGTCTAGAATGAATAAGAGAAATTTTAGAGTTCTCCCCTTTTTTTTATTTATAATCCCTGGTCCTTGTAGATCCTTCTTCATTCTCAGACCTAACTCCTCTGTGCAGCTGTAGAGGTTTGTTATTGACAGTTATGCACTCATGAATATCTGATTTGTTCAATGGGTAGTTACAAATTGTCGCAACATCTCTGGACGTAAATTATGACTTTAATTTGTTGCGATAATTTTCTCCCACGCTGGTGCTTCTAGATATGTTAGCAGCGTGAATTCTTTGATAAATTGTTGAAGCATTCATGTGACGACATCTTTGGCCGTAATTCTAGATCATTTTGTAACCGCAACTCTGTATGTTTTCCTATTTTGATATTCCCAAGTGGATTTTTGCACTGACAATTCTAGATGCAAAACTAGTGCTAAATACAATGACAATAGTGGCACAAAAGAGATAAAATGAAAGAAAGTAAGATCAAACAACATTGAGTTACAAAATGCACATCCTAAGTATGAGATGCTAAAAATTCATGCTAGAAATGATACAAACGGAACAATTTATACACTAAATTAAGGAGAAAGTAAATGTCATTTCTAGTGCTATCAAGCATAGATAGGGGTTTAAAATTTTAGGGTTTTGAGGGTTAAAAATTGGGTAAAGTACGAGTTTGGCTGCCAGGTTGTGCAATCGAGTCGGGTCAACCCTGCAAAAATTGATGAAAATGTCGCGACGTAGCCTATGTACGTCACAACCAACCCACCAGTACCATGTTTATCGTGTTGTAGCTTACCCTATGTTGCGAAAAACCTATCAGTCTTGAAGTTACAGCAGACTGTCCCCTATATCGTAACATAACCTTCCCAACTTCATAATGAAACTTGTTAGTTTTAGATTTTAGCATTTTGACCCCTCGGTTGTGACGTACAAGGGGTTTGTCGTGTCATAGCATGCCTAGGTGTTTTTGAAGCAGTTTGGTTGCTTCGTCGCGACATCGAAAAGTAATGCCATGACAAACTTGTCAAATCCGAAATAATACCTTGAAACGATAGAAATGCTACAAAGTTAGTATGTTAGTGTCTATAAAAATAAAAATGAGTGTTAATTATTTTCAGAACTATTTGACAAGGGTGTTAGTGTGCACTTCGGCTAACACAAACAGTCTGTTCTATCATTGTTCATCCAGTAACCATCGTGCCAAGCTACTCTTTGGCGCTGATTCCTTTCTCGAAATTTTCTTTTTCTCCACGCGTTGATAATCACCGACTCTTTTCATCAATCATACCTATTCACGAAAACTATTATTTTATGCAATTACTCATACTTGTAACCGCTTTCATTGTTAATCCCCTTATGAAATTGGTACGCAATTCTGTGGTGGGGCTAATAGCTGCTCAATTACCCCATTCAATGAAAATGGTTGGTTTACTTGATATATCTTTGTTGGTGTTGCGACAGCCATTTCCTTCCCTTCATGATTGTCATCACCTTATTCAGTATTCTTTGGTTCGTGGTACCATTGGAGTAATTGCCTATCCCACGGTCGTGTTTATTTTTTTGTGAATGCGATTATTCTGTCTGAGAACTCAGACTCTGGCTTGTAAGTATTACCTATTTTCTGCAAAAATTGAAAAATTTTAACATTAGTAATTTCTTTAGGGATTTGTTGTACCAGGAAAGTATTATACATAGTAGCTATTTTCCATGGAAAATTGAATCTTCGATTTATGATTTCTTCAACTAAAATTTCTCTTGTCGATGTGTTTATAACAGTAATTAGTTGAAGATTTAAATTCGAGATAAGGGGATCGTCATCTTCCTCTGTAGGAATTAATTCGACATTGGATTAGAGCTCAATTTCGATTTTTACAAAGCTATCCATGTCCCCTTCCAAGGGTGAGATCTCGATATGCTCAATGGTTTGGTCATCTAATTCTTCCAAGGATTCGGTTTCTGTTTCCTCATCTAGCCCTCAAATTTTATTCCCATTCCATTTATTCAGATTCAAAATATACTCCTCTGAAAGACAAATCATCATGTGGATTGGGGATCTAGGCTTCTCCATGGAGTTGACTCAACTCCAGCATTAATAACCTTTGGTTTTCCTGGATCTCCCAATATTCATAATACCTATCTTCAGATATCATCATCATATATATCATCATAAATGTCATCTACACAAAAATAATCGTAGGCATCATGGTCTAACGATGTAAATCAAAGGAAAGTAGTAGATATGAAAAAAATAAAAAATGTTAGTCTCGTTAAATCGTATCTATAACTTAAAATTTTCCTAATCATTTTAATACAAAGTAAGAATGGAGTTTACTAAGCTTTGTCTCCCCGAAAACGACGCTAACAACTTAATCATAAATTTTCAGCTTTCCCCAAGTATACAGGATGTAAATATATTGTGTACAGCAAAACACTTGGTAGTATTCCAAGGATTGTACCCAAAAGAGGCATAAAGCGATAGTAAATTAGATCCCTACAAAGAATAAATTTAATTAGTACTTACTTTAGGGATTATAGTACATAGAATAAATGAGTTGATTTTGAAAAGCACAAAATAAAAAAGAATATAAAATAAAAGAATTGAGATGTAGAAAATCTTATAAATGACTTTGAGGTGATTAGGTCGTTTCGATTTGAGTTCTTTAATCATTGGGATTTGGGGATTTTCCTCCAATCAAATAGTCACTACCCCAGTTGGAACTCTCGATCTTTTGCCGGTATAGCAAGTCCATAGAGACTACTTATCGCTAGATGTCACAGTCTAAACCGATTTGGGGAAAAGGTGTTCACGGATTGGCAATACCAATTTTGATTTCATTCCCAACTAAATGACGTTCTAAGGTTGTCAGGCCTAGTGTGTTTTGATGTTATTCCTTTCCCAAATAGTTGATCCGAAAGGTAAAATCTCTGTTAAACAACAATTTAATATTAATACTTTCACTCCCTAATTCCCCAAAATGGAATTAGTTGCTCATGAGTTTCTTGATCATCATAAACATAATAATATATAAAAACATATGATTGAATGAAGAGAATGAAAAAGAAACTCGAATTGTATTGGCAATCTGTCGGGAAAAATTCCTCGAACGTTTATGCGAGTTCTACTATCTCGTTTCAAATGAAAACATAAAATAAAACTAAAGACTAAAAGCTAGTGAATGGTGTCCCTAACCCTAATGCTATGACCCTATTTATAGCCTTGGTCAACCGTTTTTCATTAACCCTAGGTCAGTTGTTATCCATCGTGCTTAAGTTGCATTATGAAGACTAAATTACCCCTTGCTCGATGCAAAGTTCATGTCTAAACTCGATGTTACGACACACAAAGACCTATGACACGACAAAGCAAACAGTTTCTTGATTCTTCGTTGCTGGCCCTTTTTTTGCGATATAGAGCATCTTATGTCATGACAAAGTGGTTAGTATCACTGTGGCTTAGCTGCTATTAGTCTCTTGTGCACGCACGAAGTAAGTTAGCTAATCTTTAGGCCTCATTTGGCCTTGAAAGCAATAAAATATCCTTTTTAGCATAATTTATTCAAAAGACAAAACTAAACTAAAAATCCATAAACCATAAAGAAAAATACTTGATTTCAAGCTCTTCAAATGTGAAAACTAGTTCAATCTACTAGGTATAAAACTAGCATATCTTATTCATCGTACCATAATCCCTAAAGCAAGTTCTAATTACTTTTATTCTTTGTAAGAGTCTAATTTACTATCGCTTCACGCCTCTTTAGGGTACGATCATCGAAATACTACCAATTGTTTCGTTATACACACTATATTTACTACCTGACCTGTATGCTTGCAAAAAGCCTAAAATCTACACCGAACGGGAGTACGTTCGGGGGTGGTAAGCTATTGGCCCCTTAGTTATGACATAGAGCTCCCTATGTCGTGATGAAGTGGTCAATATCACTGTTGCTTAGGTGCTAATAGTCTCTTGTGCACTTACAAAGTAGGTTAGCTAATCTTTATGCCTCATTTGGCATTCAAAGCAATAAAATAGCCCATTTTAGAACAATTTAGTTGAAAGACAAAACTAAACTAAAATCCATAAAATATAAGGAAAAATTACTCACCAAAAATACTCTAGCAAAGGAAAAGCACCCAAGGATCCTCAATCCGACTCCGAGGATGATTGAAGTGTTTTTAAGTTATTTACTTTAAAGACTTATAATATTTGGACGATTTTTGGTTTTTAGTTTTTCAAGCTTATATAATTTGTAAGAGTAGGAGTAGGATTTATTTTTGCATATATGTCTTAATTCTTTTTTGTAGGAACCTCACACTATGGAAACACAATAATTTCGAGCATTCAAGCCAAAAGGGAAAAGGAGAACCACCATGAGAAGAAGTGGACCTTCACGATAATCTGGTAACTTCTTTCCTTCTTATTTAATGGATTACACACTGGGGACAATCTGTTTTCTAAAGTGTGGGGGGTAACATAAGAATTTTGGCATAGTTTTAATTTTCAGTTTTTATGTTTTTCTTTTGTCATGTGCTTGAGCTTGTATAAATACAAGTGATTGGTAATGAGCATGCATAATGGGTTGATTGAATTTGTTGATAAAATTGGTATGACGATGAGGAATTTTTAAATTTTTTAGCATGAAATTTTTAAGTTCTATAGGTTACATTAATTATAAATAGTAAGGTATTATTGATACCAAGTAATATGCATAATATAAGGGAACGAGCATGTTAGTATATGTGAGTGATAGTAATTTTGAGATTATATAACTAAATTGATATTTATGCATATTGAGGTGTTTAGGGATGACCAAAGGCATTGTTTGGATTCATCTTAAGCTAAAAAGTCAAACCCTATTTAGACTTTTCAATTAGTACATGTCTTTGAGTCTTATGACCCTTTTTTATGAATCATACTACAAGCTTCTAAAGCCTCAAATGATGATTTGCGTATACTCTCTTCTTTGGTCCTGTTTTGCATGGAAATAGACGTATGGCCATATGCATTGAGGGTAAGTAGACACGTTATGGTGGAGGTTGTAAAATAAAAAGAGAAATAGGAAAATCAATATAATATATGAACTTTAGTTTAGCTAAAACGGGAGAAATAGTAAAAAATTAAAAAGAAAAAAAGAAAAGAGAATCATGAGTAAGAAAACATATGAAGAGTGACAAAATCATAAAGTCACCAAAAAGAAGAAAAAAAGAATCTTGCTCAAGAAACAAAAGAAAAGAATACTCATAGGCTAGCTAAAGTGATTGCTTTATATTGAGATTTCCTAAAATGAAGAGAAAAAAGGAAGGTGAGAGAAGGAGAAGTAAGAGGGTTAGATGGAGCGGGATATTAAGGGGAAGAATAGGGAACAGTACATTGTGCCAAACTATTTTCGTATTTGTAACCCTTTTGTGCTTGACTATTCTTTGAAATTCATACATATCCTAAGTCTCAACATATTACAAGTCGAAAAGCCTTATGTGACTTAAACAATTCTACGCATGAGTGGATGTGGAAATTGCATAATATCATTTTAACTATCTATATTGTACTAGGATAACTTATATTAGGCATTGATGAATTTATATTGGTAAAATTTTAATATTTGTGTTTCTTGTAACCTACTGAACTTGTATTGTTTCTAATAAAAATGGTAAAATTGCTCACTCATCATGTTAGAATTATTGAAAAATACATAATGCCTAGAGTAGATGTTAAGAACGTAATCTTTGTATACTACAGCTTCAAGCTCATTTTCTTTTCTCTTGTTATTTCTGTCTTTGTTGCTTGATTTTGTTTTCTTGTTTTGTTTCCTTGAGGACAAGCAAACTTAAGTGTGGGGGAGATTGATATGTCGGTTTTATACCTAGTAGATTAAACTAGTTTTTGCACTTAAAGAGTTTGAATTTAAGCATTTCCATTATGTTTTTATAGATTTTAACTTAGTCTTTATTGTTTGAATAAATTGTGTTAAAAAGGTTATTTTGTTGTCTTTAAGGCTAATTGAGGCCTAAAGGTTAGCTAACATTCTTCGTGAGTGTGCAGGAGACCATTAGCAGCTGAACAAAAGTGAATCTGATCACTTCGTCACGACATCGGATGCTCAATGTCGTAACAAAGGGATTAGCAGTGATAATAAGGAGACTGCTTGCTTCGTCGTGACATAAGACTTGGTGTGTTGTGACATCAATCCCTGAACGCAATTTTGCATCAATTGAAGGGCATTTCGATCTTTACAATGCAACATAAAACACGAAGGAAAGAAGCTAACCTAGGGTTAATGAAAACGGTCGGCCAAGGTTATAAATAAGCCTTTAGCACTAGGTTTGGGGACACCATTACTATCTTTTAGTTTTTACTTTTTATTTTCATTTTAGGAACGAGATTGTATAACTCGCATAAATGTTTAAGGAATTTTTTTCGGTAGCTTTCCAATACAATTAAAGTTTGTTTTTCTTTTGATCTCTTTAATTTTATGCATTCATATATTGTTGTTTTGATTATGATTAAGAAAACCATGAGGAACTAATTTCATTTTTTGGGGAATTAGGGACTAAAAGCATTATTATTTAATTGTTGTTTAACAGGGATTTCTCATCTCAAATCAGCTATTTGGGAAAGGAAGAACATCAAACAAACTCTAGGCCTGACAACCCTAGAAAGTCATTTAGGTGGGAATGAACTCTTTATGGTCTCTTGCACACTCACTAAATATGTTAGCTAACCTTTAGGCCTCATTTGGTATTAAAGACAAATAAATCATCACTTTAACACTTAGGTTACAGAATTTATTGAAATAAGAAGTCTAACTAAATATTATTAAATATTACGAAAATACTTGATTTCAATCTCTTCAAGTGCGACAAATAGTTTAATTTGATAGGTACGAAACCGGCAGATCAATAAGTAGTCTCTATTGACTCGTTATGTTGGTGAAAGATCAGAAGATCCTACTAGAGTAACGACTAGTTGATTGAAGTAAAATTCCCTAAACCGATAGTTCAAGAGTCCATATTGAAGTATCCCATTGCTTCTTACATCCTTATTTCTCCTTCTCTCACCTTATTTTTCTCTCCACTTAGGAAATCTCAAAATGATCTAATCCCTTTAGCTAGCCTATGAGTATTCTTCTATTTCGTGAGAAAGATTTTTCTCTTTTTGATGTTTTTTGTGAATGTCACTTTTCATATTTTTTTCTTAGTCACGAATTTTTCTTTTGTTTCTACTCATCTTTTGTTTCTTTTTGGATTTTTCATTGTTTTCATCTTTTCTGGCTATTCTAAAGTTCATATTTCATATTGATTTTCCCATTCCACTCTCTGTTTTACAAACTCCACCTTGATGTGTCTACTTATCTTTAATACATATGGTCATACGTCTATTATCGTGCAAAATAGGACCAAAGAAAAGAGTAAACACAAATCAACTTTTTAGGCTTAATAGTTTTTAATGTGGTTCATCAAGAAGGGTCAATAAGCTCAAATATGGGTGCTAAATGGAAAATTGGAATAAGGTTTTCTATTTGGCTCTAAATGTATCCAAACAATGCGTTATGTCATCCCTAAACATCTCAAAATGCACAAATATCAATTTAATCACATAATTACTATCTATCATATATACTAGCACACTCGTTTCCTCATATGATTCATATAATTTGGTACTAATAATATCTCTCTATCGATACTTAGTGTAACATATAGAACTTAGTAGTTTCATGCTTAAAATTTTAAAAATTCCTCATTATCATGCCAAATTTATTAAAAAATACAATCAACCTATTGTAAATGCTCCTAACCAATCACCTATCCTTAATTTTAGCCCTTAAAAGTAAGGAACAAAGATACCCAATTGATCGTGAGAGCTCCTCTACTAGTGGTGGGTTCCTTCTCCTTTTGTCGTGAATAGCTTCTAATGTTGTGTCTTTATCATGTAGGGTTCCTACACAAAAATTAAATCATATGTATGGAAAAAAATCTAACTCTACTCCTACTCCTACTAATAAATAAGTCTTAAAAAAAATCATCCAAAATTACAAGTCTTATAAAACTAAAATAAAGTCTTCAAACTAAATTATTCAAAACACTCAATCCTACTCTGAATTGAAAAGTGGGTTCATTGGAGCTTTACCTTTGCCAGAGTACTTTTGGTGAGAGCTCCCTCTCTATTATCTTGTTCAACTACGAATGATCAATCCTTTGGGAGATAAATATTGAGGCTAAAACATAGCCTCATATTCATCCTCCTTGTTAGGGTTCTCGTGCTCCACATAAGCCTCCTCATCAACTAGTTCCTTAGCTCCAAACATATTTGGTGGATAGTTTTAGGCGGGTAACCCATTCATTCGTGCAAACTCTTTCAACACAGGTCCAGTTTCCTGCATCTAATGAATCATGCCACCAAGCTTCGCATCAATGTTTCCTTGGCTGTACTTTCCTCCGTTGGTTCCACTCCTTAATTTGTTTTTGTTGAAGCTCAACATACTATTTGTATAAGGAGTCCCCGATGATGCTTCAGGTTGGCTTTAAAAATTGCTCGTTTTCACTCATTGGCACTCTCGCCTTCTTGCATAGTGTCATCACCAAATGGGAGAAGAAAAGACCATTCTTCTGGCCTTGTGTGCATCGTTTCATTTCTCGGAAGATCTAAGCACCTACACAAATTTGTTTCATCTGCAAAATACCATACAATAGGATAGCTCGAAAAGTATTAACATTTGAAACGTTTAAAGGTGGCGCAATTCATGTAACCAAAAATTGCATCCACATTTTTGGCCTACAATTCCAAACATACCTTCCTTGTTTCAAGAACCTAATAATCTCTTCCATGTTGACATTTTTAGAAAGATTAAAGTCCACATTATCTACTAATCGTTCTCATAATATGGTATATTATAATATTCACAGATATTTTCAGGTAAAATGGGAACATATTGCCCCCTTACTTCTACCTCCTACAAGTCCTTCTATTAATAATATCATCTTTGAGAGATGCATAAAATTCATGGACTATAGGTACGACAGCGTTACCTGTTAGGGTGACACAAAATTGTTTCCATTGGTAGTACCTGATGACCGCCTTCGAACATACTCCCGTTTGGTATAGGTTTTAGGCTTCCGTAAGTATATGGGTCAGGTTGTAAATTTAGTGTTTACAATGAAACACTTCGTAGTATTTTGAGGATTGTACCCCAATGAGACGTAAGACAATAGTAAATTAAATCCCTGCAAAGAATAAAAATAATTAGCACTCGCCTTAGGGAATATAGTACGAAAGATAATAAAACATTTGTTTGCAAAAAGTATAAATAAAATAAAAAAAGTGAAGAGGGATGAGATGTAAAAATCTATAAACAACTTTGGGGATATTAGGTCGCTTTAGTATCAGTTCTTCAATTTTTGGGTTTTGGGGATTTTCCTTCAATCAACTAGTCACTACCCCAGTTGGATCTCTTGATCTTCTGCTGGAACGATGAAATATATAGACTTTTTCATACCCTTTTTAACCAAAATTCAAGCAAATTCTGAGTAATTAATGTCGAAAAACACAATTTTATTATAAAATAATTAATTCATGCTTCAATTTCAAACATATTAATTTTTAATTATTTTTATAAATATTAAGCATGAATTTGATGATTTTTTGACAAATTTGCACAATTGGTGAAAATCAGCCCGATAGATACTATTGATAGCTTCAACCACTAAGGGAATTTTTTCACCGAGTCAATAAAGAGCTAAGAATAATATTTTTCTAGCCAAAGTTCAGTCCAATATGAATCTAAATTATGCTTTATAATTTTATTTTTAATTCAATTAATTTTGATTAAAAATAAATTATAAAGGCTGAAGTGAAGTGGCTCGATGTGCATACAACCGTGGGTCGAACCACCTCGATTTGGGCTAGCCATGTGCTGTACACATGGTGACTTATTCATCTGATTTTTTTTATCATTTCAACCTTGAAAAATAGCCCCTAAAGTTTCCCAAAATTTCATTCAAATCCCTCCACTTTTTATGGTTTCAAATTCTCACCCCAAGCAAAATTTAGCGAAGTTTGAACTTGTCAAACTTTTCTTATGCATGGCCAGCCAAACAAGTTGTGTGGCTGATATTTATTTTCTAAATATAGCCTCCAACTCTCACCTGTAAATACCACCCTCACTCACCTTATTTTCCACACCAATTCACCTCATTCTCTCTTCTTTCTCTAGTTTTCTCTCTAAGTCTTCCATCCACTTTCCTTTCCATTCCTTTGCCGATTTCCCCTCTTGAGAAAGAGTGGTTCTTTAGCCCTTGAAATAGCTTTGTTGAGTGTTCATCAAAGACCTAGATCTGGGAAGAATCAAGCAAGAACGACAAAGAACGCGACAACAGTTCTTCAGAAATCGACGGATTTAATCCTAGTCTTTTTCTTTATTTTAGATTATTGTTTGTTATTATAATGAATGCTATTATGAATGTTATTTTTTATTTAATTAAAATAGCTTAATCTCTTTAGCTGTTGGGTTGATTGTGTTTAATTTCTTGTTTATCTTTAAATCATGTTTATATTGTTATAGGCCCTGAATATTATGTTTAATTAAATATTATCATGCCTAAGTTATTATTGCATTACCCTTGTGATATAACTACTAAATTAACCATTTAAGCACATTGAAATTGTGATTAATGGACACACTATATAATTTGTTCATGTCTAATCTACTAAGGGAGCTGAAGGTTAGATTTGTGATGGTATTAAATAATACATAACCTTGCATAACTTGCAGGATTTTTATGATTAAATTGTTTCAACATAAAGATATGATTTTTACTTCACTTGATCTTTTACTTGCTTATGATTGTTAATTAGTCAGTTAAATTGGCATAGAGATATGTTTAAGAGATTCTTTAGCTTTCATATAGTATGTATGTGCAATAACACGTTTGTTAATTAAAATTTATTTAGTCAGTTGAATTGGCATTGAGATATGTTCAAGAGATGAATGAATTTTAGTAAGTGATGTTGTTCATAAGTTAGCAGATTACCGAGTTCCCGTGAATATTATTTCGTAACAAGCATGAACATGATTTAGATTTAATTAAGTAATTAAAGCAATTAACCTGACACACTTATGTCATATTGATTAAACCTTTAGAAATCGTACATTGGAATTTAGTTTTAGCTTTAACTTAGATTAATTTAGTTTAGATTAATACTTTAGATTAATATCCTTCACAATTATTATCTTGTTCCTAACCAATTTGTTGATTAATATTTCATAAATACTTTTCATAGCACAATCCTTGTGGGTACGATACTCAACATTACTTGTTACTTTATTACTTGAATACAATTGTGCACACTTGCACATTTTCATCATTCCATCTGCCGACATAGCAAGTCGATAGAGACTACTTACCACTAAATGTCACAGTCTAAACCGATTTTGGGAAAAGGTGTTCATGGATGGGTGATAGCACTAGAAATGACACTTAATTTCTCCTTAATTTAGTGTATAATTTGTTCCTTTTGTATAATTTCTAGCATGCATTTTTAGCATTTCATACTTAGGATTTGCATTTTTTAACTTAGTGCTATTTTATCTTACTTTCTTTCATTTTATCTCTTTTGTGCCACTAATGTCACTGTATTTAGCACTAGTTTTGCGTTTATAACAATATATCAGAATATCAGAATAGGAAAACATTTAGAGTTGCGGCCACAATATGATCTAGAATTGTGACCAAAGATATCGTCACATGAATGCTTCTATAATTTATCAACGAATTCACGTTGATAACATATCCAGAAGCACTAGTGCAGGAGAAAATTGTCGCAGAAATTAAAGTCATAATTTGAGTCCAGAGATGTCGCGACAATCTGCAACTTTCCACTGAACAAATCAGATATGCCTGAGTGCATAGCTGTCAATAACAAACTTCTACAGCTGCATAGAGGAGTTAGATCTGAGAATGAAGAAGGATCTACGAGGACCAGGGATTATAAATAGAAGAAAGGGGAGAAAAGATATATATCAAGGTGTGAAGAATTCAACTTTAAAATTTCTCTTATTCATTTTAGACGATAGTTGCCATAGAAGCTTGAATCTTGGAGGAAGGTGATCTGAGGGAACAAGGATGCAACAGCTTCTGACGAGAAGTGCTTGGTGCGATACAAGAAGAGTGGTTAAGGGAGAATTCTAATAGACTAGGAATAGGATATTTCAATTCATTTGTTAATCTGTCTTAAATGTCGATGAATACTATTGACAATTGATTGTATATGGAAGTATCTTTGAATGTTAGATTACTTTGATTCTTACTCAATTCTTCTCATCTGCTTATCTTTGGATTTAACTGTTTTGACCACGGAAGTGCAATTGCAGTCACAGACACTGGAAGGTGCGGTGACAAGTTAGATTAACAGGCAAGACAGTTGAAGTTGCTTAAGAATAGAAGGAATTTTGGTCACTTGGTCTTGACTGCAAAGCATTACCAGCACTAGAAGGTGTGGTAATTGGGAGCGCTTGAGTCTTTTTTAAACAGAGAGTTGTTATTAGTAAGATTTTATTGGAGCGTAATTGCAACGACAATTCATTTATAAGATACGTTAGTCATATTTAGCGTTACCACTTGTGAAGTCAGTGATCCTCTCCACTTCTTTACACTTAATCCATTTATTTTAAAGTTCTTGAATTTACTTTACAACATCTTAACAATCCATACATTTTTTATAACTTGCTCTAACATTTGACATTCTTATTGCGCTGGCAGATTTAGTTCTTAACTTGTATAAATTTAACCCAATTGCGCTGACATATATCTTAACAGATCTTCTCATTTTAACTCAGAATGCTTCGACAGATTAAACAATAAACAACCATCTCTGTGGGATCGATATTCGATAGATTGATTTCTATCTACTATTCTTACATCGATAGTGTATGCTTGCAAATAATATGCTGTGATATTCATAGCGCGATCAAGTTTTGGCATCGTTGTCGGGGATGGTGTTTGTTTGATGTTTATTTTTGTAGTCGCAATTATTTATTCCTTTTCTAACTCTTATTGATTACTGATATTTTGATTAGTTCTTTTCAATTTTCTTTTTAGGTGTTAATGTCCACAAGGAGAAATCCTAACAACATTGTTAGTTTTGATCCAAAACTTGGAAGGACAATTCAGAGGAGAAGACAAGTGCAAAGAAAAATGGCTGGAAATAATAGTGATTTACCACCATTGCTGCCACAAAATGTTGTCCCTCTAGTGCAGCCACAAGTAGTCAATAATATACCACCGTCACCACAAAGAGAGCAAGTTCCTGACAGGACAATTAGAGACTACGTTGTTCCTGTGCTCGATGATCTACAACTAGGGGTTGTTAGATCGACAATACAAGCTTGTAATTTTGAATTAAAATCGTTTATGTTTCAAATGCTTAATTCGAATGGACAATATGTAGGTTTACCTCACGAAGATGCAAGAGAGCATCTCAAATCATTTCTGCTTATTTGTATTTCTTTTAGTCAACATGGTGTTCCTGATGATGCCTTGAAGATGCAGTTGTTCCCTTATTCTTTACAAGGAAGGGCATGAACATGGTTCCTTAGTTTACTGGCTAGATCCATTACTTCCTAGAATGCGCTAGCAACACAGTTTGTTTTGCGATTCAATCCATCGATAATGAATGCTAGATTGCGGAATGATATCATGGCATATCATCAACTGGATGATGAAAATTTACACACTACATGGGAACATTACAAAACTCTGCTGAGACATTGCCTCATGCATGGAATTCAATAAGAAACACAAATTGAGATATTCTACAATGGACTAAATGCATAGACAAGAAATCTTGTCGATGCATCCATTAATGGTTCTTTGTTGGATTGCACTTACACTGAAGCTGTCCGAATGTTAGAGAGGATTGCGTAAAAAGATTATCAATATCCGATTTCTCATGTTGCTCAGGTAAAAACAAATCCTGGAGTTATGGAGTTAGATGTCATTTTAGCTTTAAGTGCACAGGTATCCTCATTTGCGAACATGATAAAAAATATGAATGGAACAAGTGATGTTGCCTCTATTCAAGTAGCCCAACAGATGGATGTCTCGACATTTTCCTATGAAATTTGTGGCAACAACCATAGTTATGAGGATTGCCCACAACATGCTGAAAATGTATTTTATGTTAATAACATCTGTGGAAATTCCTATGGTAACTCGTACAACAGTTTAAGTATAGCTCAACAACCTTGAGGGAGTCAGAATACGTCCATATATAGATATGGAAATTCCTCAAATCAAGATAATTTTAGACAAGGGAGTTACGGTCAACAACAGCAAAATTATAATCCTACTCCGCAATTGCACGTGCAATCGGACCACATGCGATCACAGACCCAAATGAGTTATACAATCAGATGTAGCCGCAAGTTCAAATGCCACCACAACAGAGTGCTATGTCAAATATGCAAGGACAACATCAACAACAGCAATAGCAATACTCTTAACCACGAGCAAATCCATTGGCTACTCTTGAAGCTTTGATGCAGGAGCATATTACTAGACGAAAGCAATTGTACAAGGAAATTCTTCTTCCATCCGAGCATTGGAAGCACAACTAGGACAATTGGCTTCTAGTATGAGCACACGACCATCAGGTGCTTTACCTAGTGATGCTAAAAATCCAAATCAGAAAGGTAAAGAGCATTGCAAGGATATTATGTTAGGAGTGGAAAGCAAACTGCAGAGCAAAGTGGCAGCTCCAACCAAGCACCTGTCGACGTAAATGAACAAAAGCAACAAGGAGAAGTTGCATTTGAAGAAGAGACAGCAGAAGCAAATGAGGAAGAACAACCAGCAGTTACACCAATGCCAACTATTCATCCTAAGAAGTTGTCGACGCAACTGCCTATGTCGACACAACCGATTACAACAACAAAACCCACTATACACATACTGTTGCCACTTCCACAAAGGTTCAAGGAGAAAGAGCATGACAAATATTATCACAAGTTTGTATCTACCTTGAAACAATTACATATTAATATACCTTTAATTGATGCTCTTGTACAGATCCCTAGCTATGGGAAATTTATGAAGGAGCTATTGTCGAAGAAGAAAAAACTTTCCAATATTGAGACAATTGCACTCATAGAAGGATGTAGCGCTGTGCTGACAAATAAATTGCCATAAAAAATGAAATATCCTGGTAGTTTCATAATTCCATGTTCTATTAGAAATCATTATTTAGGTAAAGCTCTTTGTGACTTAAGAGCTAGCATTAACCTTATGTCGCTATTAATTTTTAGGAAATTAGGGATTGGTCATTTGAAGCCCACTACGGTGACATTGCAACTTGTGGATAGATCTTTGACGCAACTTGAAGGACAGATTAAAGATGTTCTCGTCCATGTTGATAAGCTTGTGTTCCTAACTGATTTCATTATTCTTGATTACGAATCTGATAAGGAGGTGCCCATTATTTTGGGACGCCTATTCTTAGCCCCCGAATGCACTCTTATCGATGTTTTCAATGGCGAGCTAATTATATGTCATAATGATGAGCATGTAACCTTCAGTGTGTTCGAAGCATCTCTATCATGCAGTAAGGAACAATGTCACCACATTGATATTCTGGATGAATTAATTACAAAGGAATTTAATGAATGAAGCTTAGTAGCGCCAGAAGAATATGCGGTGATAGTTGACGATAATATTCCACCTAAATGTGACCATACAGTTGAGGCGAATGTTATCGAGCTAAAACATGGCTGGCAATTGGAATCTTTGGATCTAAGTAATCGAATGATCCTTGTTTTTAAACCATCAGTTGAAGAAGCTCCGATTTTGGAGTTAAAGCCATTGCTAGTACACATGAAGTATGTTTTCCTAGGTGACAATGAAATATTGCTTGTAATTGTCAACGCAAGTCTCTATGCAAGTCAGGAAGAAAAATTAATCGGAATACTAAAGCAACACAAAAAACCCATTGCTTGGAGCATAGCGGATATCAGAGGCATTAGTCCCTCTTTCTGCATGCATAAGATTAGGCTGGAAGATGAAGGAAAATAGTCCATTGAGCAATAACGAAGACTGAATGAAAAGATGAAGGAAGTTATGAAGAAGGAGATTATTAAGAGGTTGGATGCAGGCATCATCTACCCCATTTCGGATAGCACATGGGTGAGCTTGATCCAATGTGTGCCTAAGAAGTGTTTTATCACAGTGGTAAGTAGCAATAAGAACTAACTAATCCCTAATCGCATTGCTATAGGTTGGCAAGTGTGTATGGTTTACCGTTATTTAAATGCGACCATAAAAAAGACCACTTCCCACTTCCATTCATCGATCAAATATTGGATAGGCTAGCTGGTAAGGCCTATTGTTGTTTCCTTGATAGATACTCTGGATACAACCAGATTGCAATTGCACCAGAGGATCAAGCAAAAACAACTTTCACTTACCCATTTGGAACATTTGCTTTTTAGCGAATGCCATTTGGATTGTGTAATGCCCCAGCCACATTCCAGAGGTGCATGATGGTCATCTTCTCGGACATGATTGAAGATTCATTTGAGGTATTTATGGATGATTTTTCTATGTGTGAACAAAGTTTTGATATATACACTGACAATCTAGCCAAAGTTCTAAAAAGATGTGAGGACACCAACTTCGTTCTTAACTGGGAAAAATGTCATTTCATGGCAATCGAAAGAGTTGCCCTTAGTCATCGAATATCTTGTCAGGGCATTGAAGTGGATAAAGCAAAGGTGGAAATCATTGACAAACTACCTCCACCCAATAATTTGAAAGGAATAAAGAGTTTTTTCGGCCATGCCAGATTTTATAGAAGATTCATCCAAGACTTCTCCAAGTTAGAAAAACCATTGTGCTCATTGTTAGAGCAAAATAAAAAGTTTTTGTTCGATAACGCTTGTTTGGAAGCATTTCTAAAGATTAAACTGCAACTGGTACAAGCACCCATTTCGTCGTACCAGATTGGACGCAACCATTCGAGGTGCATAATTTCTACAAAAGCATCAGCGCAGGAGAAAATTATCACAGCAAATTAAAGTCATAATTTGCGTCCAGAGATGTAGTGACAGTCTGCAACTGACTATTGAACAAATCGGATCTACGTGAGTGCATAGCTGTCAATAACAAACTTCTACAGTAGCACAAAGGAGTTAGATCTAAGAATGAAGAAGGATCTACAAGGACTAGGGATTATAAATAGAAGAAAGGGGAGAAAAGATAGATATAAAGGTGTGAAGACTTCAACTCTAAAATTTCTCTTGTTCATTCTAGAAGATAGCTGCCATGGAAGCTTGAATCTTGGAGGAAGGTGATTTGAGGCGACAAGGATGCAGCAGCTTCTGACAAGAACTGTTTGGTGCAACACAAGAGGAGCGGTTAAGAGAGAATTCTAATAGACTAGTAATAGAATATTTCAATTCATTTGTTAATCCCTCTTAAATGCCGATAAATACTATTGACAATTGATTGTATATGGAAGTATCTTTGAATGTTAGATTACTTTGATTCTTACACAATTCTTCTCATATGTTTATCTTTAGATTTAACTGTTTTGACCGTGGAAGTGCAATTGCAGTCACAGACACTGGAAGGTGCGGTTACAAGTTAGATTAACAAGTAAGACAACTGAAGTTGCTTGAGACTAGAAGGAATTCTGGTCACTTCTTCTTGAGTGCAAAACATTACCAGCACTGGAAGGTGTGGTAATTGTGAGCGCTGAAGTCTTTGTTAAATAGAGAGTTGTTATTAGTAAGATTTTATTGGAGCGTAATTACGATAACAATTCATCTATAAGATACCTTGTAGTCACATTTAGCGTTGCCACTTGTGAAGTTAGTGATCCTCTCCACTTCTTTACACTTGATCCATTTATTTTAAAGTTCTTGAATTTTCTTTACGACATCTCAGCAATCCATACATTTTCTATAATTTTGTCTAACATTTGACATTCTTATTGTGCTGACAAATTTAATTCTTTTGTATAAATTTAACCCAATTATGTTGACATAACTCTTAATAGATCTTCTCATTTTAACTCAGAATGCTTTGACAGATTAAACAATAAACAACCATCTCTATGGGATCGATATCCAATAGATTCATTTCTATCTACTATTCTTACATCGACAGTGTACGCTTGCACATAATATGCTATGACGTTCATAACGCAATCAATGGGCGTTACCAATTTTAGGTTCATTCCCACCTAAATGACGTTCTAGGGTTGTCAGACCTAGTGTTTGTTTGATATTTTTCTTCTCCCAAACAACTGATTCGAATGTAAAAATTCCTATTAAACAACAATTAAGTAATCATCCTTCCACTCCCTAATTCCTCAAAATGGAATTAGTTCCTCATGGTGTTCTTAATCATAATGGAAACAAAGATATATAGAAATATATAATTGAATACTCAAATGAAAAATAAACTCGATTTATATTGGCAATCTGTCAGAAAAAATTCCTCGAACATTTATGCGAGTTTTACAATCTCGTTTCCGAAACTAAAATTACAAAGTAAAATTGAAAACTAAAAAACGGTGTGTTTAAAACTAGTGCTAAAGGCCCTATTTATAGCCTCGTCCAACCGTTTTCATCAACTCTAGGTCAGCTGCCGTCTTCATGTTTAAGTCGCATTGTAATGACCAAAACACCCTTCACTTGGTGCAAATTCTTCATCCAAGGGTCGATGTTGCGATACACTAGGACCTGTGTCGCGATGAAGCCATCAATCCCCGTGTGAAGTGTCATCCAACAAGTATTGTTGCGACATAACCTATGTATGTCACGAAAAAAAAGTCAGTTTTCAAAATCTCTAAGTCTGGTCCCTTGGTTGCAACGTAGATCATCCTATGTCGTGATGAAGTGGTCGGCCTCATACTATTGCAACTTCTTATGGTCTCTTGCACAATCACAAAGTTCATTAGCTAACCTTTAGGTCTTAATCGGCCTTAAAGACAATAAAATAATATTTTAGCACTTAGGTTACAAAATTTATTCAAAGGATGAATCTAAGTTAAATCCTATGAAAACATAAAGAAAAAACTTGATTTCAAGCTCTTTAAGTGTGAAAACTAGTTCAATCTGCTGGGTATAAAACCCGCAGATCAAACTCCCTCTCACTTAAGTCTTTGCATGTCCTCAAGCAAATAAAGCAAGAAAATAAAGAACAAAATAAAAATGAAGAGCTTGAGTTCATAGTTATACAATGAGTGGACTCATAGTATGTATTCTAGGCATCATATATCTCTTAATAACTTTATCATGATAATTGAGCAATTTTACTGTTTTCGATTAGAAATAATATAAGCTCAGTGAGTTATAAGAAATACAAATATTAAGGTTTTATCAATACAAATCCATCAATGCCTAATACAAGTATTTTAATTATCCCAGTATAATACAGAAAAAATGATGAGATTATGCAATTTCCACATCGATCCATACATCGAGTTGTTTAAGTCACATAGGGCTTTTTGGCTTGTAACGTGTTTAGACTTAGGGTAGGTATGATTTTCAAAGAACTATTAAGCATAAAAGACGTTACAAAACACGAAAATAGTTTGGCGTATTGTATTATTCCCTATTCTCCCCCTTTATGTCCCATTCCATCTCTCCTCCTTATTTCTCCTTCTCTCACCTTCCTTTTTTCTCAATTTTAGGAACTCTCAATATAAAGCAATCCCTTTAGCTAGCCTATGAGTATTATTTCCTTTTTTTTCTTGAGTAAGATTCTCTTTTTTTTCTTTTTGGTGACTTTATAATTTTGTCACTATTCACTTATTTTCTTACTCATGATTCTTTTATTTCTACTCATTTTTCTTTTCTTTTTGATTTCACTATTTCTCTCTTTTTGGCTAAACTAAAATTCGTACATTATATTGATTTTCCTATCTTTTTAATTTTAACGTCCACCTTAATGTTTCTACTTACCCTCAATAACAATGGTCATACGTCTATTTCCATGAAAAATAGAACCAAAGAAAAGAGTATACACAAATCATCATTTAAGGCTAAAAAGGTGTATAATGTGGTTTATAAAAAAGGATCATAAGGCTTAAAGATTGGCAGTAATTGGAAATTCAGAATAGGGTTTGGCTTTTTAGCTATAGATGTGTTCAAACAATGCCTTAGGTCATCCCAAAATAACTCAATATACACAAATATCAATTTAATCACCTAATCTCAAAATTATCATTAATCATACATATTAGCATGCTTGTTTCCTCATATTATGCACATCATTTGATATCAATAATACCTTTCTATCTATACTTAATGTAACCTATAGAACTAAAAAATTTAATGCTCAAAAATAAAAATTCCTCATCATCATGTCAAATTTGTCAATAAACACAATCAACCTATTATACATACTCCTAACCAATAACTTGTATTTCTACAAGCTCAAGCACACACCAAAATAAAAAAAATGAAAACTATATGACAAAAATTCCTATATTACTCCCTTCACTTTAGGAAACATATCATCCTCAATGTGTAGCTGACCGATCCCGAACGTACTCTCGTTCGGTATAGATTTAGGCTTTTTGCAAGTATACGGGTCAGGTTGTAAATATAATGTGTTACAACGGAACACTTGGTAGTATTTCGAGGATTGTACCCAAAGGAGGAGTAAAGCAATAACAAATAAAATCTCTGCAAAGAAGAAAATTAATTATTACTTATTTTAGGGTTTATAGTATAAAGAGAAATTAAAGAGTTGGTTTTAAATAGCATAAATAAAAGATAACATAAAACAGAAAATAAAGGCAAAAAGTAGAGATGTAGAATTCTTTTAAATGACTTTAGGGATATTAGGTCGTTTTCATATGAGTTCCTTAATTGTTCAGTTTTGGAGATTTTCCTCCAATCAACTAGTCACTACCCAATTGGATCTCTCGATCTTCCACCGGCATAGCAAGTCAATAGAGATTACTTATCGTTAGATGCCATAATCTAAATCGATTTGGGAAAAAGTGGTCACGGATGGGCAATACCAATTTTGGGCTAATTCCCACCTAGATGACTTTCTAGGGTTGTCATGCCTAGTGTTTGTTCGATGTTCTTCCTTTCCCAAATAGCTGATTCGAAAGGTAAAATCCCTATAAAACAACAATTAATTATTCATATGTCCACTCCCTAGTTCCCCAAAATGGAATTAGTTCCTAATGGTTTTTTTTTATCATCAATAAAACAATATATGGAAACATATAATTGAAGAAGAGAACAAAAAAGAAACTAAAATTTTATTAGCAATCTCTCGAGAAAAACTCCTCGATCGTTTACGTGAGTTTCTACAATCTCGTTTCAAATCGCAAAATATAAAGTAAAACCTAAAAATTAAAATCTACTGAATGATGTGTTTAACCCTAATGCTAAAGGTCCTATTTATAGCTTTAGATGGTCGTTCTACCTCAACCGTAGGTCAGCTACCGTTTCTCGTATTTAAGTGGAATTATAAAGACCATAATGCCCTTCATTTAGTGTGAAATCTATATCCAGGGGTTGATGTCGCGACACACTAGGACCTGTGTCGTAACAAAGACATCAATCTCCAGGTGAAGTGTCATCTTACAAGCATTGTCGTGACGTAGCCCATGTTTGTCGCAACAAAGAAGTCAGTCTCCAAATTCTTCAAGTTTGGTCCCTTGGTTGTGACATAGCTCAACCTATGTCGGACGAAGTGATCAGTCTCCTATTGTTACACTTCTTGTGGCCTACTGCACACTCACCAAGTACATTAGCTAACCTTTAGGCCTCAATCGGTCCTAAAGACAAATAAAATGACATTTTATTACTTAGGTTACACAATTTATTCAATAAAAAAACTAAACTAAATCCTAAAAAAACAAAACGAAAATATTTGATTTCAAGCTCTTCAAGTGTGAAAAATAGTTCAATCTGCTAGGTATGAAACCGACAGATCAAACTCCCAACACTTAAGTCTTTGTGTGTCCTTAAGTAATCAAAACAAGAAATGTAAGGAAAAATGAAGAGCTTGAGTTCATAGCTGTACAAAGAGTGGGTTCGTAACATGTAGCTTAGGCATCATACATCCCTTAATAACTTTGACATGATAATTAAGCAACTTTATCGTTTTTTATTAGAAACAATATAAGTTCATTAAGTTGTAGGAAATACACATATTAAGGTTTTATCAATATATATCCATCAATGCCAAATATAAGCATTTTAATTATCCTAGTAAAATACAGGCAACCATAATGAGATCATGCAATTTTCATATCTTATTCATGCATAGAGTTGTTTAAGTCACATGGGGCTTTTTGGCTTGTAACGTGTTGAGGCTTTGGATAGGTATGAATTTTAAAGATTAGTTAAGCACAAAGGGTTACAAACACGAAAAGAGTTTGACACATTGTATTGCTCCTTATTCTTCCCTTTTATCTCCCACTCCATCTCACCCCCTTATTTCTCCTTCTCTCACCATTCTTTTTTCTCCATTTTAGGAACTTCTCAATATAAAGCAATCCCCTTAGCTAGCCTATGATTAATATTTTTCCTTTTGTTTCTTGAGTAAGATTCTCTTTTTCTTCTTTTTGGTGACTTTGTAATTTTGCCACTATTCACATGTTTTCTTTCCCATGATCCTTTTGTTTCTACTCATTTTTCTTTCCTTTTTGATTTTTCGCTATTTATCTCTTTTTGGCTAAACTAAATTTCATACATTATATTGAGTTCCCTATTTCTATTTTATAACCTCCTCTTTAATGTGTCTACTTACCCTCAATATCAATGGTCATACATCTATTTTCATGCAAAACAGGACCAAAGAAAAGAATATATACAAATTTTTCATTCAAGGCTAAAGAGGCTTATAGTGTGGTTCATCAAAAAGAGTCACCAGGCTCAAAGGTGATCATGGTTTGGCTTTTTTGCTATAGGTGTGTCCAAACAATGCCTTAGGTCATTCCTAAACACCTTAATATGCACAAATATCAATTTCATTACATATTCTCAAAATTATCATCTATCATATTAAAATGCTCGTTTCATCATATCTCGCACATCATTTGGTATCAATAACACCTTTTTTATCTATACTTAATATAACCTATAGAACTCAAAGAATTTCATGCTTATAAATTCCTTATCATCATGCCAATTTTATTAATAAACACATTCAACCTATTATACATTCTCCTAACCAATCACTTGTATTTCTACAAGCTCAAGCACACATCAAAAGGAAAATAAAAACTAAAAATAAAAAACTATATGTCAAAAATTCCTATGTCTTTAGAAAACACATTGTCCTCAATGTGTAGTCCCCTCAAATAATAAAGGAAAGAAGTTACTCGATTTATCGTGATGGTTCTCTTCTTTTTATGGTGGATTTCCTTCTCCTTTTGGCATTAATGCTCGAAATTATTGCGTCTTCCATAATGTGGGGTTCCTAAAAAAAGAATTCAAGCATATATACAAAGATAAATTTTAATCCTACTCCTACGAATTATATAAGTTTAAAATAAAAACAAAAAATTATCCAAAATATACAAAATTAAATTATCTTAAATAACTATTCTTCCTCATCCATCTCATATCCTTCCTCATCACTATAATTCCCTACTTCCAACTCTTTATCATCATGCTCCTCATCCATTGCCTCAAACATGACTGTAGTGTAGTTAGGGACCCTAAGGTTATGCTGTCGAGCAGCCTCTTGGAATATCGATCCTGATTCGTGCATCCATTGGATCATTCGATCCATCTTTACTTGAGTCCCTTCACCAACTTCTTTTTGGGCTGGTGCCATCCTTCATGTGGATGTTGGTGTAGCTGTCGAATTTCATGATTTCTTCTTCCCTTCTCTTATTTATTTGGCACAAAGCTTTCCGTATTGTTAGAAGAGTGTGTCACCAATGACAGTTTTCTAAGACTTTAAGGTTTGTTCGGTGGATGTCATAAGCACTTTTACCATCCTGCACAAAGTTATGATTAGGTGAGGAAAGAAAATCCCTACCTTTTGGCTTCCTACACAATGACTCATGTCTTGGTTGATCCATTTTCCTATACAAACCTACTTTTTTTTCAATATTGCAAACAACAAAACTATTCGAAAAGCATCAACATTAGAAACATTTAAAGCAGGAATCATTCGTGTGCAAATGAATTTGAATCCACATTTTAGCTTTAGGAAACATGATTGCTTGATTAAATGTTGTGGGAATGCTATTGCCTAGCCTAAATTTCCATTCCCCCTTCCTTTAATCAGATAAGTAATTACTTCATGCATGTTTATATCACTAAAGGCTTCTAAACCAATTTGATCTAAGAAATCTTGTTCATAATAAGGGGCATTAAAGAAATTGCAATTTATTCTGGGGTTACCTTAACAATAATTCCTTTAATTCCTAAGGTTTCCTAATTAACTTCGTCCCTAGTCCTAAAGATATGATCTTTCAAAGAACCGTAAAATTCTTGGACTACAGGGATAATAGCAGCTTTTGTGGGGATTGTCCAAAAACATTCCCATCTATGGTACCTAAATAAAGGCCAAACTTCTTTGCACAAAACCATCAATGGATCAAAATCCCTCTCTTGAATGAAGGTTTTTCCTTAAAGTTCATTAAAATAGTTTTCCACATTCATATTTAAAAAATTCGAAGGATTTGTACCCAATGATGGTTCAGATTTTACAGTACGTCTAACCTTTCTAGGAGACAGTCTAATTAATGGAGATATAAGAGTAAGAACTTTAAACCTAATGAGTGTGCTTCTCCCCTTGCTTAGAAACCTAAAAAGTTAAAAGAGAATATAGGAAAAGAGAGGATTTTTAGGTTTTGTTATGAGTTAAAATAGAGTGGAGTGAGTTAAAATAATGTTTTAGTATTTATAAGAGTTAGGTCTTTCGGTTTTAGGGTGTAAAAATTTAAAAAAAATAAGCCTTTAGCTATCGGGTTACGTAGTCGAGCCTGGTCAATTTTGAAAAAATTATAGATAATGTTGCGATAAAGGGGGTTTTTGTCGCGACACACCCTTTAGCTTCTCTTGGTCGCGACGTTCTTGGGGCTTTGTCGCGACACCCTCCTCAGTCTTGATTTTTGTCGAATCTATCCCCATTACCGTGATAAAAGAATGTCCACATCGCGACATCGGCTTCAGCCTTTCTTTTTCCAGTATTTTGTCACTTTTGTTGTGACACAGCTGATGGTGTGTCGTAACATACCCCTATTTTTTGTTAATTACTAAAAGGGAAACATGTTAGAATGATATACAATAATATACATAAGTTAATACTACCAAATTACCTTTAGGTTTTACTTCTGGACTCATCCGATATGCTTACCCTTGCCGAGCAGATCCAACTTTGTTCACCTTTAGTCCACTTCTCATTAGATCTTTCTAGCTCCTTCAATCGATCCCTTTCCTTGAACCGGTTAATTCTTTCCTTGTTCATAAATGGAATTCGATGGTGCCATTTTCCCTCATTCAATCCGAGTAGATGACATTATTCGTTGTACTCCTTAATTTCATCACTTTTGTCCCCACACTTGAAGGTTTCCACCTCACCATTGATTCCTATAGTAAGCTTGTTATTGTTCAAGTTGATGGTAGACCGAGATGTGGCTAAGAATGGTCTTCCTAGCAAGATGGGGATGTCCCTATCTACCTCAATATCAAAAACAAAAAAGTCCGTAGGGATGATGTAACTCCTTACTTGGACTAAGACGTCCTCTAAAATTCACCTTGGTTGTACAAATGATCGATCCGTAATTGTAGAGTAACTTTGATTTTTTTTAGATCTCCACTCTCAAGCTTCTCGAATATTGACGAAGGCATTAAGTTTATTCTTGCACTGAGATCACACAGAGCCTTGTTAAACTGAAGGTTCCTAGTTTTAATTGGAATAGTAAAAATGTCAAGATCATTCAATTTTTAGGGAATTGTCTTGGAGATAATGGCACTACAGGATGCGTTCATCTCCACTTGCTCACCTACTTGATTTTTCAACACCGTGTTATGATTTCCTTTAAGAATTTGACCTCACTTGTTTCACATTCGCCCTGATAGAGTGCATCTCCCTTTCAAATCTATCCAATCTTTGACCACATGCAGTATGGTCACCTTGGCTCACTTTTTCTAGCTACCTCTGCAAAAATGGGGGTTGATAACTAGGGTTCCTAGCTTGTGCGTTACTATTACCGTTTCCCCTTGGCTTTCTCCCTACCTAAAATTGGGGTGATCTTTCCATCCCGGATTATAAGTATTCGAATAGGGATTTCGACTGCTTACATAATTGGACTCCTCTGGGTTGACGAGATAATGATAGAGAGGCTTATATTCTCCATGGGATGATGTTTCTCCTGTACCAGACTCTATTCGGCTCAGTCTCTCCAATAGTTATTGGTATTTTTCATCTTCTTATATCATCATTATGGAAGCGAGTTTCTACCCATAAGTGAACCTCTTAGTAGGCCATTGGCTTAAGTTCATTGCCATATTTTCTATTAGCCAATAAGCATCATTATACGTTTAGTTCATTAGGTCTCCTTCTCCCACACCATCTAGAGTAGATCTGGCAGATGCATCTAACCCATTGTAAAACGTTTGTAGTTTCATCCATTTCGTCATACCGTGATTAGGGCATTTTCGTACTAATGTCTTAAATTGTTCCCATGTTTCATGGCATGCTTTGCCCTCAAATAATTGTAAAAGTATCGGATAATTGTAAAAATTGTTTCATGTGACATAGTGATCAACTTCATACATATTTGTCTTCTAAAGGTCTCCTAAACATTCACCAAGTTCATTAGCTAACCCTTAGGCCGCAATCGACCTTAAAGACAACAAAAAGCACATTTTATGCCTTTTTACACAATTTATTCCATATGCAAAAACTAAACTAAATTCTAAACAAACAAAAGGGAAATGTTTAATTTCAAGCTCTTAAATTGCGAAAAGTAGTTCAATTTTCTAGCTATAAATCTAGCAGATCACCTATTTCTAAATTTTAGGTTGTCGTCATCCTCAACCCTAGGTCAACTGATGTTCTCAAGCTTAAAGTTGCATTGAAAACACCAAAACGCCCATTACTTAATGTAATTTCGCGTCCAAAGGTCGATGTCACGACACACTAGGTCATGTGTCATGACATAGCAGTTAGTGCACTCTTCTATGGACATCTTCAGGGGTTTGTCGTGACACCAACATTTGGTGTCGCATCATAAAAGGCAGATTCATGATTTCTTCATTATGGTCCCTATGTTGTGACTTTCATTGTCCTGTGTCGTGACATAGTGATCAGTTTTTATATTGTGCACCTTCTAATGGTCTCTTGCATACTCACAAGTTATGTTAGCCCACCTTTAGGCCTCATTCGACCCTAAAGTTAATCAAAGACTCTGTTTTACACTTTTTACACATTTTATTCATTATGCATAAACTAAAGTAAATGCCAAGTAAATATAACAAAAATGCCTAATGTTAAATTATGGTAGATCAAACTAGTTATCACACTTGAGAAGCTTAATTAAGCATTTTATTTATATTTCTATAGGATTTTACCTTTGAATAAATTGTGAAAACCAAGTGCTAAAAGGTTCCTTTATTGTCTTTAAGGTCGATTGGGGCCTAAAAGTTTGCTAATATACTTTGTGAGTGTTTAGGAGACCATTAGAAGGTGTACCATTGATCGCGCTATGAACGTCACAGCAAATGTGCAAGTGTACACTATTGATGCAAGTATAGTAGATAGAAGTGAATCTGTCGGATATCGATCCCATGAAGATGGGTGTCTGTTGTCTAAAATTGTCAGTGCATTGAATAAGTAAAATGCAATAAATTGTGAGAATGGTTGTCGGAGCAATAATATGAAAATAAAGATAAAGTACAATAAAGGCAAAATGGGATCCACAACGTGAATACTCAGCATAAAACTAAATGTGGCTTACAATGTTAAGAATAAAAGGTAATTTGTGGGGCAATGAAGTGCAATGAACATCTTACCAAACTTGGCTTTTCTATTAGATCAATGACTTTAGTATACACACTAACCACACCTTCCAGTGCCGGCAATGCAACACACTCAAGAACAAGTGGACCAAATTCCTTCAATCCCCAAGTAACTTTCGCTATCTTGCTTGTTAGTTTAAACTGTCACTGCACCTTCCAGTGACCGTGACTGTGACTACAATAACAATTTCATGCTAAAATAAATCAAACCCAAAGATTAAATAGTAAAAGCAAACTTGAATAAGATATCATTTAGTCTAACAATCAAGAGTACTTCCATACAAACTTGAAATAAACATGAATTACCAACTTTTAAGGAAGAAATATAAAAGAATAAATGAAGAATATTATTCCTAGGTTACTCAAAATGCTCCCTTACTTTCCTCTTGTGTCACACTTAGGAACTCCTCGTCAGGAGCTGGTCTGCATTGCCTTCATGTTAATTCACCCGAGGGGTCTCAAGCCTCCATAGCCAAAAAGCTCCAAAGCTAGGTTAAAGAAGATGATAAAATGGGAGACTTAAGGAAGAAGAGACACCTTCCTTCATGCTTTGTGTGTGCTTATATTTAGCCCAAAATGTACAAGTGTCTATTCTCTAAAATTGAGCTGTACAAGTTGGTTATACCATATTGTACAGCTCACACAATTCTATTCTTATCAGACAGCTGTCAGATGCAGCAATAATTTTGGGCGTAATTCTGGACACGTTTATGCAGTAACAATTCTGTACATGTTCGTGCAGCTGTCACGGACTTAGATTTTTCCCACATAATCCGTGCGGCCTTAGGTCGTTTGTTTGCTCCAAAACGCCTAAGTCAGTCTGATTCCCAACAAATGAGGATTCAAAAGAATTTCCTCTAAGGCACCAACACAAAAGCGAAAGAACTTAAGATGAACAAATGAAGAACAAATAACACAAAAGAGAGAGAGAGAGAGTTTTGAGTGAATGCTCTCGAGAATTCTTATTGCTCAAGAATGAAGTGATTTACAATAAGGGGAAGAGGCCTCTATTTATAGTTGAGCCTCCCCAAAATCAACGGTACAGATTAAAGTACATCAATGGCTAAGATTGAAAACTATCTACAAAAAGAATCTCTAAGATTACAATCAAATCTCTAAGATCACAAGGATCATATCTTCTAAGATTGCTTATCTTGAAGATTGCATTCCATATTTACTGTCTTTGTAGATGGACCTTCAATCTCTCCAAGCACTGGGCCAGTCTGTTTGGGCCAAAAGACCTCCCTTGAACTCGATGGATCACACAAGTGTGTCATGGTTGCGAGCTTCCATACGCAACCCATGACATTCTCCCCCACCGAATCTAGCGACGTCCTCATTACGTCCTTTGCATGGAACTGGTCTATCTTATCTTGGAACTTCCACAAGGCCTCGATAGGTTCCCAACTTGTCTCACTTTTGAGAAATCCTTTCCATCGAACTAAATATTAATGCCGCGGCCGATAGTACTTCCTTCTGAACACACGGTCTGCCTCGATGCTCTCAACTTCACGATCATAGGAGACCTTTACCCCCATTAGTCATCGTTCAGACTTGCCTCGATTTGGATCCTTTTGATCCTCATGGAATGGCTTAAGCATACTTACATGAAACACTGGGTGGACTTTGAGCTTTGCCGGCTACTCAAGCTTGTAGACCACCTTGCCCACTCTCTTTACAACTCGAAATGGTCCCCCATACCATCGCACAAGCCCCTTGTGCAAGCCATTATGATGCAAAATCAAGTGGAGTTTAGAAAGGACTGAATCACTAACCTAAAATTGCATGTCCCTTCGATTTTGATCCGCCCATTTCTTGTTGCGTTTTCTTGCCTTCTGAAGGTAATATCGAGCTAAATCATTTTGCTCTTGCCAATCCCTCGTAAATCGGTAAGCAGCTGGATTAGGTCCCGCATAACGAGTTGCAATAGAATTAGGTGTAAGTGGCTGTTGACCCGTCACTATCTCAAACGGACTCTGGTTCATCGCCCCACTTCGTTACAAATTGTACGAGAATTGGGCCACGTCCAACAACTTCGGCCAGTCCCTTTGTCTGGCACTCACATAGTGCTGTAAGTACGTCTCTAACAACGTATTCACTCGTTCGGTTTGCCTATCAGTTTTTGGATGCATGCTAGTGGAAAATTTCAAGTTTGAGCCATTAACTTAAATAATTCCGTCCAGAACCGTCCCGTGAATCGCTCGTCTCGATCACTTATGATAGACTATGGCACTCCCCAGTATTTCACCACATATCTCAAGAATAAACGAGCTGCCTCCTTAACAGGACACTCCTTGGTTGCTAGAATAAAAGTTGCATACTTCGAAAACCTGTCTACCATAACAAAGATACTCGCAAACCCATCAGATTTAGGCAAACCCATAATAAAGTCCATGGATAAGCTCTCCCATGGATGCTCGGGAATCGACAAAGGTTGTAACAAACCGGCTGGAGTCTTCAACTCCACTTTATCTTGTTGGAAAATCGAACAAGTCTTCACATAGGTCTCCACATCTACTTTATCTTTTTGCAAATTCCCGTATTGTGGCACATAAAGGCGGTGTCCTCGACTGTATAGCAATTCTCCCTCAAGCCTCAAGCCAAAATCGCATTATTTTTCCCTCATTGGCAAGCTCCATCAAATTTTTGGCCATGGGATCATGGGACAATCCTCCTAGAATATACTCCAATAGAGAACTATCAGGTTGGCTTATTGTCACCAATTCCATCTTTCGGCTAAGTGCATCAGCGACAATGTTGGCGCTCCCCGGTTTGTATTCCAAGCTAAAATCAAACTCCGCGAGGAAAACCTGCCAATGAGCCTACTTGGGGGATAATTTTTTTTTAGTAAGGAAATAGCTATTTGTAACATTATCAATGTATACCACAAACCTGAAACGCAGCAAATAGCACCTCCTTGTGCGTAAACAGTGCACCACAGCGATCATCTCTTTCTATTGGACCGTATATCACTGTTTGTCTCATTAAGCTTTCGACTCTCGAAAGCCATCGGATGCCCATCTTGCATCAGTACTCCCCCAATTGCATAGTTTGATGCATCCGTGCATACCTCATATGCCTTGGAAAAATCTGGTAAAGCAAGTACTGGCTCACTCGTCATTGCTTGCTTCACTTGCTTGAAGGCATTCTCACTTCGAGGATCCCAATCTCATACTTTACCCTTCTTCAACAAATTCGTCAAGGGTGAAGTGATTTTGGAATAGCCTTCAATAAAACGCCTATAGTAGTTTGCCAACCCAAGGAAAGACTGCAACTTTTTTACCTTGGTTGGTGGCTCCCAATCAGCAATAGCCCGAACTTTGCTTTCATCCATACGAATCTTGCCACATCCCACAATGTGACCAAGGAATGACACCTCTTGTTGGGCAAATAAGCATTTCTCTTCTTTCACATATAACTCATTTTCCCTCAAGGTCTGGAACAGCTCCCACAAATGTCCCACATGCTCCTCAAGTGACTTACTGTACACCATAATGTCATCAAGATAAACAACAACAAAATGATCTAGAAATGGATGCAATACCTTGTTCATTAGTGTGCAGCATGTAGCTGGAGAATTCGTCAACCCGAAGGGCATTACAAGGAACTCAAAGAATCCATATTGAGTCACACAAGCGGTCTTAGGCTCATCCCCTTCGGCTATTCTCACTTGATGGTACCCCAATCACAAATCCAACTTAGTAAACCATCTCGCGCTACCAAGTTTGTCGAACAAATCTGTAATAAGAGGAATGGGACACCTGTTCTTCACGGTAATCTTGTTTAAAGCCCTGTAGTCGATACACAATCTCAAAGACCCATCGTGCTTCTTTTGGAATAACATCGGTGCACTAAATGAGGCTTTAAATGGTCTAATGAACTCGACATTTAAAAGCTCCGTCAATTGTTTTCGTAATTCCTCCAACTCAGGCGGAGATGCCCTAACTGTCGACTCCGAATTGGGCATCAACTCGATCCTATTGTCCACCTCCCTCTTAGGTGGCAACTTCTTGGGCAACTCAGCTGGCATCACGTCTTGAAAGGACTTTAATAACTGGCCCACTTCCCTTGGAATTTCACCAATAGATTTCAATCCCTCATCGACCTTCAAGGTGGCTAAGTAGGAGACTTCATCTCTTCGTACTCCTTTAGCGAACTGGATTGCTGAAAAGGTTTTCCCTTCCATGCTTGCTTTCCTTTTCATTCTCACCATACATTGATGGTTTGAATCGTTGATCACCATATAATTATCGAAAGGATAAATACCCACATTAACCTGATCAAGTAGGCTTAAACCAACCACAAAGTCATAATCATCAAGTGGTATTTCCTTAATGTTGGCTTTGCCACTCCATTCGCCAAGCTGGAGTTCTACTCCCTATAGGCATGCTCTTTGAGTTCACCGTTTTAATGTGACTCAAATCTTCCTCGATTTTGAGATCAAGTTCCCTCGCCATTTCCTCAGACATGAATAAGTTAGACGTACCAGTGTCAACAAGTGCATTCAATCCTCTTCCAACCACAGTAATGTCAACAAACATCAGCCCTTTACTTGTCTTGTCTTCTACACCTCCCAAAATTGTACTGAGATTTTTGGTGTCTTTTTTAGCTTCCTTGGCACCTCCACGTGCCTCCATGGCATTGAAGGCTTCCTTCTTTGGACAATCCTTCATCCTATGTAGGCCTTGACAAAGATAGCACTTCAATGGCCCCTTTCACTCTCATGGCTTGCCATGACCAGCTTTTGGGCCATCATTCTTCTTGTCTCCCCTACTATTACCCTTGGCTTTTGGCTTGGGTTTGGAGGACTCATTATTCTAGGACTTCCTTCCTCCAATCTTCAAGAAATTTTCTACCTCAGCCATGGCAACGGTCAATTCAGTGATGCCGTGGCCACGTAAATCTTTCTCGTTCAAGTGTGAGATCTAAAGCATCAACTCGCTGAACTCCCGTACATATTCTCTAACAGTGCCTTGTTGCGTAAGCCAACGCAACTTGGCTCGAGCCTCTTTCTCAACATGCTTCGGGTAAAATTACTTCTTCAACTCTCCTTGGAACTCCTCCCAAGTCCCAACAGTCGTTCCTCCACGTTTCTCATCCGTGGACCTACGTCGCCATCATAAGAGAGCACCATCAGTAAAGTAAATCGAATTAGTGTTTACCTTAGTGGCATCATCCTCGATGCCCATTGCTCGGAAGTATTGTTCCAATTCCCAGAGGAAGTTATCCACTTCTCTCGCGGACCTATCCCCCTTGAACTTCTCAAGTTTTAGAACATCAACCTTGCGTTGCTTCGATCCTGAAGCCATCATCCCACTTCCCAAGGTAGCCTTGTAGATAGTGAGCTCCCCTTTAAGCTCAGCAATATCCTCCTTCAAGACCGTCACCAAGGCCTCAATAGCATCATCTCTTACTGTCAACTTATCAACAGTGGACCTACGAGACTTCATCACAAACTCTTTGCTATCTTCCCTTAGATCATCAATACGGCTCATGGCAATCTCAAGTGTCTCCTTCATGTCTCCCATGGACTCTTTAATATTGACCACACGATTCTCCAAGCTCGACAGCATGTCCCTCGATCGACTAGCCTTTCTGGCCCTTCCACGGGTCTCCATAGGCTCAACATGTTCAACGATTTCTTTCGACATCTTGCAGGGTGCCTTCACAACACTAGCTCGGATACCAACTGTCACAGACTTAGATTTTTCCCATGTAATCTGTGCAGCCCTAGGTCGTTTGTTTGCTCCAAAATGCCTAAGTCAGCCTGATTCCCAACAAATATCAAATTTCTATCAATATGACTCCATTAATGACTAACATGAGTACTTTGATTATCCTAGTACAATACAAGCAATTATAATGAGATTATGCAATGTTTATATCCATCTATGCATAGATTCGGTCAAGTCACATAGGGTTTTTCGGCTTGTAACGTGTTGAGGCTTAGGACAAGTATGATTTTCAAAGAATAGTTCAGAACACAAAGGGTTACCAAACACGAAAATAGTTTGGCACATTGTATTGTTCCTTATTCTCCCCCTTTACGTCCCACTCCATGTCAACTCCTTATTTCTCCTTCTCTCGCCTTCCTTATTTCTCCATTTAGGAGATCAATCTAAAGTACTCCTTCTAGCTAGCCTATGAGTATACAATTTTCTTTTCCGAGTAAGCTTTCTCTTTTTCTATCATTGACTTTGTTGATTTTGTTACTTTTCATACTTTCTCTTACTCTTGTCTTTTTGTGTTTTTACTCTTTTTCTTTTTTTTCTTTTCTCTTGTTTTTTTCTTTTATTTGGCTAAATCTAAACTTCATACTTTGTCATGATTTCCCTCTTTTATTTTACAAACTCCACAGTAATGTGTCTACCTACCCTCAATACATATGGCCATACATCCATTTTCATGCAAAATAGGACCAAAGAAAAGGATATACAAATCATTATATGAGGCTTAGAAGGCTTATAGTGTGGCTTATTAAGAAGGTGAAATAAGGCTCAAAATTTGGTACTAATTAATAATTCAGAATAGGGTTTGGCTTTTTAACACTAGTTGTGTCAAAAAATGTCTTAAGTCATCCCTGAATAACTCAATATGCACAAATGTTAATTTAATTACCTACTCTCAAGATTATTGTCTATCATATACACTAGCATACACGTTTCCTCATTTTAAGCATATCATTTAGTATCATTAAAAATTTTTCTTATCTATACATAATGTAACCTATAGAACTCATGCTCAAAAATGTAAAATTCCTCATCATCATGCCAAATTTATTAACAAAACACAATCAACCTATTATTCATGCTCCTAACCAATCACTTGTATTTCTACAAGCTCGAGCACACATCAAAAAGTCAAAATAGAAAAATTATATGCCAAAATTCCTATGTTACCCCCACACTTTAGATAACACATTGTTCTCAATGTGTACCCCAAAAAGTATTAAAGAAAGAAGTTACCCGATTGATCGTGAAGGCCCTTCTTATCTCATGGTGGCTGTCCTTCCTCCTTTTGGCTTGAGAGTTCAAAATAGTTATGTCTAAAAAATGTCGGGTTCTGACAAAAGAGTTAAAACATATATGCAAAAAGAATTCCTCATCCTACTCTTACAAATTATATAAGTCCTAAAAAGAAAATTAACCCAACAATTGCAAGTCTTTAAATAAAAATAAAGTCTTAATAAAAAATAAAAATTCAATCATTATCCTAATCTTTGGGTTGAGGATCCATTGGTGCGTTGCCCTTGCCGATGTGTTTTTGTTGGGAGCTTCCACTTTTTTGTCGTGTTGGGCTTCGAATCACTGGTCCTTTAGGAGTTGAGTATTAAGGTTGAAACATTGCCTCATACTATTCATCAGTGTCGGGCTCGTCTTGCTCCTCATTTGCTCCTCCTAACACGAGTTCATCCTTGTCTCCTTCCTCCCGAAACATGTTTAGAGGGTAGTTCGGGGTTGGTAGCCCATGTATCCTTGTAAACTCTATTAGTACTGAGGTCGTTTCTTTCATCCAAGCTATCATCCCATTAAGCTTGGCTTCGATGCTTCCTTGGCTCTTTGTAGCCTTCCCCTTTCTTTGTAACGAGGCCGGTACATTCATCTTTTCTTTTCGTCTCTAATTTTACTATTTTATTTATTTCCATTGTAGCTCAACATATTGCTTGTATAGGGAATCTCCAATGATGCTTCAAGTCAGCTTTAGAAATTGTTCATCATCTTTCATTGGTACTCCTGCCTTCTTACATAGAGCGGTTACCAAGTGTGGGAAAAAGAAACCACTCTTTTGGCTTTGGGTGCATCTATTCATTTCCTCGTATATCCAAGAGCCTACATAAACCTGTTTGCGCTGCAAAATACCATACAACAGCAAAGCTCGCAGATAATTAACGTTAGACACATTTAGAGCAAGTATAAGTTATGTAGCTAGGAATTGCATCCACATTTTAGCTATAGAGAACATGATAGCTTGATTGAAATTAGATGGTGTGCCAGTATCGGGTCTAACATTCCACACTCCTCACCCTTCGGTTAAGAACTTAACTATCTCCCCCAAATCAATATTTCCAAAGGTGTTTAAATATACCCTCTGCATATAATCTTTTCATAGTAAGGGACATTTTAGTACTAGCATATATCCTTAAGGGACATGTGAATCTCACAATCTCAAACTATTACTATGCCTAAAGGTTTTCGCTTAACTATTTCGTCCTCAAAGGATGCGTTGAATTCATGAACTACAGGTAGTATGGCATTACCTATTAGAAGAACACAAAATTGCTCCCATTTATGATACCGTACCAATTCTCATACCTTTTTGCAAAGAATCATTAACGGTTCAAAACCTCGTTCTCGAATGAGAGTCCGTCCGTGAAGCCAAAAAGTATTTTTCGATTTGCTTATTTGCGAATCGTTCAAAATTTAAATCACTATCGCTTTCTCGGATCATTACTGATGGAGTCCTCTTGCACCTTTGAATGAAGAAGGATTACTCTTTGAGAGACTTGGATTTTAGGTTTTTGGGTGAGAAAGGGATAATGTGAGTTTTAGAGGATTTTGGATTTGTTTGGGGAGTGTTTAAGTGAGGGAAGATGTTTAGTTTAGGTTAGTATATATAGCTGTATTAGAAAAAACGTATTTTAAGGGTTTAAATTTGAGTAAGTAGGGTTTTAAGGTATCGAGTTGCACAATCGTGTCGGGTGTACCCCGTAAAAATTGCAAGCGAATATGAAGATCAGGCTAGAAGATGAAGGGAATTAGTCCCTCTTTTTGCACGAAAAAGATCAAGCTGGAAGATGAAGGGAAGCAGCCCATTGAGCAACAGCGAAGACTTAATGAGAAAATGAAAGAGGTAGTGAGGAAAGATAATATTAAGTGGCTGGACGCGAGCGTCATTTACCCCATATCAAATAGCGTATGGGTAAGCCCTATACAATGTGTGCCCAAGAAAAGCGACATCACAGTGGTCAATAATGATAAAAACGAGTTGTTTCTCACTCGCATTGCTACTGGTGGCGAGTGTGTATGGATTATCGTCATCTCAATACGGTCACAAAGAAAGATCGTTTCTTATTACCATTCATTGATCAGTTGCTAGACAAGCTAGCTGGTAAAGCCTACTATTGCTTCCTAGATGGCTACTCTAGATATAATCAAATTGCCATTGCACCGGAAGATCAAGAAAAGACCATGTTCATATGCCGATTTGGAACATTTTCCTTCCGACGAATGTCATTTAGATTATGCAATACACCAGCCACATTCTAGAGGTGTATGATGGCTATCTTCTTGAACATGATTGAAGATTCATTAGAGGTATTCATGGACGACTTCTCTGTTTATGGGCAAAATTTGACCAATGCGCTGACAATCTGGTAAAAGTATTGAAGAGATGCGAAGACACAAATCTAGTTTTGAACTAGGAAAAATGTCATTTCATGCTAACTGAAGGCATTGTCCTTGACCATTGCATATTATGTCAGGGCATTGAAGTGCACAAATCTAAGGTAAAAATCATTGAGAAATTGCCACCACCCACAAATGTCAAAGGAATAAGAAGCTTTCTTGGTCATGCTAGATTCTATAAGAGATTCATCCGAGATTTTTACAAGATTGCTAAACCATTATGCTCATTGTTGGAGCAAAACAAAAGGTTTTTGTTTGATGATGCGTGTCTGGACGCATTTATCACAATAAAAAAGTAGCTAGTACAAGCTCCAATCATCGTCGCACCAAATTGGACGCAACCATTTGAATTAATGTGTGACGCAAGTGATTTCGTTATAGGAGCCGTGTTGGGACAACATAAGGAGAAGGTATTTCACTCAATCTACTATGCTAGTAAAACCTTAAGTGAAGCATAGGTGAACTATACAACTATTGAGAAAGAATTGTTAGCAGTAGTTTTTGCATTCGACAAGTTTCGTTCATACCTTGTCGGTGAAAAAGATTACAGTGTACACAAACCATTCTGTGTTGAGATACTTTTTTGTGAAGAAAGACGCGAAACCGAGATGGATCAGATGGATCCTACTCTTACAAGAGTTTGATATTGAAATTAGAGATAGAAGAGGATCTGACAATCAAGTAGGTGACCACTTGTCTCGCCTGGAAGTTGGAAGTGAGGATGGGAATAAATCCCAAATTATAGATGCATTTCCAGACGAGCAATTATTCTTTGTCGATGCATCTCCTTAGTATGCAGATGTTGTCAATTATTTAGTTTGTGTAAGCTACCATTGACTGCAATAGGTACAAGAAGATCAGATTTATGTGCGACGCTGCGGAGTTTCATTGGAATGAACAATACTTATTCAAAGTGTGCGTCGACAATATTATCTGTCGGTGTGTTCCTGAAGAAGAGATGAATTTCATCCTGAGACTTGCCATGATGCTTCTTACGGAGGCCATTTTGGTGGAGTAAGGACTACTGAAAAGGTCCTACAATCAAGAGTCTTCTGTTCCACAGTGTTTCGAGATGCCCACAACTTTGTGTAACAGTGCAATAGATGTCACACACAAATATCTCACCGTAACGGGATGCATCAACAACCTATCATGGAGGTGGAGTTATTTGATGTCTGGGATATAGACTTTATAGGACCATTTCCAAACTCTTTTAGGAATGTGCATACTTTAGTTGTTGTTGACTATGTCTCTACATGGATTGAAGCAATTGTGGTTCCAAAGGATGATGCTAGAATGGTGTTGAAGTTTTTCCACATGTATATCCTTATAAGATTTGGAATGCCTAGGGCATTGATAAGTGATCAAGGTACTCATTTTCACAATAACCAAGTGGCAACAGCCTTGAAATGATATGGTGTGAAGCATCGCATGGCCACCACATACCATCCACAAACGAATGGCCAAGTGGAGGTGTCCAATCAAAAAATTAAAAGCATCCTTGAAAAGGTGGTTAACCCATCTCAAAGAGATTGGTCTTCACGACTACATGATGCATTGTGAGCGTTTCGTACTGCATACAAAACCCCATTAGGGATGTTTTCGTATCAATTAGTGTTTGGTAAATCCTACCACCTACCAGTTGAACTTGAACATAAAGCCATTTGCGCGATCAAGTAGGTGAATATGGATTACGACGCTGTTGGATGAAAGAGGTTATTGGACATTACAGAACTGGAAGAAATTCGACGTAATGCCTATGAGAATGCGGTAATATATAAAGAAAATACTACAAAATGGCACGACAATATCATCTTATGACGATAATTTAGCTTGGGTCAGTTAGTACTCTTATTTAACTCACGTTTGAAACTACATCCAGGTAAATTGCATTTGAGATGGCTAGGCTCTTTCAGGGTTGTCGAAGCATTTCAGAATGGTGTGGTGACAATTGAAGATCTAAGGGATGGTCATCAGTTTAAAGTAAATGGCCAACGACTGAAACACTATGTGAGCCTAAAAATCAGAGAACAAAATGAGACCATAAATTTGGTCACATTTAAATAATGTCATTGCAATTTTTACTTTTACTTTTTGCTTTCTATTTTTATTTGTTTCCTTTTTAATTTATGCAAGAATAAAAAAATCTCCTTTTTGTCGATGCATCTGATAGCACAACATGTCAACGCACTCTATGATGACTTAGCAAAACGTTTCAGCCAAGAATCAAGTCGGTTGGTCTTCAATCATCCCTAACCATTGGATAAACCCAAAAACTAAGATTTGCAATCTTGGCATTTATTGGCCGCAGATGCGACATTTTCCCACGCCTAATTGCAATAATCAAGTCTCTTCCCTTGAAAAATTATAAAACTCTTTTTTTGCCGTCCCTCTTCTCCCACTCACAACTTCCATTGCTGCTGAAACTATCTTCTTTATTGTCTTCAAACCTTTACTATAAATTTTCTTGTGCTTGTTACTCGGCTATTATGGCAACAACACGAGTAGCAAAAACCCCTTCGAAATCCCCCGTTGAATCCTCAGCCACTATGGTTCGAAATGTCGACCAACCCTTATAGGAAGAACCCATATTTTTCTTATTCAAGGCGGCGAAGGACCATTACCAAGACGTCATACTCAAAAGAAACTGTCATTCAGAGTAAGGTTTCCAGTTGTCCCCACATCAGACGTTGGGGAAGCAAGTTGCAAGGACAATCTCTTGCCTGGGTTGGGAATCTTTTTGCGACCATTCTGTCGGTTCTTCCCCTACTATGGTAAGAGAGTTCTATGCCAAGTTAGTGGATTCTGAACAAGATTTTGTATTTCTACGAGAGGGTCTAGTGCCCTAGAGTGCCACCCATATTAGCGAGCTCTTTCACTTCACTGAAAAGGAAGATACCCACATTGCGTTTTTAGAGGAGTTAACTAATGAAGGTGCTGACCTGGTGATGCGAGATATTTATGTCGAGGGTGCTGTATAAACTGGTAATGGTGCGCATAACTACACAATGCACCGACGTTATCTCACAACTCAAAGTAAGGTATGGTTCCACTTTGTTAACAGTCGAATTTTACCTTCAACCCATAGTACAATTGCAACACTTGATAGTATGTGCCTTTTGCAATCTATTTTGAGGGGTCGCCCCATCAATGTCGGCGCAATTTTACTTGATGGAATTGCTAAAGCCGCTTGTAAACAGACAGGTATCCTACCTTTCCCTTCTTTAATTATGATGCTCTACAAATAAAAGGGTATTGTGCCCCGTGATGGTGAGGAGGTGCTGGACAATAAGGGGCCAATAAATGATATCTCGGTGGAGCAAATGACTAGGGGATAAGAAACCCCTCTAGTGAAAGAAGAAGAAAAGGAAGGGAAAGAAAAAGGAGAAGCAAGAAAATGCACCCACAATCACTCAGGTGGAGAAAAAGATGGCTACAATACAACAAATCAGTGATCGCATGGATCTGCGCCAGATTCGCCTTGTCTACATGTTCGAGGAAATAGATTATAGAAAAACGTCTTCTATGTGTACACAAGGGCATGGAACAGCGCTATTGTCACCACATTAAGGAATTTGAGCCCAAGTCCCATGCCAGAGTTCCATGTATTCCTACCTATTGTTAGGGAAGCCCCAACGTCCTCTGAGCAACCTACTCTTGACGGTAGGCCTTAACCTATTCCATCACCAACAAGGATTCATATCTCAGATGATGAGGAGAGCAAGGAACATTCTAACACCATGGAAGACTGTTTCATTGCCAACCTGTTCGAGGATGAACTTAACATGGCTGAAAGGGAGGCTATTGTTGAAGAGATGCGTATATCGATCATATCTAAGGGTTTGGAAGCAGACACAATTGAGCAAGAAAAGCCTGAGGATGAAGAAGCAGAGAAAGAGAATGAAGGGGAAGAAGAAGGACCTAAAGCAGAGGACCCTGAAGAAGAGAAGGAAGAGGAAAAGAATGATGCCCTGACAAATTTCAAAGAACAATTAGTCATTGCACCCACAAGTGTGGGGGCATCCAGTGAAGACGTGGCTCCACTTGAAGCGAGGCAGGCTGAGGCAATCACCAGCAATGCCTAGGATCTTAACCCTCTGGCCATTGTGCCTTATATAGCACCACTTGCTGAAGTCCATCCATCTAGTGTGATTATCGATAAGGCTTACACTCAACCGACTGTGGAAGAACAATTTGTTGCCCCGGTTGATTCCAAGGACAAAAAGTAAAAGAGGAAAGACAAGAAAAAGAGGCACAAAGCAGAGGAGGAGCGTCCAAAGAAGAAGATGAAGAAAGCCAAAGCAGTCACTTCATCGGCTGCTGAACAATGAGTTAGTTTACTTTTCATTAGTTAGTTGCATGCATAGCATTTAGTTGTCATTACATTTTTATTTGCCACTGCATTTCATTTGTTCATACATTTGCATTATAGTTGCATTTCCATTTATATATGTATAGTTTTGTCAGTGCATTGAGGACAATGATGACATTAAGTTTGAGGGGTTATTGTGTGAAATGGAAATGCAATTACACCCACATATTTAAAAATTTATTTGTGTCTTAGGTTAATGAAAGTATGCAAAAATTCAACAATAATGTGATCATAGTTTTTATTTTATGCATAAATCTTGAATTGCTTGGAATGCTGATATGTGAATTGGGTGAATATGAATGAATATTGAGCCTTCTATTTTTGGATGAATAATTGAAATTGCTTCTGTAAAAAATGGGTAGAATCAACATTTGAATCATGAAATAATTTACTAATTACAGCGACATTGTACTAATAAAAGGCACTCCAATGTGAGTGCATTATGACTTATCAAGGGAGAACACTTGCATGTGTTAGAAAAATCATCTAGCCAAAGGCTATCACTGCAAGAGTGTGTGTCGGCATAATTACATACTTCTTGGGGGTTTGTTGCACTCCATTGTTACTACCCAGGAACAAAGGTAAAGTAATGCAATGACATCTCTCAGTCACTTACAAAAAAAGAGGAAAGAGAAAAGAAGAAAAAATAAATATATACTGTATTAGTCAAGAAAGGTAAAGATTCAAAGCTTGTTACTAACATTAGTGAAGTTGTAACTTTCATTATTCATACCTACGCATTATTCTATCATGTGAATACAATTTGTGCATTAGAATTCCAGAGGAATTAAGTTGATAGAATAATGGTTGCAGTGACATGTATTTTTGTGACTTTGTTTACTTGAGGACAAGTAAAAACTCAAGTTTGAGGGTGTGATAGCATTGGAAATAACACTTATTTTCTCCCTTAATTTATGTAATAACTATCCCTTTCTACATTATACATAGCATGCATGATAGTCATTTCATACTTAGTATTTACAATTTCTAACACAATGTTGTGTGGCTTAAATTCTCGATATTTTATCTTTTTCATGCACTAATGTCGCCATATGCAGCATATGTATTACGTTTGAAATTGTTAGCGCAGGGATCCATCTTGAAAGATCGATGCTTGAAAAAGTTCAAAGATGCAGCCACAAGTTTAGCTTGGAATTGTGGCCAGAAATGTCACCGCATGGAAACATCTACTTTTTATGTATGAATTCATGCTGCAAACACATCTGGAAGCACCATCGTAAGAGAATAACATGTTGTAGCCATAATTAAAGATCACAAATCGCACCCAACGATGTCACGATAACCTGCAGATTCACAAAGAACATACCAGATCTGCGTGAGTGCACAGCTGGATTTTAACAAACTTTGATAGCTTTAGAAGGAGTTGGATCTGAGAAGAGATGAGATCTACAATTCTCAAAGCCAATAAGTAGAGGAGAAAAGAAGGAAAGAGATATCAAGAGATAGAGAGATTAATTCTACAAATTTTCTAAAGCTTTGAAGCTCAATTCGGGAGTCCGGTGAGCTGATCGAGCAAGTGTGTGACAACTCCTGACGAGGAGTGCTTGATGCGATACAAGAAGAGCGATTAAGGGATAATCCTAGTAACCTAGGAATAGTATGCTGCGATTTATTTGTTAATCCCTCTTTTAATACTGATGAATTCTCATTGACAATTGATTGTATATGGAAATATCTTTCAATGTTAGATTACTTTGATTCCTATTCACTTCTTCTCATTTGTTTTCCCTTGGATTTAACTATTTTGTTCGCGGAAGTACAATTGCAATCTACCGACACTAGAAAGTGCGGTGACAAGTTAGGTTAACAAGTAAGTTAGCGGAAGTTTCTTGAGGCTACGAGGAATTCTAGTCACTTGTTCTTGAGTGCAAGGCATTGCCAACACTAAAAGGTAGGATAAATGTGTGTGCTTGAGTCTTGGTTAAACAACGAGTTGTTAGTGGTATGATTTCATTGTAACTTTAGTGTTGCGACATTTCATCTATAAAATACCTTGTCATCACATCTAGCATTGCTACTTATTGAATTCAGTGATCCACTCCATTCTTCACACTTAATCATTCTTTTACTTTCCCTACATTTAAATCCTCTTCATATCAACAATGATTTATTTTATTTTCAGTTGCTGTTACGTTTTTCATTGCATTGACAACTTTGACTAACTTAGTTGTGCAGATCTGATTTAATTGCTTTAACATCCTTACTAGCATTTTCTCTAATTTCAAATTTAGTTGCTTCGACAATTGAATATCAAGAACTCTATCCTCATGGGATCGATATCCGATAGAGTAGTTCTATCAACTGTACTTGCATCGACGAATGTCCGCTTGCACTTAAATATTGTGAAATTTACAAGCCGATCAAGAAGATAAGCCTCTTTATCACTATCTCATAAACCCGAAGGAGACCAATTACGTAAGTGCTCAAAACCCTATTCAAGTACTTCAAACCTAGGATGGAAAGATCACCTCAATTTTAGGTGGGGACGAAGCCAAGGGGAAATAGTAACAACAATCAAGTAAAGGTAAAACAAGTACAATCTAACTATGCTAATAACGCCAAATTAGTGGGAAAGTTAGAGGAAAGAATGCATTAATTGATAAGTATGATGAGTGATATTTTGAGACAAATTGGTTCAGGATTCCATAGAAACACCGAATATAATCCCTATAACGAAGGTAAAAAGCAGGTTAAAGTGATTGATTTGAGATCGAGCAAAGCACTGAGTAGCCCAGAACGACCTAAGGATGAAGAGCTTAATAAACCACATGATGTCACAAACATTCCGTTCAATGATGACACTGAAGTCGTCAAGCCTAAGGAGGTGTCCATGAGAGAGGCATTAGAAACAAAGGAAGATGTGTCTAAGGAAGGAAAGAACACCTCGTTCCCTTTCCGAAAAGGTTAGAAGAGAAGAAGTGACAAGATAAAAATGACTTTGTAAGTTTTCTCAACCTTTTCAAATCCCTTAATATTAACCTACCTTTGATTGAACTAATAGAAAAGGTGCCTAAGTACGCCAAATTATCTAAAGGAGATCATGACACGGTGTCGAAAAATAAAGGTAGGCTAACAAGTAGAGGTGAACGCATCATGCAGTGTTATTATCTCCAAGGTAATTCCCAAAAAACTGAAGGATCCTAGCATTTTTACTATTCAAATTAAAATTAGGAATCTTCAGTTTAACAAGGGTCTTTGAGATCTTGGTGCAAGCATAAACTTAATGCCTTTGTCAATATTTAAGAAGCTTAGGAGTAGAGATCTTAAGAATACCCAAGTTACTTTACAACTAGCAAATCGGTCATATGTATTACCGAGGGAAGTTTTAAAGGACGTCTTAGTTCAAGTAAGGAGTTTTATCATCCCTGCAGATTTTGTTGTTTTAGACTTCGAGGAAGACAAGGATATCCCCATTTTGCTAGGAAGACCATTCTTAGCCACGTCACAGTCCACCATCGACCTAAACAATAATGAGCTCACTATGAGTATAAATTGTGAGGTGAAAACCTTCAAATGTGGTGATAAAAGTGATGAAACTAAGGAGCACAATGAAAGATTTCATCTACTCGAATTAAACAAGGGAGAAGGGTACAATCGAATCCTATTCATGAATAAAGAAAGAATTAATAGATTTAAGGAAAGGTATCGATTGAGGGAGTTGGAAAGAGCTCATGAGAAATGAACAAAAGGTGAAAAAATTGGATCTATTGGGTAAGGGTAAGCGTACCAGATGAGTCTAGTAGTAAAACTTAATGGAAAAAAAAAGTGGTACTAACTTACGTATAATATTGTATATCACTCTAACATGTTTTTCTTTTAGTTTTTAATAGAAAACAGGGGTTTGTTGTGACATACTATCAACTTTGTCGTAACAAAAGTGACAGAATCCGAAAAGAGCAAGACTGAAGCTGAAGTCGAGACATGGACACCCTCTCATTGCAACAAAGTAAACAAAATCGATAAAAATCAGGGCTGGGGAGAATGTCGTGACAAGTCATCAATTATGTCGTGACTTAAAGGCAATGAAGGGGATGTCGTGAGAAAGACTATTTATGTTGCGACATCAACTGCAATTTCTACAGAATTGACTCGGCACAACTACGTAACTTGGCGACTAAAGGGCTTATGTTTTTCGAATTTTCACACCTTAAAACCCTAAATACTAATCATTATAAATATCTAAATATCATTCTAACTCATTTTATCTTATTTTAACACATAAAAAACCTAGAAATCCTTTCCTTTCTCTATTTTCTCCTTACTTTTCAGGTTTCCAAGCAAAAGGGAAAGGCACACCCATCCAGGTTTAAAGTTCCTATTTTACATCTTTATTATTTAGAATGCCTCCTAGAAAGGTTAGACGTACAGTAGAATCTGAACCATCACTGGATACAACTCTTTCATATTTTCTAAACCGGAATGTAAAAAAATATTTCAAAGAACTTCAAGGAAAAACCTTTATTCAAGAAAGGGTTTTTGATCCATTGATGGTTTTATGTAAGAAAGTTTGGCCGTTAGTTAGGTACTATAGATGGGAGCATTTTTGGACAATCCCTACAAAACCTATTGTTATCCCTGTAGTCCAGGAATTTTATGCTGCTTTAAAAGATCATATCTTTAGGAATAGGGATGAACTCAATTGGGAAACCTTAGTAATTAGGGGAATTAGTGTTAATGTAACCCTCAAAATAATTTGTAGTTTCTTTAATGCTCGTTATTATGAATAGGATTTCTTAGATCAAATTGATTTAGAATCCTTTATTAATATAGACATGCATGAGGTAATTACTTATTTGTCTAAGGAAGGGGGAATGGAAATTTAGGCAAGGCACTAGCATTCCCACATCATTTAATCAAGCTATCATGTTTCTGAAGCTAAGATGAGGATTTAATTTATTTTTACCCATATGATTCCTACTTTAAAATTTTCTATTGTCAATGCTTTTCGAGCAATCTTGTTATTTGCAATTTTACAGAAAAAGTAGGTTTCTATAGGGAAATGGATCCACCGAGACATCCATCAAGCAAACTTTGAAACCATCGAAAAGTGTCATTGGTGACACACTCTTCCAATAGTATGGAGAACTTCGTGCTAAACAAATAAGAGAACGAAAGAAGAAACCATGAGATTTGACGACTACACCAACATCCACATGAAGGTTGGCACCAGTCCAATAAGAAGTTGGTGAAGGGACTCATGCAAAGTTGGATTGCATGCTCTAATGGATGCACGAATCAAGACCAGTATTCCAAGTGGTTTCTCGACAGCATAACCTTAGGGTCCCTAACTACACTACGGACATGTTTGGGGCAATGAATGAGAAACATGATGATGAAGAGCCAAAATAAGGGAATGATAGTGAAGATGAGGAGGATTAATTTTTTTAAAACAATTTAGTTTTGTAAATTTTAGGTAATTTTTTGTTTTATTTCTAGACTTATAAAATTCGTAGTAGGACTAGAATATATCTTTGTATATGTTCTTGAATTCTTTTTGTAAGAACCCCACATTATGGAAGACACAACAATTTTGAACATTAAATGCCAAAAGGACTAAGACAACCACCATAAGAAGAAGAGAACCTTCAAGATAAATCGGGTAACTTCTTTCCTTTATTATTTAAGAGGACTACACATTGGGGACAATGTGTTTTCTAAAGTGTGGGGGGTAACATAGGAATTTTTGGCATTTTTGGCATATACTTTTTATTTTTTAATTTTTATGTGTGTTTGAGCTTGTAAAGATACAAGTGATTGGTTACGAGCATGTAAAATAGGTTGATTATGTTGATTGGTAAATTTGGAATGATGATAAGGAATTTTTAATTTTTGAGCATGAAACATTTTAGTTCTATAGGTTAATTAAAATATATATAGAAAGGTATTATTAATACCAAGTGATGAGCAAGATATGAGGAAACAAGTATACTAGTATATATGATAGATGATAATTTTGAAATTATGAGATGAAATTGATATTTGAGCATATTAAGGTGTTTAAAGATGACCTACGACATTGTTTTGTGATCTGTCGGTTTCATACCTAGCATATTGAACTACTTTTCACACTTGAAGAGCTTGAAATCAAGTATTTTCGTTATGTTTTCATAGGATTTAGTTTAGATTTCTTATTTAATTAAATTGTGTAACCTAAGTGTTAAAATGTTGTTTATTTGTCTTTAAGGCCAAATGAGGCCTAAAGGTTAGCTAACATACTTGGTGAGTGTGCAGAAGACCATAAGAAGTGTACTAAAAGGAAACTGATCACTTCGTCACAACATAGGCTGAGCCACACTACAACCAAGGGACCGAACATAAGGAATTTGAAATTTGACTTATTTGTCGCGACACACAGGAGCTACGTCACGACAACACCTGTAGGATGACGCTTCACATGAAGACTAATGGCTATGCCGCAACACAAGATCTGGTGTATCGCGACTTTGACCCCTAGACGCAGATCTAACATTAAATGAAGGGCGTTTTGGTCTTTAAAATGCCACACAAGGAACGACAGCTAACCTAGGGTTAAGGAAAAATGGTCATCGAAAGCTACAAATATGACCTTTAGCATCAGGGTTTCATACACCATTACTTAGCTTTTAATTTTCCGTTTTAGTTTTATTTATTTTCGCTTTTGAAACGAGATTGTAGAAACTCACGTAAACGATCGAGGAGTTTTTCCCGACAAATCGCTTAATACAATTTAGTTTCTTTTTCATTCTCTTTTGTATTATATGTTTTCATATATTGTGTTATTGGTGAATAAAGAAACCGTGAGTAACTAATTCCATTTTGGGGAATTAGGGAGTGGAAGAATGAGTAATTAATTATTGTTTTACAGGGATTTTACCTTTCAACTCAACTATTTGGGAAAGGAAGAACATTAAACAAACACTAGGCCTGACAACCTTATAAAGTCATCTAGGTGGGAATGAACTCAAAATTGGTATTACCCATCCGTGAACACCTTTTCTCCAAACAAATTTAGATTGTGACATCTAGCGATAAGTAATCTCTATCGACTTGCTATGCCGACTGAAGATTGAGAGATCCAACTATGGTAGTGACTAGTTGATTGGAGAAAAATCCCCAAAACCCAACAATTGAAGAAATCATACAAAAACAACCTAATCTCCCCAAAGACGTTTACAAGAATTTCTACAACTCAACTTTACTTTATTTTATTTTTATCTTTTTATTTTTACACATCCAAACAACTCATTTTCCCTCGTACTATAAACCCTAAAACCAATACTAATTAATTTTATTCTTTGTAAGGATTCTATTTACTATCGCCTTAAGCCTCCTTTGGGTATGTTCCTCGAAATATTTCTAAGTGTTCCGTTGTAAACACACTATATTTACAACCTAACTCGTATACTTGCGGAAAGCCAAAATTTACACCGAACGAGAGTACGTTCGGGGGCGGTCAAGTTGTTGGGGAGGCAATGCCTTAGTAAATTTTATTCTTTTATTGCTCATAGAATGATTAGGAAAATTTCAGGTTATAGATACAATTTTATTTTATTTCATTTTCTTTTCTCCTAGTTTATTTCTTTTAATCTATTCATAAAATTATTTAATTTAAAATGATGAAAAATACATTGGGGATGTTTTTTTATTTGGAATGGTTACAGTTTAATATTGCTAGACCATCAATTTATCAAAACCATTTTTAATTAAATCCATCCTTAATATCTTGGATTGCTAACAATGTTACTTTTTCTAATCCTTCGATAGAGGATCATGCTGTATTCTTACAAAAATTCGAGGCCATTTGTAGCACAGTTTCTTATTCTTGAGCCGCCCCAAGCGTGATTAGATTGTTATTAATCCCGTTCGCTTTGAATGGAAAGGCCAAGTCATGGTTAGATTATTTTCCTCCAAATACTATTACTACTTGGGAAGAATTTGTACATAAGTTTTTTTAGCGAATGATTTCTATGCCTAAGATTATGCAGGGATATATACAAATGTTTCATTTTAGGCAAACGATGACGGAGACATTGGGACAAGCTTGGGAGAGATTCAAAACTATACTTCGATCCATATTAGGAGGAGGAATTTATATTTCCATCCAACTTTAGCACTTCTATGACGAGTTGAGTACAAAAAATAGACATAAAGTAGATATATTCTGGGAGGAACAAATGGAACCTTCAGGAGAGATTAGCAACCTTGTCTGCAACCAACTTGTTACCAATCAATGCAAAGAAGAAGATTTTCAAGATGAGGAAACTATGGAAGAAGAGACAACTAAGGAATCTCTAAATGCTCAATTAGAGTGGTGGTAACAAAGCAAGGGGGTGGTGGATCAACTGATGCCAATGAGTACTAAAATGATACCTTCAATTGTAAGGCCACCTAAAGTGGAGCTAAAACCATTACCATAACACTTGAAGTATAGATACTTGGGTGAGAAAAATACTTTACTTGTTATACTTGCATCAAGATTAAGTAACTCACAAGAAGCAGCTTTGTCAGAAATACTCAAGCATCATAAAAAGGCTATTGGCTAGACGATCGCTGATATAAAAAGGATAAAACCAGCATTCTGTTAACACAAAATTTGATTGGAAGAACGCAAGAAACTTATTGTTGATGCACAGAGACGACTCAATCTAGCCATTAAATAAGTGGTGAAAAAGGAACTAGTAAAATGGTTAGACACGGGGTTAATTTATGACATCTTTGATAGTGAATGGGCAAGCTCGGCACAATGCATACCAAAAAAAGGTGGGTTGACAGTTGTAAAGAATGATCGTAATGAGATAATCCCTACAAGAACAGTTATTAGGTGAAGAGTTTGTATTTATTATAAGAAATTAAATGATGCAACGAAAAAAGATCACTTTCCACTACCTTTCATTGATAAAATGTTGGATCGGTTGGTAGGTAAGGAAGATTAATGTTTCCTATATGGGTATTCAGGATACCATCAAATCCCAATACATCTCGATGACCAGGAAAAAATAACTTTTACATGCCCTTTTGGGACCTATGCTTTTAAACGTATGCCTTTTGGACTTTGTAATGCACCATCTACTTTTATGAGATGTATGACAGTTATTTTTACAAATATGCTAGAAGAAGGGTTAGACGTATTCATGAATGATTTCTCAGTATATGGAGACTCTTTCGAGGAGTGCCTGTGAAATCTAGAAAAAGTCTTGTAGAGATGTAAGGAGATTAATTTAGTACTCAATTAGGAAAAATGTCATTTCATGGTAAGAGAAGGGTTAGTTTTGGGGCATCAAATATCACAAAAAGGGTTAGAAGTAGATAAAGTGAAAATCAAGGTAATCAAAAACCTTTCATATCCCACAAATGTCTAAGGTATTCGAATTTTTTGGGTCATGTAAGGTTTTATAGAAGGCTTATAAAAGATTTTGCTCATACTTCTAAACCCTTAAATTTATTATTACAAAAGATGTTCCATTTGTTCTTTGTAATAGTTGCATTGAAGCTTTTGAGAAGATAAAAGAGAAATTGATAACTGCCTCCATTATTGTCACACCAAATTAGAATGAACCTTTATCATTATGTGTGATGCTAGTGATTATGTTATAGTTATCGTATTAGGACAGAGGAAAAACAATCTATTTGGAGCGATTCATTATGCCAGCAGGACTCTTAACCCCGCTAAATGCAATTATACTATTACTCAGAAAGAAATGTTAGTTGTAGTTTTTGCCTGCGATAAGTTTCATCCATATTTAATGGCTAATCGTGTGTACATTTATACAAATCATTCAGCTTTGAAGTATGTAATAAAGAAAAAAGAAACCAAAGCACGGTTGATGAGATAGGTATTGCTACTACAAGAATTCAATTTATGAATCATGGACTGGAAAGGGACGGAGAACCGAATAGTAAATCATCTATAATGTCTGGAAAATTCTACTATCCTTGTACCTTTGGAAGAAATAAAGGGAACTTTTACAGATGAGCAACTCTTTAAAGTAGAAACTCGATTCCTAGACACAGGAGCAGTATGGTATGCAGATTACATGAACTATTTGGCAAAAGGGGTGTTCCCAACAAAAGCCTCCTAGCAACAAAAGAAATGAATCATGCATGAAGCAAAAAATTACATTTGGGAGGATCCTTATGTGTTTAGGCAATGTGCAAATCAATTAGTACGAAGATGTGTAGCTGAGGAAGAAATCAATAATATCCTTAAAGGATGTAACAACTCTCCTTGTGGAGGCCATTTCGATGGAAAACATACAGCTCAAAAAATTTTGTAATACAGATTTTGTTGGCCTACCATGAATCGTGATGCTCATATGTTTGTGCAAAGCTGTGATCAAAGCCAATAAATGGGGAATATATCAAAAAGGGATGAATTGCCATAGGTAGCAATTATCGAGGTAAAAATCTTTAAGGTATGAGGAATTGATTTCATAGGTCCTTTTCCTAATTCATTTGGGAATCAATACATCTTGTTGGTTATAAACTATGTTTCTAAATGGGTCGAAGTTGTGACATTACCTAGTAATGATATCAAGTTAGTGGTAAAATTTTTAACAAAAAACATTTTTTTTAAGATTTGGGACTCCTAGAGCATTGATCAATGATGAATGATCGCATTTTTTCAGCAAACAATTTGAAGCAACTCTCGTAAAATACAGTATTCAGCAAAACATGGCAACTACATATCACCCTCAAGCGAATGGGCAAGCTAAAGTTTCTAATAGAGAAATTAAACATATCATAAAGAAAACTATGAATCTTAATCGTAAAGATTGGGCAGCAAAATTAGACAACGATTTATGGGCCTACCAAATAGCATATAAAACACCCCTTAGAATATCATCGTATAAACTCATGTATGGAAAAAATTGTCACATACCTATTAAATTAGAGAGAAAAGCATATTGGGCTATTAAAGAATTGAATTTAGATCTTGAATTAGTAAAAATAAAGAGATTGTTCCCGTTATAGGAATTAGAGGAGTTTTGATTTATGGCCTATGAGAACACAAAACTTTATAAAGAAAGAAGTAGGTTGTACCATGATGCCAAGATTCAGAAACGAAACTTCGAGCCAAGATAGAAGGTACTCTTGTTTAATTCCCAACTCAAACTATTTCCTGGGAAACTTAAATCACGATGGACAGGGCCATATTATTAATCAGGTAAAACCATATGGAGTAGTCGAGTTAGTAGGAAAGAGTGGTGAAACTTTCCTAGTTAATGGGCAAAGGATAATTCATATTACGGGGGAACTACAGACATACTTATTGAGGAGCAACGTTTACACTGCAAAATGATATGGGATAAAAAGCCAGAGCTAAACTCAAACATCCAAAATACCCAAGGAATAGAAAATAGCTCTAATTCAGAATTAGAGAGAAGTTGGTTTCGATGTAGCGACAATCATACCTAATGTCGTGACAACCACATATAGGAGTAACATGATTATTAGCCTCGATGTCACGACATACCACCCTTATGTCGCGACGAATACTAATTCACGGAACAGCAATCCTAAGACTAACTTCGCGATATACTTAGTGTATGTCGTGACACACTGACGTAATAGCAGCAGTATAGGTAAGACTCTAACTCTTAACAATTTTAATTAGAATTAGATACTGTAAGTTTTGAACAACACTTAACTTCTAAACTTCCTACTAATCAGTCCCTATAAATAAACATCCGTTCCATGATTACTTTTCCGTTCTTAAAACTAAATGGCTGATTCAAGTGAAAGTGTTGCTAACCTTATTTTTGAATTCCCAGAAGACTACCTAGACAGGTATCTTCAACAACTACAGTCGCATACTTTCATTCAGGAACAAGGGTTTGATCCTTTGATGCAAGTTTGCCGAGGTATTTGGGAAACTGTAGTCAATCATGAATGAGCTCAATTTTTACTGCCCTGCAATGAATCAATAAATATTTCAGCAGTTCAAGAATTTTATTAAGCCCTGAAGAAACGTGAAGCCGAGAGAGTTTATGGGTAGATTCAAGGTCCAATAAAAATTCGGGGAGTTGAAATATACCTAAATGAGGTCCAAATTTGTAGATTTTACAACATCCCATATTATTACCAAGATTACCTTCATAGAGTCAACTTGAAGGAATTTAAGAATATCGACACGAATGAGATCTTAATGTTCTTAACAACAAGAAAAGAGGTATGGACTTATCGCAAAGGTATGATAATCCCAGAAACTTTCAACCAAGAATTTATGACACCGAAAGCTAAGATGTGGATGAAATTCGTTTGTTCCAGAATACTTCCCACTTCTGATATGACTAAGATACGTCCAATTCATGCCATAATAACATAAGGAATTCTCAAGAAGAAACAGATTTGTGTAGGAAAGTGGATTCACCAAAGTATGGTGGAATGTGCGAAGAACTTAGGGAAAGGTATATTTTCCCCTCATCTAATTTTTGCCATGTGCATAAAGGCAGGAGTACCAATTGGGAGATTTGATCATACCATGAATCTACCAAGCAAACTCTTAGGCGATGACTTGTTTGTACAATTCACATTACTACAGAAAAGTCAAAGTGAAGAATGGAGGAAAACAGGATTGAATGACGAAAAAGAATAGGGACTTATAGTATGATTTATGTTTAGAATTAGGTTTTCTTTGTTTATTTTTTACTATTTATTTTATTCACTATTTCAGATAATTTTTATTTTTGAATAATTTTTGTTTTTGGTTTTAGACTTATATAATTCGTAAAAGTAGGACTAGAATTTATTTTTGTATATGTGCTTGAATTCTTTTTGTAGGAACCCCACATTATGGAACACACAACAATTTCGAACATTAATGCCAAAAGGAGAAGGACAACCACCATAAGAAGAAGGAAACCTTCACGATAAATTGGGCAACTTCATTCATTTATTATTTGAGGGGACTACACATTAGGGACAATGTGTTTTCTAAAGTGTGGGGGGTAACATAGAATTTTGAGCATATAAAATTTATTTTTCTTTTTATGTGTGTTTGAGCTTGTAGAGATATAAGTGACTGGTTAGGAGCATGTATTATAGATTGATTATGTTAATTGATAAATTTAGCATGATGATAAGGATTTTTTAATTTTTGAGCATGAAATTTTTAAGTTGTATGGGTTATATTACATATAGATAGAAAGGTATTACTGATACCAAGTGATTTGTAAGATATAAGGAAACAAACATGCTAGTATATATGATAGATGATAATTTTGAAATTATGTGATGAAATTGATATTTTATGCATATTAAGGTGTTTAGGGATGACCTAAGGCATTGTTTGGACCTACCTATAGCTAAAAAGTCAAATCCTATTTTAAATTTTCAATTAGTACCCATCTTTGAGCCTTATGACCCTCTTGATGAACCACATTATAAGCCTCTTTAGCCATAAAATGAAAAACAATTTGTGTATACACTTTACTTTGGTCCTATTTTGCATGGAAATAGATGTACGGCCATTGGTATTAAGGGTAACTAGATACATTAAGGTGGAGGTTACAAAATAAAATTAGGAAACTCAATATAATATATGAACTTTAGATTAGCCAAAATAAGAAAAATAAAAAACTCAAAAAGAAAGAGAAAAATGAGTAGAATCAAAAGAAGTATGAGTATGACAACATGTGAATAGTGACAAAATTATAAAGTCACCAATAAGAAGAAAAAGAAAGAAATATTACTCAAAAACCAAAAAGAAAGAAAATACTCATATGCTAGCTAAATGATTATTTTATTATGAGAATCCTAAAATGGAGAGCAAAGGATGGTGAGAGATGGAGAAATCAGGGGGTGAGATGGAGTGGGACATAAAAGGGAAGAAAAGGGAACAATACAATGTGTCAAACTATTTTCGTGTTTGTAACCTTTTGTGCTTAACAATTTTTTGAAATTCATGCCTATCCTAAGCCTCAACTTACAAGCTGAAAAGTCTTATGTGACTTAAATAACATTAAGCATGAATAAAAATGGAAATTATATGATTTCACTATGGTTGTCTGTATTGTACTAGGATAATAAAAATACTTATATTTGACATTAATGGATATATATTGCTAAAATATTAATATGTATATTTCCTATAGCCTATTGAACTTATATTGTTTCAAATCAAATATGGTAAAGTTTCTTAATTATCATATCAAAGTTATTAAGGAATATAAGATGCCTAGACTCCATGTTATGAGCCACTCTCTCTATAACTATAAAACTCAAACTCTTCATTTTTCTTTATATTTGTTTTGTTTGCATGAGGATAAGAGAAGACTTAAGTGTGAGGGAGTTTGATTTGTCGGTTTCATACCTAACAGATTGACCTACTTTTCACACTTGAAGAGCTTGAAATCAAATATTTTCATTATGTTTTCATATGATTTAGTTTAGATTTCTTATTTAAATAAATTGTGTAACCTAAGTGTTAAAATGTTGTTTATTTGTCTTTAAAGCCAAATGAGGCCTAAAGGTTAGTTAACATACTTGGTGAGTGTACAAAAGACCACAAGAACTGTACTAAAAGAAAATTGATCACTTCGTCACGACATAAGCTAAGCTATGTCACAACCAAGGGACCAGACTTAGGGAATTTGAAATTTGACTTCTGTTTTGTGACACACAAGAGCTATGTCGCGACAACGCCTATAGGACGATGCTTCACATGGAGACTGATGTTTATGTCGTGACACAAGACATGGTCTATCGCGACATCGACCCTTGGACACAGATCTCACATTAAATGAAGGGCATTTTAGTTTTTCCAATGACACTTAAACACGAGAAACAGCAGTTGACCTAGGGTTGAGAAAAAAGGCCATCGAAAGCTATAAATAAGACCTTTAGCTCTACGGTTTCATACACCATTACTTAGCTTTTAATTTTCAGTTTTAGTTTTATTTATTTTCTAATTTTGAAACAAGACTGTGGAAACTCACGTAAACAATCAAGGAGTTTTTCCCGACAAACCACTTAATACAGTTTAGTTTCTTTTTCATTCTTTTTTGCATTTATGTGTTTTCATATATTATGTTATTGATGAATAAAGAAATCGTGAGGAACTAATTCCATTTTAGGGAATTAAGGAGTGGAAATATGAGTAAGTAATTGTTGTTTTACAAGGATTTTACCTTTCGGATCAACTATTTGGGAAAGGAAGAAAATTAACAAACACTAGTCCTGACAACCCTAAAAAGTCATCTAGGTGGGAATGAACCCAAAATTGCTATTGCCCATCTGTGAATCTGTGAATACCTTTTCCCCAAATTGATTTAGATCGTGACATCTAGTGATAAGTAATCTCTATCGAATTTCTATGCCGGCGAAAGATCGAGGGATCCAACTGGGGTTAGTGACTAGTTGATTGGAGGAAAATCCCCAAAACCCAACAACTGAAGAATCATACGGAAACGACCTAATCTCCCCAAAGACGTTTATAAGAATTTCTACAACTCAATTTTACTTTATTTTCTTTTTATCTTTTTATTTTTATGCTTTCAAACAACTCTCTTATTTTCCCTCATACTATAGACCCTAAAACCACTACAAATTAATTTTATTCTTTATAGGAATTCTATTTACTATCGCCTTATGCCTCCTTTAGGTATGATTCTCGAAACACTTCCATGTGTTCCATTGTAAACACACTGTATTTACAATCTGACTTATATACTTGTAGAAAGCCGAAATCTACACCGAACGGGTCATTTGGACTCACCTAGAGCTAAAAAGCAAAACCCTATTTAGAATTTCCAATTAGTACCCATGTTTGAGCCTTATAACCCTTCTTGATAAACCACACTATAAGCCTCTTCAGCGTTAAAATCAAAAAATTGTGCATACTCTTTTCTTTGGTCCTGTTTGCATGAAAATAGACATACGACCATTGGTATTGAGGGTAAGTAGACACATTAAGATAGAGGTTACAAAACAAGAATAGGAAAATCAATATAATGTATGAACTTTAGTTTAACCAAAAAGAGAGAAATAGAGAAAAATAAAAAAGAAAAGAAAAATGAGTAGAAAAAAAAGAGTCATGACTAAGGAAACATGTGAATAGTGATAAAATTATAAAGTCACCAAAAAGATGAAAAAGAAAAAAATCTTACTCAAGAACCAAAAAGAAAGAAAAATAGTCATAGGCTATCTAAAGGGATTATTTTATTTTGAGAATCCTAAAATGGAGAGAAAAGGATGGTGAGAGAAGGAGAAATAAGGGAGTGAGATGGAGTAGGACAAAAAGAGAATAATAGGGAACAATACAATGTGCCAAACTATTTTCGTGTTTGTACCCTTTTGTGCTTAACTATTTTTGAACTTCACACCTATCCTAAGCCTCAACATGTTACAAGTCGAAAATCCCAATATGACTTAAACAACATTAAGCATGAATAAAAATGGAAATTGCATGATTTCATTATGGTTGTCTGTATTGTACTAGGATAATTAAAATACTTATATTTAGCATTGATGAATACATATTGATAAAATCTTAATATGTGTATCTCCTATAACCTACTGAACTTATACTATTTTGAATAAAAAATAGTAAAGTTGCTTAACAATCATGTCAAAGTTATTAAGAAATATATGATACCTAGATTACATGCTATGAACCATTCTTTGTATAGCTATAAACTTAAGCTCTTCACTTTTCTTTTTATTTTTTTTTGTTTGCTTGAGGACAAGCAAAGACTTAAGTGTGGGAGAGTTTGATATGTCAGTTTCATACCTAGTGGATTGAAGTATTTTTCACACTTGAAGAGCTTGAAATCAAGTATTTTCGTTATGTTTTCATAGGATTTAATTTAGATTACTTATTTAAATAAATTGTGTAACTCAAGTGTTAAAATGACGTTTTATTTGTGTTTAAGGCCAAATAAGGCCTAAAAGTTAGCTAATGTACTTGGTGAGTGTGCAGGAGAACACAAAAAGTGTACTAATAGGATATTGATCACCTACATCGCAATAAAGGTACCAAACTTAAAGGAACTCGAAGTTTGACTTTTGTGTCGCGACATACATGAGCTATGTTGCGATAACGCCCGAAGGATGACGCTTCGCGTGGAGACTGATGCCTATGTCGTGACACAAGACCTGGTGTGTCGCGACATCAACCCCTGGATGTAGATCTAACATTAAATGAAGGGTGTTTTGGTCTTTACAATGCCACTTAAACATGTAGGACGGCAGCTGACCTAGGGTTAAGGAGGAACGACCATCTAAAGCTATAAATAGAACCTTTAGCACTAGGGTTTTACACACCATTACTTAGACTTTAATTTTCCGTTTTAGTTTTATTTAGTTTTAGATATTGAAACGATATTGTAGAAACTTGCGTAAACAATCGAGAGTTTTTCCAAATAGATCGCCTAATAAAATTTACTTTCTTTTTCATTCTCTTTTGCACGTATATGTTTTCATTTATTGTTTCATTGATGAATAAAGAAACCATGAGGAACTAATTCCATTTTGGGAATTAGGGAGTGGAAGTATGAATAATTAATTGTTGTTTTACAGGGATTTTACCTTTTGGATCAACTGTTTTGGAAAGGAAGAACACCAAACAAACACTAGGACTGAAATCCCTTGAAAGTCATTTTGGTGGGAATGAACCCAAAATTGGTTTTTCCCATCCGTGAACATCTTTTCCTTAAACCATTTTAGATTATGACATATGCTGGCGGAAGATCGAGAGATCCAACTGGGTTAATGACTAGTTGATTGGAGGAAAATCCACAAAATCCAACAATTGAAGAAATCATACGAAAAATGACCTAATCTCTCCAAAGTCGTTTGTAAGAATTTCTATAACTTAAACTTAACTTTATTTTATTCTTTCTACTTTTATGCTTTCAAACAACTTTCTTATTTTTTATCGTACTATAAACCCTAAAATCAGTACTAACTAATTCTATTCTTTGCAAGAATTTTATTTACTATAGCATACGCCTCCTTTGGGTACGATCCTTGGAATACTACCAACTATTCCATTGTAAACACAGTATATTTACAACCTTACCCGTATAATTACGGAAAGTCGAACTCTACACCGAACAAGAGTACGTTCGAGGGCGATCACTAGTCTCCCCAAATCTGTTTATCGAATCTACATATTTCTTTCCCTTATTTTATTTACTTTATTTTTATGTTTTACAATCACAAAACCTTATTTCACTTTCGTACTATAAACCCTAAGAATAGTACTAATTAATTCCTTTCTTTGTAAGGATATGAATCATTACTACTTAAGCCTCCTTTAGGTATGATCCTCGGAATACTACCAAGTGTTCTGTTGTAACAAACTATATTACAATCTGACCGTTATACTTGCGGAAGCCCTAAAATACACAAAGAACAGGAGTACGTTCAGAGGCGATCAAAATTTCGTAAGATTATGCACAGAGAACGCTTAAGTTACATTGGTCTTATAGGCTTGTAATGTTCTGAGGTTTAGGACGATTTCAGTTCAAAGAAAGATATGGCTCAAAACTATTTAAACACTAGAAATAGTTAGGCACATAACATTGTTCGCTCTCTTCCCCCTTAATGTCCTATCCAATCTCACCACCTTTTTGTCGCCTTCTCTCACCTACCTTATTTCTCCATGTAGGAAGATACAATATAATACTAGCAACTATGGTCAGTTTAACGTATTTTGGTGCATGATGACTTTGTTTTCCCTCACTTTTGCGACTTTTTGTTTTGTCACTTGACTTTTTACTCTTTTCTTAGTCACAATGTTCTTGTCTTTGTTTTATACTTTTTCTTCTGATTCTTACTTTTGACTTTTCTGCATTTTTTTTTGCACACACACACACATATATATTCAACCTATAATCACTATATCACATTGTTTCTTCTTTTTTTGCTCTCTCTCTCTCTCTCTCTCTCTCTTTTAAGGAATTATCATAATGTATGTACCTAAACCCTCAATATCTATGGCCTGACATCTATTTCATAATGTATTAAAGGACTAAGAATAAGGAAAGTTCAAGTTTTGTGTGTGGGAAGGAGAAAAGGAATGAGAGAGAAGAAGAAATAAGGTGGTGAATAGGAAAGGAGATACTAAAAGGGAATAATATGGAACAATATAATGTGTCAAACTATTTTTGTGTTTGTAACCTCTTGTTGTTTACCATTCTTTTGAAATTCGTACTTGTCCTAAGCCTCAAAACGTTACAAGACAAAAAGACCTATATGACCTAAATAAATCTATGCATGAATGAATACGACATTAAACAGTCTCATTACAGCTATTTGTATTGTACTAGGATAATTAAAGTACTTATATTATTCATTGACAGAACTATACAAATAAGACCTTTACATTTGTATTTTTTGTAACTTATTGAACTTAGATGTTTTAATCAAAAATGGTAAGAATACTTGTTTATCATGCTGAATTTATTAAAAGATATAAAATTCCTAAGGCATATGTTCCGAACTTAGTAGTTGTACGATATGTGCTCAAGCTTTTATGTTCTTTTTATTGTTTTTGCTTTTGTTTGCTTGAGGATAAGCAATAACATAAGTGTCGGGGAGTTTGACATACTGTAATTTGACCTAGCAAATTAAACTAGCTTTCGCACTTTAGGAGCTTGAAATTGGGCATTTTCATTAGGATTACTTAGGATTTACTTCAGTTTTAGCAACATGAATAAATGTGTAAAAAAGTATAAAAAGGTGTCTTTTATTGACTTTAGGGCTGCCTGAGGCCTAAAGGTTGGCTAACAAACTTTGTGAGTGTGTAGGAGACCCTTAAAAGATGAACTATATTGAAATTGATCACTATGTCATGATATGGGACAAGTGATGTCGCAACACAAGGACCGAAACCATAAAATCCTGAAGCTTTCTTTTATGTTACGACACGGCCATAGCATGTCGCGAGAACACCAGGAAATCACACCAAAAGTAGTAGACTACCTACCATGTCGCGACACAGACCCTGTGTGTCGCAACATCGACTCTTGATCGCCTCCAAATGTATTTGGAGTGTATTTTGGGCTTCCACCAGTATACGGGTTGAGTTGTAATATAGTTACAACAAAGTAACAAGTACTCCAAGGATCGTACCCAAGAGAGGTGGAGCGATAGTAACTTTAATCCTTGCAAATAAAAGAAGTAATTAGTAATTTTTTTAAGGTTTACAATACGAAAGAAAAATAGAAGATTTTGGGTTTTAAATTAAAGAACATAAAATTAAAGTAAAAATATAAACCAATGGAAAAGAGATGAAAAATTCTATAAACACATTTCATGGAGGATTAGCTCACTTCAGTATGATTTCATCAATCGTCACTTTTAGAGTGTTCATCAATCAACTAGTCGCTACCTTAGCAAGATCTTTCGATCTTCCACTAACATAATGAGTCAACAAAGACTACTTATCTTTTAACCTCACAGTTTAGATTGATTTTAGGGTAAATGTGTTCACGAATAGGTAATACCAATTTTGAGTTAATTCTCGCCTAAATAACTTCCTTGGGTTGTGATCTACTAGTTTTATACCTAGCAGATTAAACTAGTTTACAAACTTGAAGAGCTTGAATTAAGTATTTTCTTTATGTTTTTAACTTAGATCATACCTTTTGAATAAATTGTATAAACTGAGTGTTAAAAGATTATTATATTGTCTTTAAGGCCAATTGAGGCTTAAAGGTTAGTTAACATACTTCGTGAGTGTGGAGGAGACCATGAGAAGTTGAAAAAATATGAAACTGATCACTTTGTCACGACATAGTATGTTTTACGTAGCAACAAAGGGACCAGACTTTAAGAATTCGAGAACTGACTTCTCTGTCACGAAAAACATAGGCTATGTCATGACAACGCCTGCCGTTGACACTAAGGAAGGAACTAATTGCTTTATCGTGACACAGGTCCTGGTGTGCCACGACATCGATCCTTGGACTCGGTTTCTACATCGAATGAAGGGTGTTTTGGTCTTTATCATGCCACTTAAACACGAAAGACGGCAATTGACCTAGGGTTGATGAAGACGGTCGACCAAGCTATATATAGGGCCTTTAGCACAAGGTTTAAACATACCTTTTCTTAGTTTTTAATTTTACTTTGTTATTTTCATTTAAAAATGATAATGTAAATTTCGCATAAATATTCGAGAAATTTTTCCTGAAAGATTGCCAATACAATTGAAGTTTCTTTTTCATTTCTATTTATTAAATTATATGTTTTCATATATTATTGTTTTGATGATGATCAAGAAAACCATGAGGAACTAATTCCATTTTGGGGAATTAGGGAGTGGAAGTATGAATACTTAATTGTTGTATAAACAAGTATGTTGCAATCAGATCAACTGTTTAGGAAAGGAAGATCATTAAACAAACACTAGGCCTAACAACCCTAAAACGTCATTTAAGTGGGAATGAACCCAAAATTGATATTGCCTATCCGTGAAAACCTTTTCCCCAAACAGGTTTAGACTGTGATGTCTAGCGATAAGTAGTCTCTATCGACTTACTATGCTGGCGGAAGATCGAGAGATCCAACTAGGGTAGTAACTAGTTGATTGAAGGAAAATCCTTAAAACCTAACAATTGAGGAAATCATACCGAAGCGACCTAGTCTCCCCAAAGTCGTTTATCGAATACTTACATCTCGTCCATTTATTTTTTTTATTTTTATGTTCTTCATAACAAATCTCTTATTTTATTCGTGTACTATAATCCTTAAACTTAGTACTATTTATTATTTTCCTTGTAGGGATTTAATTCACTATCGTTTACTCCTCCTTTGGGTACGATCCTTGGAATATTATTAAGTGTTCCATTGTAACACATTATATTTACAACCTAACCCATATACTTACGGAACCCAAAAACCTACACCGAAGGAGAGTACATTCGGAGGCAATCAAATTGTTGGCACCGTTGTCGAAGAGGCAACGCTTTAATGATTTTTTATTTATTCTTGGTTATTAGAATAATTAGGAAATTTTTAGGCTAGCGATATGATTTTCTTTATTTTATTTACTATCTTTTTCTGTTTTTAATTTAATTTCTTTACTTTGGTTTATAAAAATGAAGAAAAACGCATTAAGGATGTTTTTTGATTTAGAATGGTTACAATGTAGTATTGCTCAACCACTAATTTATCATAATCATTTTAAATTAAATCTCTAATATCTTGGATTACTGAGAATATTACATTTTTTTATCCTTTAATAGAAGACCCTGCTGCATTTTTATGGAGATTCGAGGCAATTTGTAGTACAGTCTCATACATAGAGGTAGCTTCGAGTGTGATTAAATTATTATTGATTCCTTTTTCTCTAAATGGGAAGGAAAATTCGTGGCTAGATTCATTACCCCCGAACACTATCACCACATGGGAAGAATTTGTATACATCTTTCTTCAACGAATGATTTCTATGCCTAAAATTATGTAGGGATACATACAAATGTTTCATGTCAGGCAAACTATGGCAGAAACATTAGGGCAAGCTTGGGAAAGATTTAAGGCCATACTTCGATCCATACTAGGAGGAGGTATTCATGTCGCTATACAAATTCAGCACTTTTATGATGGGTTGAGTATAGAAAACAGACGCAATGTAGATATTATGTCTGGGGGAAGTATTTGGACCAAGACTTGGCAAGATGTTACAGACATATTGGAAATAGCAAGTGCAAATGAAATATTCTGGGAAGAACAGTATGAACCCTTAAGTGAATCCAGAGAACATGTTTGTAAACAGATTGTGACCAGTCAATGTGAAGAAGAACACTCTGAGGATGGAGGCCAATGGAAGAAGAGTCAAATGTTAAATCTATAACAACCTAGTTGGAATGGTGGTAGCAAGACAAAGAGGTAATAGGTCAAACGATGCTGACTACCACAAAGATGATACCATCGATTGTGAGGCCACAAGAGGTAGAATTAAAATCATTACCAAAACATTTGAAATATGGGCATTTGGGGGAAAAATACTTTACCCATTATAATTACATCATGGTTAAGTAAGTCACAAGAAGAAGCTCTACTAGATGTGCTTAAACGTCATAAGAAAGCTATTGGGTGGACAATTGCTGATATCAAAGGGATAAACCCATCATTTTGTCAACACAAAATTCGGTTAGAAGAAGGAAGGAAACCTGTGGTAGATGCTCAGAGAAGATTCAATCCCACCATGAAGGAAGTAATGAAGAAAGAATTGTTAAAATGGTCAGATGCAGGTATTGTATATGCCATTTTTTATAATAAATGGATTAGTCCTACACAATACGTACCAAAAAAAGGTGGGTTGACAATAGTAGAGAATGACCACAATGAACTAATTCCCACATGAACGGTTACAGGGTGGAGAGTGTGCATTGGTTATAGGAAATTGAACGATGCAACAAAAAAAGATAACTTCCCATTACCCTTCATTGATCAAATGTTAGATTGGTTGGCAGGAAAAGAGTATTATTGTTTCTTGGATGGGTATTCAGGGTGCCAATACATCCTGATGATCAAGAGAAAACAACTTTTACATGCCCTTTCGAAACATATGCTTTTAAAAGAATCCTTTTAGACTTTGTAATGCTCTTGCTACCTTTATGAGATGTATGATTACTTTTTTTTTAGATATGTTAGAAGAAGGGTTAGATGACTTCATGGATGATTTCTCAGTATCTGGAGATTCATTCTAGGAATGTTTGCTAAATTTAGAAAAGGTGCTTCAAAGGTGCAAGGAAACTAATCTAGTGCTCAAATAAAAAAATGTCATTTCATGGTACAAGAAGGCTTAGTTTTGAGGCATCAAATATCAAGGACGGGATTAGAAGTAGATAAAGCAAAAATTAATGTAATAAAGAACCTACCACATCCCACAAATATCTAAGGTATTCGAATTTTTTTGGGACATGCAAGATCTTATAGAAGATTTATCAAAGATTTTGTTCATATTACTTAATCTTTAAATCTATTGTTACAAAAAGATGTTCCTTTTTTTATTTGATAATAATTGCATAGAGACCTTTGAAAAAATAAAAGAAAAATTAGTTTTTGCTCTCATAATTATCACACCAGACTGGAATGTCCTTTTTGATGGCTAATCATGTTTATGTTTATACAGATCATTAAGCATTAAAGTATTTAATGAAGAAAAAAGAGACAAATGCATGGTAAATGAGAAGGGTATTGTTGTTACAAGACTTCAACTTATGGATGATGGATCGAAAAGGGACAAAATCAAATTACTGATCATTTGTCGCGATTAGAGAACCATAACATTTCTACACCTACAGAGGAGATAAAAGAAACCTTCACAAATGAGCAACTATTCAGAATAGAAACACAATTATCAAATACAGAACTCCTTGGTATGCGGACTATGTGAACTATTTAGCACCAAGAGTGTTCTCACCAAAGGTATCATGGCAGCAAAAGAAACGAATTATGCGTGAGGCAAAAAATTATATTTGGGAGGATCCTTATGTGTTTCGAAAATGTGTAGATCAATTAGTACGAAGATGTGTAACTAAAAAAGAGATAGATGACATCCTTAAAGGATGTCACGACTCCCCTTGTGGGGGACATTTCGGTAAAAGCAAACAACTCAAAATATTACAATCAGGATTCTATTGGCCCACTATGAATAGAGATGCCCACGTGTTTCTGCAAAACTATGATCAACGTCAAAGAATGGGGAATATATCAAAATGGGATGAAATGCCACATGTGGGAATTATTGGGGTAGAGATATTTAACGTTTGGAGAATTGATTTCAGGGGATATTTTCCTAGTTTATTCATAAATCAATATATCTTATTAGCAGTAGATTATGTCTCCAAATGTGTAAAAGTTGTGGTATTACCCACTAATGATACTAAATCAGTGGTGAGATTTCAAGATTTGGGACATCTAGAGCCTTAATCACTGATGAAGGGTTACATTTTTGCAACAAACAGTTTGAAGCTGCTCTTGCAAAATACAGTATCCATCATAATATGGCAACATCATATCACTCACAGGCAAATGGATAAGCTAAAGTTTCCAATCAGGAAATTAAACAGATTCTCGAAAAGACAGTAAATCCTAATCGCAAGGACTAGGCGATAAAATTGGATGATGCTTTATGGGCCTATCAAACAGCCTACAAAACACCACTAGGTATGTCTCCTTACAAACTTATGTATGGAAAAAACTGTCATTTACCTATTTAATTAGAGAAAAAAGCATACTAGGCTATCAAAGAACTGAATTTAGATCCCGAGTTAGCAAAGAAAGAGAGATTGTTCCAGTTACAAGAATTTGAGGAGTTTCAGTTCATGGCTTATGAAAATACAAAACTCTAAAAAGAAAGAAGTAGGTTGTGGCACGACGCTTAGATTCGAAAACAATCATTTGAGCCAGGACAGAAGGTATTACTATTTAATTCGAGGCTAAATTATTTCTTGGGAAACTCAAATCAAGATCTACAGGGCCATATACCATTAACCAAGTAAAACCATATAGAGCGATTGAGTTGTTAGGTAAGAATGATCAAATTTTTTTAGTCAATGGGCAAAGAGTAAAGTCATATTATAGGGGAACTACAGATATACTTATTGATGAGCAACCTTTATGCTATAAAGCAATACGGAGTAAAGAACCAGTGTTAGCGTTGAACATCAAAAACAGCCAAGGCATAGAGAGCAACTCAAATTCAGAATCAAAGGGGAACAGGTCTTGATGTCACGACGAACACAGCCTATGTTGCGATCACCAAACACAGGAAGAATACAACCACTGGCCTCGACGTCACAACATGTTACCTCTATGTCGTCACGATAACTACTTTGCAGAAGAGCAATTCTGGCCTTGATGTTATGACATACCAACATAAATGACAGCAATCCAGGTAAACTCTAGCTCCTAATAGTTTAAATTCAATGTAGATACTTTAATTTATGCAAAAAAAACTTAACTTCTGCACTCATTAAAAGTCTTTCTAATCATTTAATATAAAATCTATTCCTCTCTATTCATCTCTTATTTCATAATTAAAAGAAAAACCATGAATTCAAATATTTCAAATCAAATGGTTGATTCATGTGCAAGTGCTTTTAATCTTATTTTTGAATTCCCAGAGAATGGTCTAGACAAGTATCTACAACAATTACAGTAGTATACCTTCATTCAGGAACAAGGGTTTTATCCTCTAATGCGAGTTTTTAAAGGTATTTGGGAAACTGTGGTCGATCATGAATGGACGAAATTTTGTCTACCCTATAAGGAACCTGTAAACATCTCGATAGTTCAGGAATTTTATTTAGCCCTAAATAAATGAGGAGTCGGGACAAGTTATGGGCAAATCCAAGGTCCTTTGAAAATTCAAGAAGTCGAGGTATATATGAATGAAGTTCAAATTTGTAGGTTTTACAATGTGTCATATTACTACCAAGACTACCTTCATTGAATTTAATTAAAGGAGTTCAAGAATATTGACAACAAGGATATCCTAATTTTCATAGATGGAAAAGAATTATGGACCTATCGAGAAGGCACTGCAATCCTAAAAACTCTCAACCAATAACTATTGATTCCTAAGGCTAAGATGTGGATGAAATTCATTTGTTCTAGGATACTCCCCACTTCAGATATGAGGAAGATACACCCAATCCATGCCATTATGACATATGGGATTCTAAAAAAGAAACGAATGTGTAGGTAGATGGATCCATCGAAGCATGGTGGAATGTGCAAAAAACTTAGGGAAAGGTGTACTTTCCCCTCATCTAAAATCTACCTTGTGTAAGAAAGCAGGGGTACCGACTGAAAGGTTCTATCAAACAATAAATCTACTTAGTAAATTGTTAGGTGATGATTTGTTTGCTTAATTTGCATTACTGTAGAAAAGTCAAAGTGAAGAACAGAGGAGAAGAGGATTGATTGATGAAGATGAATAGGGATTTATATTTTAACTTTTGTTTAGAATTAGGTTTCAATGGTTTCTATCATAGTTTTATTTAGGATTTATTTCATTATTGGTTCATTTGTTTTAATCTCTTTTATATATATATATATATCAATTTAATTATTATTTCAAAAGAAAGGAATTATTATACTTACATCTTAAACCCCGCACTATGGAGACACCAAAAATCCGAGCATTCACGAAAAAAGGGAGAAAGATAACCACCATGAAGAAGAAGACTTTCACGAACAATCGGGTAACTTCTTTCCTTATTATTTAAGGGGCTACACATTGAGGACAATGTGTTTTCTAAAGTGTGGGGGATAACATAGGAATTTTTATATATAATTTTTCATTTTTAGTATTTCTTTGGATGTGTGCTTGAGCTTTTAGAAATAAAAGTGATTGGTTAGGAGCATGTATAATAGGTTGATTGTATTTGTTGATAAATTTGGCATGATGATAAGGAATTTTTAAATTTTTTAGCATTAAATTACTAAGCTCTAAAATTTACATTAATAGATAAGAAAGTATTATTGATACCAAATGATGTGAATAATATGAGGAAACGAGCATGCTATTATAGATAATGGATAGTAGTTTTGAGAATCATGTGACTAAATTGACATTTATGCATATTGAGGTGTTCAGGGATGACCTAAGGCATTGTTTGGTTGCATTTAGAGCTAAAAAGTCAAATCCTAATTTGAAATTTTAATTAGTACTCATCTTTGAACCTTATAACCCTTCTTGATGAATCACACGACAAGCCTCTAAAGCCTAAAAACGATTATTTGTGTATACTCTTTTCTTTGGGCCTATTTTTAATGATAATAGATGTATGGTCATATGTATTAAGGGTAAGTAAACACATCATGGTGGAGGTGATAAAATAAAGAGTGAAATAGGAAAATCAATATGGTGTATAAGCTTTAGTTAGCCAAAAAGAGAAGAATGGTGAAAAAATCAAAAAGAAAGAAAAATGTGTAAGAATAAAAGAAAAAGTCGTGAGTAAGAAATCATGGGAAGAGTGACAAAGTCACCAAAAAGATGAAAAAGAAGTCTTACTCAAGAAACAAAATAAAATACTCATAGGCTAGCTAAAGGGATTAGATTATATTGAGATTCCTAAATTGGAGAGAAAAGGAAGGTGAGAGATGGAGAGATAAAGGGGTGAGATAGAATGGGACATTAAGGGGAAGAGTAGGAAACAATACAATGTGTCAAACTATTTTCGTGTTTGTAACCCTTTTGTGCTTAATTGTTCTTTGAAATTCATACCCTTCCTAAGCCTCAACACATTACAAGCCGAAAAGCCCTATGTCACTTAAACAAACTCTATGAATGAATAGATATGAAAATTGTATGATCTCATTATAACTATCTGTATTATGCTAGGATAATCAAAGTACTTATATTAGGCATTGCTGGAGTTATATCAATGAGACATTGATCTTTATATTTCATATAACTTATTGAACTTGTATTCTTTCTAACCAAAAATGGTAAAATTGCTCACTCATCATGTTAAAAATTTTGAGAAATACATAATCCCTAAAGTAGATGTTGCGAACCTAATCTTTGTATAATACAAATTCAAGCTCCTTTTGTTTTCTTTCTTATTTCATTGTTTTATGCTTGCTTTTCTTGTTTTGTTTGCTTGAGCAAATACTTAAGTATGGTGGAGTTTGATCTACCGATTTTATACCTAACAGGTTGAACTTACCTTTTGAATAAATTGTATAAACTGAGTGTCAAAAGGTTATTTTATTGTCTTTAAGACCAATTAAGGTCTAAAGGTTAGCTAACATACTTTGTGAGTGTGATGGAGACCATGACAAGTTGAATAAGTATGAAACTGATCACTTCATCATGACATAGGATGTTCTACGTTGCAATAAAGGGACCAAACTTCTTTGTCGCGACATCGCTTACATGCTGACACTAAGGAAGGGACTAAATGCTTTGTAGCAACACAGGTCCTGGTGTGTCGTGACATCAACCCCTAGACACGATTTTTGCACCGAATAAAGGGCATTTCGATCTTCACAATGCCACTTAAACATGAAGGATGACAGCTGACCTAAAGTTGATGAAGACGACCGGCCAAGGCTGTATATAGGGCCTTTAACACTAGGTTTAAACATACTTTTCTTAGTTTTTAACTTTACTTTGTTATTTTCATTTAGAAATGAGATTGTAAATTTCGCATAAATGTTCGAGGAATTTTTCCTAACAAATTGTCAATACAATTGAAGTTTCTTTTTCATTCTATTTATTTAATTATGTATTTTCATATATTATTTTTTTGATGATGATCAAGAAAACCATAAGGAACTAATTCTATTTTGAGGAATTAGGGAGTGGAAGTATGAATATTTAATTGTTGTATAAACAAGGATTTTATAATCAGATCATTTGTTTGGGAAAGGATGAACATTAAAATAACACTAGGCCTGACAATCCTAGAACGTCATTTTGGTGGGAAAGAACCCAAAATTGGTATTGACTATTCGTGAAAACCTTTTCCACAAACCGGTTTAGACTATGACATTTAGCGATAAGTAGTCTCTATCGAGTTTTTATGCTAACGGAAGATTGAGATATTTAACTGAGGTAGTAACTAGTTGATTGAAAGAAATCCCCAAAACCCAATAATTGAGGAAATCATACCGAAGCGATCTAATCTCCCCAAAGCTGTTTATCGAATAATTACATCTAGTCCCTTTACTTTATTTTATTTATTTTTATTTTCTTCACAACAAATCTCTTATTTTATTTATTTTTATGATGTTTGAAGAAACCATGAGGAACTAATCCCATTGTGGGGGAATAGGGAGTGGAAGTATGATTATTTAATTGTTGTATACAAAAATTTTAAATCAGATCAACTGTTTGGGAAAGGAAGAACGTGAGACAAACACTAGGCCTGACAACCCTAGAAAGTCATCTAGGTGGGAATAAACCCAAAATTGGTATTACCCATTCATGGGCACCTTCACCCCAAATCAGTTTAGATTGTGACATCTAGCGATAAGTAGTCTCTATTAAGTAGTTATGTTGGTGGAAGATCGGAAGATCGGAAGATCCTGCTAAGGTAGCGACTAGTTGATTGAAGTAAAATCAACAAAACCGATGGTTAAAGAACCCTTACTGAAACCTAATCTTCCCAATTTTTTTACCGAATTCACTATCTCTTTCTTTTGTTTTTTTTTTATTCTTTCATGCTTTTCAAATCACAAACTCTTTATTGCCTTTCGTACTATAAACATTAAAATAGTACTAATTAATTCTTTTCTCTACAGGGGTCTAAATCACTGTCACTTCACCTCTTTTGGATACAATCTTCGGAATACTACCAAGTGTTTCATTATAACAAACTATATTACAACCTGACCCGTATACTTGCAGAAGCCCTAAAATACACACCAAACAGGAGTACGTTCGGAGGCAATTAGTTATTTTATGTTCATTTAATTGGAAGATCTTATCCCGAAGTGAGACTTTCGCGAGTGAAGATTGTTCATGAGTTGCACTTTCATCGATAAATCCATGAGCATCTCTTTTCCTTATTCTATTCTTTATATTTCTTTCTTTAATATTGTTAATTGAATGTTTGTATAAAGATTAGAATCAATTTATAATTTATCTATATTTCACATGTTTCAATTGCATTAATCTTATTAATTAATTGAAAGGTAGAGTTTTCTTATCAAATCAATTGTATGGGAAAGAAAGAACATGAAACAAACTCTAGGACTGACAACCCTAGGAAGTTATCAGGGTGGGAATTAACCTAAAATTGATATGACCTTTTCGTGAACACCTTAGCCCCTAATCGGTTTGGACTGTGAAGTCAGAAGATAAGTAGTTCTTGCCAACTCGTTATTCTAGTGGACGGATCGGAAGATCCTACTAAGGTATCGACTAGTTGATTAATTAGAACCCTACATCAATAGTTAATTAGGTAAAACAAATTGAACCTAGGCTAAAGGATCTCACGTAGTCGAACAAGGGATAGGAGAAACCGAAATAGAAACCTAGGAGTATATTTAAGTTTAGTTAAATTTATTTAATTTATTATTAGTATTATCATCTTGCTTTTTTATTAAACACTTCTAATTCGTGACTAGAGTAGATTAGTAATTGTTTTTTGTAATTGGCTTAATAGATGTTTTTCCCAAACTGCAATCCCTCAGGTACTATCTTAAAAATACTTACCAAGTGTTTCATTGTAAACAAACTATATTACAACATGAACAGTATACTTGTGGACACCGCCTAAATTGCATATATTTATAGCAGTATCCAAACTCTAGACATTAGTACGTCCGGAGGTGACCACTTCACAACCCCATATCTTTATAAAAGACATACTAGGACGCTTCCCAGTCCACATCTCATAGGTGTCTTTTGAACCGATTTAAATGGAACACGATTTAGTGTGAAAGCAATTATCTCAAGTGCAAGTCCCCAAAAGGAAGTAGAAAGATCAACATTATTCATCATTGATCGAACCATTTCTAATGGTGTTCAATTTCTCCTTTCAAAAACTTCATTCCATTGTAGAGACCAAGAGAAGTAAGTTGTGAGACAACCCCACATTCCTTCAAAATCTCATCAAACTTTAAGCTTAAGCATTCTCCTCCTCGATTTGATCAAAATGCTTTAATACTTTTTGCCTAGTTGGTTTTGTACTTCATTTTTAAATTCCTTGAACTTTTCAAGTGCTTTAGATTTATGGCACATAAGATAAATATACCAATATCTATTGAAGTTATCAATGAAAGTAATGAAGTATTGAAACCTCCTTGGCTTGTGTATTCATTGGTCTACATACATCACTATGTATTAAGCCCAATAAATCACTAGCTCACTCACTCTTACTATTAAAAGGAGCTTTAGTCATTTTACCCAACAAGCAAGACTCGCATATATTAATTTGTTCGAAAACAAAAGAATTCAAAAAACCATCTTTATGGAGCTTTGATATGCGTTTCTCACTTATATGGTCCTAACGAAAATGCAAAAGATAAGTTTTATTAGAGTCATTTATTCTTGATCTTTTAGCATTTATGTTATAAATAAGCATATCTTGATCTAAAGATATAGAAGTCATTTACTAATTGTGCAGAACCATCGAAAATATTATCGAGATAAAATGAACAACAATTATTCTTAATAATTATCTCAATACCATTTTTTTCTAAACAATAAATTGAAATAATGTTTCTAGTCAAATTGGACCCAAAATAATAATCCTCCAAAATTAAATCAATTCCACTAGGCAATAATAAAATATGTGTTCCTACAACTAATGCAACAACTCTTGCTCCATTTCCAACTTGTACGTCCACATCACCTTTAGCTAGATTCCTACTCTTTTGCAGTCTCTGTACAGATTTACAATATAAGACCCACAACTGGTATCTAATACCCAAGAAGTAGATGTTGATAAATTAATATCAATAACATAAATATCTGAATTGGATGCTCCGCTTTCCTTTGCCCTCTTGACCTCTTCAAGATAGGCAGGGCAATTCCTCTTCTAATGTCTGATCTTACCGCAATGGAAATATTTTCCTTCCTTAGCAATTCCTCCTTTAGGTTTAAATGCAATCTTTCCTTTATTAAATTTGGCCTTGCCATTTTCCTTAGGCCTTGCCTTAGCATTAAGCTTCCTTTTGCCCATGTCCTTGCGAACCATCAGAATAGGCTTAGGTCCAACCATTTTCGTGTTACTTTCAGCAATTCACAACATGCTAAATAACTGTGCCAAAGTCTTATTAATTTCATTCATGTTGAAATTAAGGACAATTTGGCTAAAACTATATGACAACGATTGCAGGATAACATCGGTAACTAATTCAACACCTAGAGGGAAACCAAGTTTTTCAAGGCTTTCAATATAGCTTATCATCTTGAGAATGTGAGTTCCCACAAGAGCTCCCTCCTCCATCTTGCATCAAAACAAAGCTTTAGAGAACTCATACCTCTCTTGACGTGCTTACCCCTCATATAATTCCTTGAGGTGTTAGATCATATCATAGGCAATCATATCCTCATGTTGCTTTCAAAGCTCAAGAGTTTTGGTGGCAAGCATTAGACATCCTATGTCTATTATAGAAGATTAAAATAAGGAAGAAAATCCTGGATAAAAAAAAAAGAGTAAGGAAAATTTCAAATAAAGGTCTAACAGCCAATTTTTGAATTCTCTCTAAAAAGGTTCAAAGAGTTTTGTTGTTCGTGCTTGATTGGGTGGACTACATAGAGGCCAAGACAATTCTGTTGCAGCTTGGAATCGACATTTTAAAAGAAATCAGATCGAAAAGGAATATTTTTCATCCATGTTTCAACCTGATTCATTCCTTGTACTTGGATCCATGGTTGATTGACGAAATATTTTTTTCTGTTTGGCCACAAGTCGTACCAGCAATCCAACAATGAAGTTAACCATGTCAAAGGGCTTACACAAAAAGTTGGGATTTAAGGGCTTAATTGATTGCTTAAATTCGATTAAGGGCTCAATTTAGTCTTTTTTTATTGAGAGTTCAATTTATTTTTGTTAGAGTTGTGTGACTCAATTCTTGTTTGACCCAGCCTGAGAAGTTTGAGATACAACTCACTTGTTAAATAAATAAAATAGAGAGGCAAAATAAGGGGATTTGTAGGGCGAATCATGCCGCACAAATTGAATCTGTATAGGACTATATTGTCATTGTCGATGTATAGTATAACAATTATTGAATTATTTTATAAGTTTTTTATATAATAAGCCTTCCATAATCATAATCATTATCCTAATTCCAATGGATTAGGAAAAGTTGACAATGCAATCTATACACTATATATAAAAGTAGTAGTGAAACAATTCCTCCTTTTGATACCTGTCTAAAAAACAAAGTTTTTTAATTTTTATTTTTTTGAGATTTTAAAACAATGGTATAATTTTAATTTTAATCCTTAGAATATACAAAAAAAAAATCCAATTTATATCTATAGACTAAATATGAAAGGAAGACCTTAGAGCATTCCAACACTTTTTACATTATAAAATAATAGTTCAATTGTAATTACAATACTTTTACTTTTTAAATTTATACAATAATGGTAAACTTTCATTTTCGATCTCTATACTACCCTCAAATTTGAGATTTAATCTTTACATTTAATTTTTAAAATAATTTGGTACCTCGAATGACACATGTTCTAGTGTTCTTTCTCTCTTCCATTATAAGATGATGGTCCAAATTTAATTTTGATCCATTTACTTTTTTTTTGTGTAAAAAATGCCCGGCAAAGATTTTGTTAAGTCATTGTTTGGCGTTTAAGACGTTTTTGTTTGAGGTAGAAGAAGGGTAAGTTAGTAAATATTCATTTTTAGCTAGGTGGTGTATTCTATGGATTCTCCATTTTACAAACTCCAGGGTCTTGCGAACTCTAGGATTGGCAAACTCTATAGTTAAGCAATCTGCCAACCCCAAATGTTTTGGGTGAAGTCATTAGTTCACAGCTCGAAGGATTTGTTTCCATGTTTTAATGAGAATACGATGATTCAATAAGTAATGTTGGGGTTTAGTTGGACTTAATTAGAGTTGAACTAGGATACTTTAGATGATTTGACTTTAAATTTATTAAGTGAGTTTAATCATGGGAATCAAGAGTGATATTGGGATTATCTAATCCTTCCACTAAACCTTGTCTCTGTTGCATGGGTATACAAGGATATTGTTTGCCAACATATGTTACCCTTTACATCTTTCTCTTCCCTGAATTGTCCTATAAGTTTCTATAAAACCTTAAGGTAGAAGGCCTCAACGAAGAAGGTTCTCGATGATTAGTTTAACACCATTTTTAGTACAAGCTTATTGGTAATTTGTGGTAAATCCTTAGGTTATTATCGAAGGAATTTACTTGTTTACAGTAATGCATGCATAGATGTTATAATTATAAAAAAAGAAATGAAACTTCTTAATTATGGGTTAATTGATACCGGTTCATGCATCCATGTTAAATTTCAATAGTTTAATGGTTTGATTGGTATATTTGTATCTCTTTTAGCTCAAGACACTATCGAAGGTCCCAGCAACAAGGGCAAAGGACCTGCTGAGTAGATTATTGTACTAGACTTTCTAGTGAGTTCCTTCTTACTTCCATGTGTTGTACATTCTATTGTTGTATGAACTGTGTAAGGTAAGTGTTCTCTCTAAGTAATGAAAGTGTGGTGTCTAGTTTTGTGTTGTTTAACCAGCATTATCAGCATGGGCATGGTTTATTTATGTTTCGATGTAAAACACCATCCTTACTGCACGAGCCAATCCCATCTATATGTGATGATGAAGAAGGGGGATATGTTTGTAATGCCTCTGGTAGGACAGCTATATTACAAACTGGACTGACAGATCATGAGAAAACATGCTCAACTAAACAGAAATGATATAAGGAGTTTAGAAGGTGTATGCATATGAGTACAACTGATTGATATGATTTTGATTCTGAATTTTGGGTACAAGGCTGGGATAAGGATGGGTTGTGTATAAGTTATGATTATGTTGGCGGATAGTAACTGCCCATGAGTCTTGTTAAGTTGGCGTATCGAGTTTGTCTGTATTTTGTGAACATCATTGGGTGTATTATGATTATTTTGTTTGAACCTCTCTGAAAGGTTGGGTATCCTTATGGTATTAAAGCTTGTTCACCAATAATATTACTCTACATTAGTTGTGTTTTCTTTATGTAAGGAATTCACTGAGTCCGTTTGAATTTACTCTGTTATCCTTTCCTTGTTAGACATACTAACTGAAGGAAGAGATTTTGTTGAAGAGATTACGCCAGAGTATTATTGATAGTGAATCATCTGTTTAATTTTGTATCATGCATGATCGTTGGAAGGGTGGCATGTAGATATGTTTTGTAAACAACTCTTGTAATAATTTACAGCTTTTGCAAAACACTGTTTTATGAAATCTTTTATAAAGTCCAAAAGTATATGTGTTTAATCCAACGAACTATGGCTTATGAAATTACCTTTTATACACGCAAACTATTTTGAATGATAATTAACTTCCAACAATGCACTTGAAACTTTTGTATGGTAAATAATTCATCTTGTGATTTATCTAACCTATCAACTTATGTAAGGCTTCCACCAAGTGTTTTGTCTAAAAGTGTTTTACCTGGCATGTTATTAATTTCATTGTTTTGTCAATGTCATATTCTTCAAAGCTTTTAGAATCTTCAAATATTTATAATTAAATTCGATTGGTTTAAGTAGTACTTTATTTGAATTCAGTGATCAATTAGATTAGAAGTGTTACATATTATAAAATAATGATCAAATTTTAATTTTAATTTTTATAATATGCTTAAATTTAATATTGTATCTCTATATTTAATTTTTGACATAATTTGATACTTTTTCAAAAATTATTTACATAATTTACATAGTAATTATATACAAATAAATATATTTTATTAGTTCATTTATTATTTTATTTTTTAATTATATTATGAACTGATTTATTCGCACATTTAATTATGTCATGTTTTAATTCTATCACATCATATTTTTAATTTCAAATTATCTTTTGTTAATTTAACTTAATTTAATTTCAAATTTATTTTTATAAAATATTAATGGTATAAAATAATATTTTAATTGATAATTTTTCGAAGGTATTTTAATTGATAATTATTTAGTATAATTAAAAGGGTAAACTATCAAATTAGTTACTTTTGTTTACCTCGAGTTATATTTTTGTCACATATGTTTGAAATATTACTTTTTAAACATTTATGTTAACATGTTGTAACATTTTAGTCACTGAGCCGTTAATTGTTGTTAACGGTGTAACAGTAAGCTGATGTGGAATAATAAATCATCATTTCAATAAAAAAATGTTAGGTTAAATTATACAATTTTTCCCCATATTTTTTCGTTTTGAACAATTTAATTTTTTTTGTTTTTTCTATTCTTTTAACTTTCTTTTTTTTTTTTTTCATTCCCTTTTGCTTCTCCCTCTATTTTCTTCCTTTCTTTGTCTCTTTTAACCTAATTTTTCTATGCTTTTCATTTGTTAAAAGAGAATGAAAAAAAAAAAGAAAAGAAAAGTTCAAACAACATAAAAGAAAAAATTAAATTGCTTAAAATAAAAAAATATAGGAACCAATTGTTGAATTTACCTTAAAATTTTTGTTTGAAAAAATGATTTAACGTGTCACGTCAGCTTATTATTACACCGTTAACGATAATTAACTTTTTGTGACTAAACTATTACAACACGATAACATAAATGACTAAAACGTAATATTTTAAACATAAATAATTAAAATATAACCTAAAATAAACCTTAATTAAAATTTTATTTTTAATTAATTATTTAAAACCAACTTAATGAGGGTATACAATCTAGTAAATAATTAAGCTAGGCACCGATGAGTGTCATGCTATCAAAAAAGCGTAAATATTTATTATGATAATTAGATTTTGATTATATTAAAATAAAGAAACCTAAAAACTAATGAAAAACAGAATACAGATAAACGCTCCATTATCTAATGGAGACATGCCACATAGGAAGGAAAAACACCCCTCGGTAGACGTTTTTTTTCTCTGCAAATAAATTAAAGCTAAACTAAGAACTTTTATATCGTTTTCAACCCATGAATTTATTCAATTATTGCAAAAATGTAAGCACATCAAAAGATTCGGTGTGATAGCTTGAAAATGTGGGAAATTGTTATCTACAAGCATCGTTGATCAGGAGGTGATTGGCAGTCATAAAAGCAACTTCGAACATTGTATTTACTTAGTAATATTTTTGTCAAACTCTTAATTACAAGTGTTTATTGATAAAAAAAATTCTCCACTCCCTCTCAATTTTAAAATGTTAAATTATATCAACAATCACTTAATTTTAAAGTAATTGACAAAACAGTCACTCTGATTTTAATTTAGTCACTCAATTTTAAAAAAATAACAAAACAATCCTTTTAATCATTTTTCATTACGTTTGTAACGGAAAAATGGCATTACAGTTAATCAGCCAACACGTTATTTCCGACCCAAAAAATATATAAGGGTAAATGACAAAACAATCAGTCAACTTTGATATCAATGACAAACAATCACTCAACTTTCAGAAAATAACAAATCAATCTACTAACTTTCAAAAATTCAGACACCCAAAAAGAAAAAACAAAACCTTCAATGAATTTTTCTTGCTCAGGAAGAAAGACGAGAACCATTGCTTCCTCATTGTCATGAACCCAAAATATCATTTTCGATATCCTTTCTAGATTACCCCTTAAGTTCGTGACCCGATTCAAATCCCTATCCAATGACTGGGCTTACCTCACCTCAACCCCAACTTTCGTTGCTAACCATCTCTGTCGCTCTTCTTCTAATCCATCTATCATCCTCCTTTGCTACAATACCCAATTCGATTTCGACTTTGAGATCTTGCTAATCACTGACTCGACCCAGAATTTCACTTGTAGACATTTGGTTGTGCCTTTGGAGGAACCGCTTCCTTTGTTCCTGAAAATCATCGATTCAATCGATTGTTTGGTTTGTCTAGATGTTCCCCTTATTTTGCTTTCAATTTTGTTTTATGCAACTTGATAATGTTATCGATGGAGTTAGTGTTGTTTAGCTTAATCAACGACCCTTTTGTTTATAAAACTATATCTCATTAAGATCTCGACAAATCCGAATCGTTTTGGTTCTTGAATCGCTTGAATGTTGCTTTGGAAGATTTTCTTACCGATTTGGTTGTGAGCACTGATAGTTTGCCCCAAAATTGTCTTCAATCTCATTTCGATCTAATTTTTACAGAGTTAACGGCTTTAGGCAGCAAAAAAGACAGTCGGATCCCAACTTTGGTGGATCCTTGATCGGCCTATAACGTCATAGCAGTTGTGCAAGCAGACACTCGTCTATGCAAGTATAGTTGATAGATTAATTCTATCGGATATCGATCCCACAGGGAATAAGTTCTTGATGTCTATATGTCGAGGCAATTAAAACTAGGATTAGAGACAATGTGAGTAAAAATGTCAATGCAATTAAATCTGATCTGCACACTAAGATAGTTAAAATTGTCAATGTAATATAAAAGTTAAATGTCAGTGCAACTAAAAGTAAATCAAATAGTTGTGAAAGTTTGAGAATTTAAATGCAGTAAAGTAAAAGTGTGATCAAGTGCAAAGGGTTGGAGTGGATCACTGATATCATTAAGTAACAACGATGGATGCGTCTACAAGGTATTGTATAGACGAATTGTCGCAGCAATAAAGCTTCAATGAAATCTTACCAATAACAGCTCTCTGTTTAATCGAACTCAAATACTCACAATTACCCCATCTCTCGATGTTGTCAACTCTGTGTACTCAAGAACAAGTGATAGAATCTCTTCTAATCCCAAGCAGCTCTCGTTGACTTGCTTGTTAATCCAACTTGTCACCGCATCTCTCGATGTTGGTAGATTGTAATTCCACTCTCGTGTTTAAAGCAATTAAATCCAAGAATAAACAGATGAGAAGGATTAAGTAAGAATCAAAGTAATCTAACATTGAAAGATATTTTCACATTCATTCAATTATCAAGAGTAATTCATCAATATAAAAGAAGGGTTAACAGATACATCGAAGCTTAATATCTCTAGACTACTAGGACTATTCTTTAATAGTTCCTCTTGCATTGCATCTAGCACTCCTCGTCAAAAGTGGTTGCTTCTTCGATTCATGAACTCACCGTTCTTTAGCTTAAATCTCCAAGAACACAAAGTATTTACAGAATTTAATTCCTCTACCTCTTGATATTTTTCTTCATCTTTTCTCCTCAATTTATAGGCTTCAACAACGGTAAGCCTTCTCTCTCCTCAGATCCAGATCCAATTGCAACTGTAAAAGTTTGTTACAGTCCAGCTGTGCACTCACATAAATCTGGTGTGAACTTCATGGATCTGCAGATTGTCACTGTATTTCTGGTAGCGATCTAAAATCTTTAATTACGGCGACATCGTGTGAAATTCCTGCGTTGGTGCTTCTAGGTGTAATTGCAGCTTGAATTCATTCATTCTAAAGTAAAGATTCCTATGCGATGACATCACTGGTTGTAATTTCAAGCTGAATTTGTGGTTGCATTATGGATTCTTTCTAGTCTTGATCTACTGAGATGTGTTCTTGCGCTGACAATTTTAAAAAGTATATATATATATATATGCTGCATGTGGCGACATTAGTGCACAAAAAAGAGATAGAATAGCAAGAATTTAAACCAAACAACAATGAGTTAGAAAAACATAAAAACTAAGTATGAAATGCCTAATATGCATACTAAATATGGCACAAAAGAGACAATTAATACACAAATTTAGGGAGAAAATAGGTGTCATTTCTAATGATATCACACCCCCAAACTTGAGTTTTTATTTGTCCTCAAGTAAACAAAAATTAGCTAAATCACAATCAAATATGTCACCGCAATTATTATTCTCACAACTTAAATTTTCTGGGATCTTAATGTACAAATTGCATTCACATGATAGAATAATGCGCCAACAATTTAGAGACATGAACAATTAAACTGCAACTTCACTTATGTTAGTAACATGCTTTGAATCTTATCCTTTGTTAAACCAATATAACATTTATAGTAATATTTCATTTTCTTTTCTCTTTTTCTCTTTTTTCTTTTCTTTTTCTCATTCACAATTTTTATAAGTGACTAACAGATGTCATTGCATTACTCTACCTTAGTTTCTGAACAGTAACGATGGGGTGCAACAAACCCTGAGGATGTATGTAATTGCACCGACACACACTCTTGCAATGACAAGCTTTGGCTAGATGATTTTTCTAACACATGCAGCGGAGTGTTCTCCCTTATAAGTCACAATGCACTCATATTAGAGTGTTCTTAATACAATGTCACTACAATTGGCAAGTTAGTTCAAGATTCAAAAACTGCTACTATCCATTCATTACTAAAGTAACTTCAATCATTCATTCAAAAATAGAAGATTCAATATTCATTCTTATTCACCCAATTCACACATCAACATTCCAAACAATTCAAGATTTACACATAAAATAAAAAAATTGTGGCCACATTTTTGCTGAAATTCTGCATACTTTCATTGACTAAAGAAACAAGTAAAATTCAAATATGTAGGTGCAATCACATTTCCATTCCACACAATATCCCCTCAAACTTCAAGTGTGCATTGTCCCCAATGCATTGACATTAATAAAAATATATATGGAAATGCAATGATAATGTAGATGCAACGACAATAAAAATGCAATGACATTAATAATGCAGGTACAATTATACTACAGCTACATGAAATGCATGAAAACTAAACTAAGTGCTAAAAAAATAAAAACTAACTCGATATGCTACAGCCGAAGATGTGGCTGCATTGGTCTTCTTCTTCTTGAGTTTTCGTTCCTAATTGCGTTGCTTCTTGTCTTTGGTACACTTCCTCCTTCGTTCCTTTAGCTTGACCGGACCTATGGATTGCTTCTCAACAGCAGGCATGACAGCCTCCACCTAACTCGTTTCAGGTGGCACCAAATCATCAGATGATGCATCCACAAGTTCAGATGCGATGACAAATTCCTCAACTGAATTTGTCACGATATTAGGTCCTTCTCTTCTTTCTTTTTTTTTTCTTTTGTTTGAGCTTCGCATGATCTGTAGATTGCTCCTCGGTTTCTATCTCTTCTTTGGCATCATCAGCTGCTTCATTCGTTGATCCAGTATAGACCACTATCACCTAGAGGTTTTCATTAACAACTTCCGCCTAACTTGCTCCATCTTGTGTCAAGCCTTCAGTTATTGCACCCACAACTTCAGGTGCAAGGAAAATTTTCACAGCTAAATTTACCTCGACATCTATTTTTTCATCTTTTTCTTCCTCCACATGAACTTCGTCTATTTTCAGCATTAAGTCGATAGGTGCAGTACAGCTATACAAAATTACGTTGACAATGGAATCCTAATGCACCGACAATAGTGTTTACTTATTCCTTAATTGGTGCAGACACAATATGTATTTCTTATTCTTCTTCAACTGCTTCGTACTCTTTTATTCTCCATACGGTCTCGAAAAATTTCCACTCTTTCTTACATTTTTTTCCAATTTCGTAACTTCTTAAATACGGATATAGGCATCAAAATTATGCTTTCATTGAAATCACATAATGCCTTTCCAATATACCAATCACCAATGGAATAGGGTATTGAGAAGCTCTTGAGATCCTTAAATTCTTGGAGCATATTAATTTTCATGACAGTGCACCCTTCAGTAAGTGTAATTGCTTCGATATCTTCCAATTTTCTCTTCTTTGACAATGTGTCTTCAAGTTTCTGAGGTTGTATTGCTGTAGTATTTGTGGCGACAAAGTGATCTGATTCTATCGCTATAATATTTTGTTTAACCTCTTCAGCTGCAGTTTGCTTTTCAGATTGCGCTAACATCTTTCCATTGTTAAGATTTGAATTATCTTCTTTTGCTGTAGCATCTCTAACAACTTCATTTAGTTGAGTTTCACTTCTGGGAATGATTTTCTCATAATGCTCTTGCCCTTGTGATATCGGATTCTCAATATCAATTAACAAAGTTTCTTATGGTCATAAATTTATTGCGCCCACAATCTAGCCAAATTGATATTCTAGAGCTCGTATGGATTCAACCTGATTCTAAAGCACAACATCAGTCTTGGCAATATATTGTCTCAACAAATTTTCAACTGATGAAAACTTTGATGCTTCGTTTTGCTAGATATTTTACCTTGATAAAGGTTGATCATAATTGGGCAATGTCCACTCAGATCTAGCATCATTTTTTATACTTCCATGGTCTTGATTGTTTCAACAAAAATTTGAATATTGCTCCCACCTTGGCGTGTAAGTGTTGGAATATGAATTTTCATTTCGATAGAAATTTCCCATGTGGTACACATTTGTTGGATTTGATGGGCATTCTTCAAACTCATGGTTGCCTCCACAGTAATTACAAATTGTCACTGCAAATTTCCCTTCTTCAACTACTATAGCATTCTGCATATTAGTCAAAGAAGATACCTGGGTTGTTATGGCATCAAGCTCTATTTTTACAACATCACTCATGTCAGTCCAAAATCTTGAGATTCTAAATACCTCGTTCCTAGCCATATTTCACTAAAAAATGTAAAAGTAAACAACAAAAAGGAAACAAGTTAATGACGAATAAAATTTAAATAATAAAGAATAAATGCAACGACAAAAATAAACATCAAACAAACGCCATTCCCCAGCAACGGCACCAAAACTTGATCGCCCTGTAATGTCACAGTAGTTGTGCAAGCAGACACACGTCAATACAAGTATAGTTGATAGATTAATTCTATCGGATATCGATCCCACAAGTAATAGGTTCTTGATGTCTATATGTCGAGGCAATTAAAACTAAGATTAAAGACAATGTGGGTAAAGATGTCAGCACAATTAAATCTGATCTGCACACTAAGATAGTTAAAATTGTCAATGTAATTATAAAAGTTAAATGTCAGTGCAACTGAAAGTAAATCAAATAGTTGTGGAAGTTTGAAAATTTAAATGCAGTAAAGTAAAAGTGTGATCAAGTGCAAAGGGTTAGAGTGGATCACTGATATCACTAAGTAGCAATGTTGGATGCGTCGACAAGGTATTGTATAGACGAATTGTCGCAGCAATAAAGCTTAATGAAATCTTACCAATAACAACTCTCTGTTTAATCGAGACTCAAGTACTCACAATTACCCCATCTCTCGATGTTGGCAACTCTGTGTACTCAAGAACAAGTGATAGAATCTCTTCTAATTCCAAGCAGCTCTCGCTGACTTGCTTGTTAATCTAACTTGTCACCACATCTCTCGATGTTGGTAGACTGCAATTCCACTCTCATGTTTAAAGCAATTAAATCAAAGAATAAACAGATGAGAAGGATGAAGTAAGAATCAAAGTAACCTAACATTGAAAGATATTCTCAGATTTATTTAATTGTCAAGAGTAATTCATTAGCATAAAAGAAGGGTTAACAAATACATCGAAGCTTACTATCTCTAGACTACTAGGACTATTCCTTAACTATTCCTCTTGCGTTGCATCTAGCACTCCTCGTCAGAAGTGGTTGCTTCTTTGATTCATCAACTCACCGTTTTTCAGCTTAAACTCCAAGAACACAAAGTATTTATAGAATTTAATTCCTCTACCTCTTGATATTTTTCTTCATCATTTCTCCTCAATTTATAGGCTTCAAGAACGATAAACCTTCTCTCTCCTCAGATCCAGATCCAATTACAGCTTTAAAAGTTTGTTACAGTCCAGCTATGTACTCACACAGATCTGGTGTGAACTTTATGGATCTGCAAATTGTCACCGCATTTCTGGTCGCGATTTGAAATCTTTAATTGCGGTGACAACGTGTGAAATTCCTGCGTTGGTGCTTCCAGGTGTAATTACTGATTGAATTCATTCATTTTAAAGTAAAGATTCCTATGCGGCAACATCACTGGTCGCAATTTCAAGCTGAATTTGTGGCTGCATTCTGGATTCTTTCTAGCCTTGAGCTACTGAGATGTGTTCTTGCGCTGACAATTTTAAAACGCAATATATATCTATGCTGCATACGGCAACATTAGTGCACAAAAAAGAGATAGAATAATAAGAATTTAAACCAAACAACAATGAGTTAAAACATAAAAACTAAGTATGAAATGCCTAATATGCATACTAAATATGGCACAAAAGAGACAATTAATACACAAATTTAGGGAGAAAATAGGTGTCATTTCTAATGCTATCACTCCTCTAGTAGGGGTTGAAAAAGAAAAAAAAAAAAGGATAGGGTGGTGGTTTGGAGGTGAACAATGGTGATGACAAAGATGGTTGTGACGAAGGCAGTGACGACGAGATTGTTGGGATGGAGAAGAAGAATTATAAACATATTGGTATTCACGTAAAAAGTAAAAATATTGGACCATTTACTAAAAAATAAAAAAAGGACGAAAAAAATAATCACTCAACTTTGTCTTGTCTAACGTGGCAAGTTAACTAGCCACATCAGCTAATTTACTGGTCACGTCACCTGTCTCGTTAGGCCTGTAACAAAAAATGTTAATGAGTGACTGATTTGTCACTTTTCGATAACGTTAGTGATTGATTTGTTATTTTTTGAAATTGAGTGATTTAATTGAAATTTTACCGCGTCCAATGTGGCAAGTTAACTGGCCACGTCACTTGTCCCGTTTGGCCTGTAACAGAAAATGTTAATGGGTGACTGATTTGTCACTTTTTGATAACGTTAATGATTGTTTTGTTGTTTTTCAAAAGTTGTGTGACTGAATTGGAACCAGAGTAACTGGTTTGTCAGCTATCTTAAAATTGAGTAATTATTGGTATAATTTACCCATTTTAAAATTGAGTAATTTAGTCTTTCTTAAAAAAAATTAAAACAATTTAATCATTGTCAATTTCTAAAATAAGCATACTAAAGACAATTAATCATGGTTTGAATACTTTCGTCAATTATATATAATTTTAATTGGTATAGTAATTCAATGTTTACATATTTTTCTCATTTTGGCTTTAATTATTAAAAAATTCAATAAAGTCAACCTCAAAAGTTACACATTTACACAAAAATTACAGGATAAATTTGTTAAATTAAGACCAAATTAACAGACTGTGTAAACTTTAAAGGTTAAATTTATTATTATATCAATTAAAATCATGTACAATTGATGGAAAACATTAACGTCGTGATTCATTATTCTTAATTGCTCACTTTCGAAATTGATAGAGATTAAATTGCTCCAATTTTTTTAAAATGGCCAATTTGCTAGATTTCAAATTTAAGAAGACTGAAAATGTCTTGTTACCGTATTTATCATTACTTTTATCCAGGGACGAATCCAGGGGTTGAGAGAGGCTTTGGTCCCCCTAAAATAAAAAAATTTTCATTTAGCCTCTTAAAAGTTTTAAAAATTTTAAATTAATAAAGGTAAAATTACACTTTGGCCCCCCTAAAATGATAAAATTTTTATTTAATCTTTTAAAATTTGTATTTTTACTATCATAAAAATAACAATTTAACTTCGACCTCCTAAAAATGATAAAATTTTGATTTAATCCTGATAAAATTTTGATTTAATCTTTTAAAAATTATATTTTTATTATCATAAAAATTATAATTTAATTTCGACTTCTTAAAAAAAAATTTTAACTTCACGCCTGCTTTCATCTCATCCACCATATAAGTCAACAGTAATTCTATTGCTTGTATTATTTTCTAATCAATACTTTCTTTATGTTATTTTCTTTCGCTGGACGTAAATAATCATTTTGCAGAATTTGACGCGTATGCGACTGAATTAATGGCGCCGAATGCTTCATGTGTCGACAGCTGGAGAATTCTATGGATGAAGAAGAAGCAGCAGCGATTGCAGAGAGTAATTGTGTGATTTATGATGATCAGAGTGAAAGACGCCTGCCCTTTTTCTTATTTTAATTTTTGGGGACCGCTGCTGTTCGTCAATCACCACCAAAATTGCAGACAACTATGGAAGAAAAAAAGACAGAATATTCCCATGCATAACTATAAACATGAAGAACTCTTTTCTTTATTTGCTAATTATTTCAACCTTCAAAGACCCACTTGTCCAATATCATCAACCCTACCATTAACATCTTTGCTTTTACGTGGATGAGATTGCTCCCTCCCATCCTCTTACTATTTGCTTCTCAATAATCCATACTATAGCCATTTTTTAAAAAATTAATAAAAATAAAGTTTTTGCATTTAGTATGACATGAAAAAAAACTGTGATGGGAAATCTGACATGTGTATTAACCTTCATTTCTTGATCTTCTTAATGTCTGTCAGCTCAAGATTAACATCCTAGGGAAAATAAAGCTGATTAATTACATTATATACAGATTAAGAAAAACATGTTCGAATCTTACATGTTGAGAGAGACAAAGGGACGCGTGTCTTGTACCGCGTTGGTTGTTGAAAAAACTAAAATGACAAAATTAACAACGTTTTCGCAGCCCCATATATCAATCAATCTCAGATTCTGTACATGTAAAATGGCCTACCATCTTCCATAATTAAAATTAATTTCTTAATACAAATAATGTGGTTTTATCTATAAAGCCAACAACCTCTGCAGGTGTTTGATTGCACAATGGATTTAACTCTGGGATCCACACCCTCATCACCCCCTAATCCAAAATCCATATTTCCCCATGCTTATCTTGGCAGGACCTACAATTAATCAATTACCCAACTTCTTGTCATGCAATTTATTTTCTTCTACTCAAGGCAATTACTTCCTTCACAATCTAACTGTTGCTGATTAACCCTCCCCCTTCATTCAATCTTTACAGTGATTTCAACTATGGAAATAATTGAGGTATGTCCCCGTTGCGATAAAGTTTGAGCTCAAATACGAATTAAATAATAAAATTTTTATTTAAATTTAATTATAAAAATATATAATATTAATAGGATGATCTATTTATATCGTTGTGAAACTAATGAGATATGAAAGTAGTGGTGTGTCAGGCGGCTAGCAACGGCCTCAACCCTCTCACTTAAAATAGAATTTTTTTTAAAAAAATTAAATTAATAAATGGTAAAATTGCACTTCAACCTCAAAAAGATAAAATTTTGATTTAATCCTTTAAAATTTATAAAGATATAAGTTATTAACCCTTAGTACCGAAATGGGTTCTTTACAGGAAAAAATTACTTCTACCCAATAAGGCATATACTTCATATCTCGCTTGGACAAAACGGAAGATATTGTCTATAAACAGAAGTACATCTTGTTCATTAACATCTCGAAAATATTCCATCATAGTTAGGGCAGTCAATCCAACTCTCATACGAACTCTTGGCGATTCATTAATCTGTCCATAGACTTAAATCACTTTTCATTCCGCAAGATTTTATTCATTAATTACTCCAGATTATTTCATTTACATGTAAAGATCATTTCTTTCACAAGCCCATTCACCTACTTTGCCAAATACGAATTCACCCCCATAGCTTTAGCAATATTGTTGATCAATTCATAATGAGTACTGTTTTACCTACCCCAACCCTCCTCAAATAGTTTGATTTTTCCTCCATGACGATAAAGAGCTAAAAGATCGACTACTTTAATTTATGTTTCGAAAATAGATAATTTTGTATCTAACTGTATGAAAGCGGGCATGGTTTTATGAATAGGGGATGTTGTGCGAGTATCTACAGGACCTAAATTATCAACGAGCTCCCCAAACACATTAAAAATTCATCTTTGGGTCGCTCTGTCGATTGAAACACTTAGAGGAACTCCCATGTCGATCACTTCCATTCCTCTCGTTAGACCATCTGTAGCACTCATAGCTACAGCTCTAAAAATTGCATATTTTTTGCTAGCACCTCCAAAAAAAAAAAGTTATTTTCACTCCTATACAAAAAAAATTAAAATTACTTTAATTTTACATTAATATAAATAAATCATTCTCCATTAATATTAATATATTTCATAATATTTTACATAGAATTGTAAAATAAACTTAGATCAAACTAATTAAAGTTGATTTTGAGTTTAAAATTATTTTCCAAATTAAATCACGATCCAACCCGACTAAACGTAGATATACCCTTCATTACTTTTACCAGCTATATCTTCCTTTATATTATATATTGAGTTTTTTTATATAATATTAAAGATAGAAGTAACAAGATTGAAATTTATGTCTAATAAATATTTTATAAAGGTTTTACCCAGTCAAAGATTTAAAATTATAAGAATTAATTCCTTATTATTACTTATTATAATTAAAAGTCAAATACTCTAACAACTAGATTCTATGATAATCGGTAAGGATGTCATATACTAATCATTCCATATAATATTCCTTCTCAGATTGGGTTTCAAGGGGTTTTTTAATCTCCAATTCCATTTCTATTTAAATCCAATTGGTTCAAATAAAGAAAGGAGAAAATCAGAGATATGAAAAGTCTCTCATTTGCTCCAAATACACCCCACATCTAATTTTTTTAATGGAAATTTATTAATTTATTCAATGAATGAAATCATATAATTTAAGAAAAAAGTAATATATTTGTTGTATGTGTTAAAAGACAAGTTCTATCAACACAACAAAAGCTTCAATTTCAATATCAATAGAACATTTATGGCAAGTTAACAATTGGTTCTGTCACAACTCAAAGCACAAAATATCAAGAGTGATTACAAACATTTAATATAATAAGAAAATTAGCTTCGGATGGTCTGAAACAATAGGCACAAATCAATAAAAGAATCGAGCATTCACCAAACTAGAGAGGACGACGACAAAACCAATCTTAAAATCACTCGCAAAAACAAGATTACATGCATAAATAAGGCTAAAAAACATACTACAATAGTAGACAAAAACTTCTAAAAGTGAAAAATTATTAAACAATGAAAAAAAAATATAAAACTCAAGACAATACGAGTCCAAACCGACTCATGAAATCATTTATTATTCTGAAACTCTTAAAATAGAAACATATTAAGAGGTCAATGAAGAACCACCCACTTAATTTCTAAAATAAATTGTCAGTAGTCGGTGGTGTTTTAACGATGATAGACACCGTCATCTGTCCATTACAACTTATGAAGACAACAAAAATAATCACAAAATAGATCTGCAAACTGAAAAGAGAGAAAACACATAAAGTGAATGAGCAAAAAGAAAAAGAAGATTGATGGACAAGAGAAAAAGGCGGATGGTAGCGACCGTCCGGAAATTAACACCGCCACTAAGCAAAAACAAAAATATAAGAAGCAAACCCTCACATGTAATTTTCTTTTATGAATAGTATTTGATACATTGATAGTCTTTTTTTATTTCATAAATAATTTTAAAATTTTTATATGTTTTTTAATATTTTATTATTCCTTTATAAAATACTTGTCAACCTTTTAATTTTATTAGTGAAATTTAAAAACTTGAATGATAGTGTATCAAATAATTTTTTTTATTTCAATCAAAATTTATAATCTTCTAAATCAAAATCCCTAAAATAAAAAGAAAATAACTGAAACAAAACGTAAAACATTATATTATGTATCGCAATGTCGACTACCAAACAGTCCAAGAATGGTCCCTCTGCACATAGAAAAAAAAATAAAACAAAACACAAAGACAACAACATAAAAACAACGCAGAATCTTTCTTAAACAAAAATTAAAACACTTATCCGCCTAACTACACTCTTGTCAGTCTAAGCCTTTTTATTACAGCCATAGGTCAGAAAAATTATTAAACAATAGCTAATATTATTTTTTAAATGTTCATTCGGAACCTCTGATCTGTTTCTTTTCGTGTAATTCTAAACTAAAAGCAACAGGACATAAGACTTCATTATAATAATAAATATGAGACATTTCCTAAATATTAAGAAACAGCAGAAAGTTTTTCTTGTGTGAGAATATTTGCATTTAAATAAGAGATTCGAAGATTGCAGACGATATTTATTCTGCAATGTACACGTTGAGTTCAGGGACCTTTCAGAACTGCTGCTGTAATGTAATTTAGCACACATTCTGAAGGTGATGCCTTCCAAAATTGTCATCTAACCTCAAATGGAATATTATCCCTATTTAGCCTTTCATTTTATTTTATTTAGCATACTTCCACCAGGGCTGTATAAGATTCATTGTACCTCATCGTGTGTTTTATATTAACAATTGTTAAGATCAGTCAAAATGATTCTTGCTTCTTTTCGTCATCTTTGATATTTTTATAGGGATTTCTTTTTAATTTCATGTTTTATATATATTTTTTAAAAAATCCAGCAAGTTATATTTAAATTTGAAATTACAATATCTTATATTTTTAATCCATTAAAAATATTTTAAAAAACTTCACGGACGGTGTATAAGATAATTTTTCATAAGAAAAGTGATACCATATGTAATAGATTCTTAAGTGTTTAAATTTAAATTTTATTATACATAATTTTAATAGTTAAATTTCTAATTCTACTAAAATATTTTTGATGTGTGTGAATATTAGTCAAACAAATCAATTATAATCCAAATTCACCTTTTACGGTAATAAAAAAAATTACATTACGCTGACAAACGGGTAACACACCTTACTTCCATTGCTAGATATAATCCAAATACTAAGAACGACAAAGTTAATATAAAAGAAAAAAAAAAGAAAATATCATAAGAAAGGATACATGATTATATTAAAATGTGTATGGAAAATATTTACTATACCGTCAATATATTTTTTTCACTTCACAAGCAAGTTTAGAGGATGGATAAATATTTAATAAAGGTATAGTATTTTAAAAAAATATATGTCAATTTTTTTAAAATTATTCGTGAAATAAAAAAATATATTGCCAATCAAGAGCAAAGTCAGAAAATTATTTAGAGGGTCAAAATTAAATTATATTTTTTTTAACGATGGTAAAAAAATAATTTTATCATTTTAATAGTTTATATCTTTATAATTTTAAAATAATTAAATCAAATTTTTTATCATTTTGAAGGAGTAAAGTGTAATTTTACGATTTCAAATTTAAAAATTTAAAACTCTAAAAAAAATTCATATTAAGAGGATCGAAACCTCTACCAGTCTTTGGATTCGCCATTGCTACCGATATACAAATACTCACCCAACAGTCATAACAAAAAATCTTGGAAAAATATTTAATATATTGCTAATTTTTAAATTCCATAAACTGATTGAAATGATGATAAATATCCCATAAATTATACTAAAATATTAAAAAATTAATATAAAATACAAATATATTATCATTATTTTTTTAATATACTTTAAATATATTACAATTATGTAATACTTTAATTATGATTATGATATGCATTAATAAAATACAAATACAAGGATTGGGAGGAGATAGACATCAGCCCCATGGGCTGGCCTGGGATTGGGAGGGTTTTGGTTGGGCTGTGCTTAGTGATCGCATCCAGATGACTGATTCCACATGGATAAACTGCAAAGCCGATTACATTATTGTTTGGTTAAAACATGTCACAAGTCCATGTAACTTTCACAAATTTAGGATTTAGTCTCTATACTATTATTTTTAAGAATTGATTAATCTATTTTTTAAATTTTAAAATTTAAATCCAACTGTTAACATTTTTTTTTTGTTAAATTTGTTGGTATGATATTTTGAAAATAAAAAAAATTGACTTGATAATAATATAACTAAAAAAATGATGTCATAATGAACTTGAAGTTAAAAAATATTTTTGACGGTGTTAAAAATTAGACCTGAATTTTGAAATTTTAAAAATAAAAATACACTAATTAAATTTCAAATTTACGAAAAATAAAGAGACTTAAAGCATATTTTAACTTTACTGTTTTTCATGGTACGAAATGGCTTGAATTTTGGCTGGAAGTGGAAGAGGAAGCTGCGTGGAAGCTAATTTAGTCATTACTTTTGGTTAGGGCAGCTTAATTTCATATAATTCAAGCAATTCATGTCCAAACAAAAATTTAATTATTAAGGTCCCTTACATGGTTTTGGATAGAATTCCATCCAAATCATCCTATAATACAATAAAAAAGCAAATAATAAATCAGGGTAATTAAACTAATAATTCATACCACTACTACAAGTGTTCTCATAATCAATTGAGCAATGTCTATCTATAAACAGCATACTCGAGCACAGCTGATCCAAGACGGTAAAAAAAAAAAAAAAAGTAAATGCAATCAGATCAAATGGATTATACTGAAGAAGTTTTGGGATTAAGTATAAGCTAGATTCTGGCCAATATCACACTACATGCTTTTGTAGTTGAAGCAAATTGTCAAGCCATGCATTAATGAAAGCTATCCACCTTTAAATGAAAAAGTATGATAGTCTAATATGATGAATGTCCTTGGAACAACTCTTACCTCATTTATGAGAAATCGATGCAAATATGACAAACTCCTAGTTGTTATTAATGACCATAAAGTCTAAAGCATCATGGACCCCAAAAGATAATCATTTAACAATTAATTTTCCTAATTAATTATGAGGAGCGGGCAACAAGAATCCAGTCCTCCATGTAAGCCTACACAACTCATATCACAAGACTCTAAAAGCTTGCAGGCCCTACTCTCTCTCTAGTTAGTATAACAATACAAATTGATGTAACAATATCAGACAAAACTTGGAAGATGTAATATCAGTTCTCATAGATGGTGATACTTGCAAACTCAGTCAACGAGAAGAATTCACAGCTGTAGGCTAAGTAATGACAGAATGGAAGCATAAGCTTCTCTAAGATCAACTTCTTATCCAACATCTTCAATTAAATCAAAATTCAGATGTGTTGGTTTTTAGTCTAAGAAAGAAAAGATGGACAAATCAAATTAGCAATCAAATGTGATTTGTTGTTTTCATTATTGGTTATTTAATATTTTTTTACATTTGAAGTATACACATTAAATAGAAAAATTTACCAGCTGCAACAAGTTTAGGTACACGGGATTATTTATTGACTGATTTTTATCTAATCAGCACTGTTTATATTAACCTATCGCATTAAAGATAAATGAAATAATTTAACAGTGTTTCTAAACAAGTTGACAACTTGTTAGCTTGTATCAAAAGCTTTAGGATAGTCCGTAGAGTCATAGCTCACATGTTGATTTGTAAGATAACTCGCGTCTTGTGTATCTACAAGTTTGTTCATATTTGAAAGTCCGCCAAAGACTGTCCGCTCGATAGTTCGTCAACTGACAGTCCACCATTCTTCTCGCGTTTAGCTTGTTTGCCAGATAACTTGTACCAATGTTGTCCGCCAAATGTGCAAGTTGTTGCATGAATGGCCATCTCGAACCATTCCTCCTTGGTCTTCATGCAACGAACACCAATTTCATTTCTCATCTTCTCAAACCTTGCTTTTCCAAGAGGCTTGGTCGAAATGTCCGCCAACTAACTCTCTACGTTGCAATAAACTAAAGTCAATTCTTCGCTCTGTTTGACTTCCCTAACAAAATTTTACTTGATCTTGAAATGTTGTCTTCCCATGAAAGATAGGATTCTTCGCAATCACCACAGCGGATTGATTAACGCAGAAAATTTGCGTTGCTTCAAAACACAAGATTCTGTTGGATATAATTTGTAACATCTAGAATATATTACTTGCATGCACTTATATTTAATGAATGTATTAGAGTAGATGCATTTAGCTTAATTAATGTATTTAGAAAAGATGTATTTAGTAGTCATGGATGTATTTAGCTATGTTACTTACAACTACTATATAAATAGTTGTATGTGATGAAGCTTAGAAAGAGTTGTAAAGAAGAAAAGCTTAACACAAAGTGAGTTCATTTTCTTCCTAAAAAACTATTTCTATTTCACCTCCTTCCAACAAAGTGGTATCAAGAGCTTGGTTCGATAGTGAAACGAGATGGCCAACAATGAAATGTTTCCATTTCAATTTCCTCGTCTTACAAAAGATAACTATGAAAATTGGTGCCTCCATATGAAGGCTCTACCTGGCTCACAAGATGTGTGGGAGATCATACAAAATGGTTATGATTTTCCTCAAGACGAGATAAGGATTCCTTAGTAAGAACAAGGAAGAAGGACCAACAAGCCCTCACCCTCATCCATCAATGTTTGGATGAATCGATGTTTGTGAAATTGGTTAATGATAACACCGCAAAGGGAGCGTGGGAGATTTTGCAAATTTCTCTCCAAGGAGTTGACAAAGTGAAGAAGGTTCAACTTCAAGTATTTACGAGGTGAGTTTGAAGCTTTGAGGATGAAGGAATCCGAGTCAATTTCATACTATTGTTCAAGGGTGTTGGCTATTGTTAATCAAATAAAGAGATATAGAGATACCTTAGAAGATGTTCGCGTTATTGAAAAGATCCTTCGTTTTCTGGTTCCAAAGTTTCATTTTGTGGTTTGTATCATCGAGTCAAAAGATTTAGACTCTATGACTATTAAACAAGTAAAGGGTGAGCTGCAATCACAAGAAGACAAATTCAATAGGAAACAAGATGAGTCCTTAGAACAAGCTTTCAAAGCCAAGATATCGTTGAAAGATTCCGAGAAGAAAAGAACCAAAGTGGTAGAGGTTGTGGACATGGACTCAGACGAGGATGAGGTTATGGCCAACGAGGATGTCGAAGAGGTGATCGTGAAAATAGCAATAACGATAATGGTAGCCCATCAACTAGAAATCGTGGAAGAGCAAAGGGAAGAGGAAGTGGTAATTATCGAAGATCGAATGAAAGGAGGTATGACAAGTCTAGCGTTGAATGTTACAATTGTCATAAATTTGTCCATTTTTCTTGGGAATGCCAAAATGATTCTAACGAAAATGAAGAAAGGGCCAATCTCATTAAAGATCAACAAAATGTCGAAGAGCCAACTTTATTGCTAGCACTCAAGAATGAAGAAAGCAATGATGCATGCATACGGTATCTTGAATGGAGCAAGCAATCACATGTGTGGATGCAAAGAGACTTTTGTGGAGCTTGATGAGAAGGTTAGAGGTAATGGTTCATTTGGAGACTCTTCAAAAGTCCAAATCCAAGGAAAAGGTACCATTTAAATTTCTTTAAAGGATGATGGTCATAGCCTTATTATCGATGTTTACTATGTTCCCAAGTTAAAAAGCAATATTTTGAGTTTGGGACAACTCCTTGAAAGGGGTTATGAAATTCACATGAAAGATTGTTTACTTTGGCTAAGAGATCAATATGCCAACTTCGTTGCTAAAGTATCCATGTCAAAGAATAGAAAGTTTATATTGAATCTCAAGATAATTGAAGCCAAGTGTTTGAAGGCTAGTGTGAAGGATGAAGCATGGTGTTGGCACATGAGATTTGGCCACTTGAATTTTTGGAGCACTTAAGGTTCTCAGAGAAAAGAAGATGGTTAAAGGAATTCCAACAATTAGCCATCCTAGTCAATTGTGTGAGGCGTGTCTCCTAGGCAAGCATGCAAGATCAAGCTTTCCGAAAACAGCAACATCAAGAGCAACCAAGCCTCTTCAACTTGTTCATACTGATGTGTGTGGACCAATCAATCCACCATCAATTGGTAAAAGTAAATACTTTTTTTTTTTGTTTTTTATTGATGATTATAGTAGAAAGACTTGGGTCTACTTATTGAAGCAAAAATCTGAAGCCTTTGTTGCATTTAAAAATTGCAAAGCTCTTGTTGAGAAAGAGAGTGGTTATGAGATAAAATATTTAAGGTCCGATAGAGAAGGCGAATTCACTTTCAATGATTTAAATGAGTTTTACAAACTACATGAAATTCGTCGTCCTTTAACGATGCCTAGATCGCCACAACAAAATGGTGTAGCGAAAAGAAAAAATAGAACTATTCTTAACATGGCTAGATGTATGTTGAACTCAAAGAATATGCCCAAGGAATTTTGGGCCGAAGTTGTTTCTTGTGTAGTTTACTTGTCCAATTGCTCACCAACAAGGAACGTGAATGGTCTAACACCTCAAGAAGCATGGAATGGAAGAAAGCCAAGTATTAGATATCTACGAGTGTTTGGTTACATTACCTATGCACATGTAACCTACCAAGATAGATCAAAACTTGATGATCGAAGTTCAAAATATGTATTCATTGGCTATGACTCAAACTCCAAAGACTACAAGTTATACATCCTAAGCAATGAGAGAATTATCATAAGCCAAGATGTTGAGTTCGATGAACAAGCAAGTTGGAATAGAGAGGCCCAAGAAGAACAAGCTTATGATTTCTTTCCTTATTTTGAGAAAGAACAAGACACTGTGACACCGGTGCAAGATGTGACTCCTTTATCTTCACCTGCTTCAATCCATGAAGCAACTTCCGAAGAAAGTTCGAGTGAAAGAACTAAAAAAATGAAAAGTATCTATGAATTGTATGATGCTATTAAAGTTATTAATGATTTGTTTTGTCTATTTGTAGATAGCGAGCCACTTAACTTCGGTGATGCTGTGAAGGACAAAAGATGAAGACTAGCCATGGATGAAGAAATAAAATCCATTAAGAAAAATAACACTTGGGAGTTATCTGAACTTCCAAAAGGCCATGAAGCTATCGGGGTCAAGTGGATTTTCAAGAAAAAGAAGAATGCAAGTGGAGAAGTGGTAAGGTACAAAGTAAAGCTTGTTGTTAAAGGCTACAAGCAAAAGCATGGGATTAATTATGATGAATTCTTTGCACCCGTTGCCCGAATTGAAACAATTCGTTTGCTTATTTCCTTAACGGCTCAAATGAAGTGGAAAATACATCAACTTGATGTGAAATCGGCTTTTCTTAACGGTTTCTTGGAAGAGGAAGTCTACATTGAGCAACCCATTGGATACAATGTCCAAGGACAAGAAGATAAATGCCTATGGTTGAAAAAGGCATTATATGGGTTAAAACATGCACCTCGTGCATGGTATAGCCGCATCAACAAGTGTTTTCGAGACAATAGTTTTGTTCGGTGTCTTCATGAACATGCACTCTATGTCAAGAGGAATGATGGTAGAGATATCTTGATAGTTTATCTTGATGTGGATGATTTTATCTTTACCGAAGACAATCTAAATTTAATTGAAGAATTCAAGAAGCACATGCCACTTATTTTCGAGGTGACTGATGTGGGGCTCATGTCTTATTATTTGGGCCTAAAAGTGAAACAAACGGATGATGACATATTCATCTCGCAAGAAGGTTATACAAAACAAGTGTTGAAGAAATTCAAAATGCTTGATTGCAATCCTGTTGAAACTCCAATGGAGTGTAGAGTGAAGTTGTCAAAGTTTGATGATGGAATAAAGGAAGATCCAACTCTTCTCAAAAGTCTTGTGGGAAGTTTGAGATACTTGACATGTACAAGGTCTGACATCCTTATTTCAGTTGAAGTAGTGAGTCGCTACCTAAAAGCTCCTACCTTAGCTCACATGAAGGCTACTAAAAATATTCTTCATTACCTAAAAAGTACAATTGAATTTGGGTTATTGTACTCATCTTCTCATGACTTTCAACTCATGAAATTTTGTGATAGTGATTTTACCGGTGACATTGATAATAGAAAAAGCACCACTGGATTTGTGCTTTTCTTGGGAAATTGTTGCATCTCTTGGAGTTCTAAAAAACAAACCATTGTGACACTTTCAACTTGTGAGGCTGAATATGTGGCAGCAACATCCTGTACTTGTCATGCTTTCTAGCTTAGAGAATTGTTGAAAGAACTTCACTTGCCATAAGAAGGAGCAACCAAAATTTTCACTGATAATAAGTCTGCACAAGCACTCGTGAAAAATCCTGTGTTCCATGATCGAAGCAAACATATAGACACAAGATATCATTTTATCAGGGAGCATATTGCCAAGAAGGAAGTAGAGCTTAAGTTTGTGAAGACTCAAGATCAAGTGGCAGATTTTTTTACAAAACCTCTCAAGATTGAAGGTTTTCGAAGAATGCATGATAATCTTGGCGTAATCAAGAAAAGTTCAAATTAAGGGGAAGTGTTGGGTATAATTTGTAACTTCTAGAATATATTACTTGCATGCACTTATATTTAATGAATGTATCAGAGTAGATGCATTTAGCTTAATTAATGTATTTAGAAAATATGTATCTAGTTGTCATGCATGTATTTAGCTAGTTTGTAACACTCAAAAACCATAACCATCTCCTATCTAGGGTCTCAGGGTTTGCAAAACTTTTCGAGTCTTGTTTATATATATATATATATCAATCACAATTTATTTAATTACAAACTTTTAACTCAGGATACTAACTCCATTTAATCTTACACATTCACTTACTACCTTTCAATCAATTAAGAATCAAATCCAATCATGCAAGAACTTAGAAATCACGTACGGATATTTACCATCAGGGATCACATGTCCCTTTGTCTCAAACACACAACCTTCACCACTAGCTAACCAAACTATAACCCAAACATACTCATCATTACATCGCAAGAAGGATTTAACATTCATATCACAATATCATCCAAGTTATATCAATCATTCTTATTATCATTGTATAGTACTCAAACCCAACACTGTCGCTAGTTAGGGTTCCGAGGTCACATGCATTCATGCCTCAAATCGTTACCTATTCAAACCTTATGTTAACATCATTCTTGATCTAGTAAATATATACATTTATAATTCATCAATCTTACTTTGTTTATCAACTCAATAAGGGTAAAAATGTCATTTCCACAATTTTGGGAGACTTCTATTAATACTTGTTGAACAAGTATTGGTAGTTGTCAAATCAGTAACAATGCAGGAAATAGTTTAGACTTCTACCGATACCTATGACAGTTTTACCGATACAAGATACAAGTGAAGTTTTTACCGAAACAAATCATGCTTCTACCAGTACTAAAAACTCCAGAGAGCTAAGATGTCCTACCCTGCAGCTTCTACCGATACAAACACATAAACTACCGATACTCCTCAAGTTAGTGAATAACCTCTCTCCTGCCCTCTACTTCTACCGATACATGTAAAGGTTTTATCGAAACAAATATGCAGAATTCATTTAATCACACAAGTCCTCAAGTTTATCAATCATCATTCAATACAAGACTCTTATTCAAATTCTCATCTTGCAAAATCTATACATGAGAATACTTGTTTCATCATATAACACAAAATACAATTAATCAACACAAAGATTCTTAAATTCACATGTCAACTCCTTACTAAACACATTTGTTTAATTAGAACATCAAGCAAGCATGCAAATTTAGTTCAACAAAGAAACCGACAATCTAAAATCAAGCATTTCAAGGGTAACATCACCCTAGTACATGCCATATAACCAAGTGATGTAGATACTACCGAATGAGCTCCCGAGATAGTGTGATTTCTTCGAGATGATCCGATCTTCAGAAAACAAACAATCTACAAAACAACAATAACATCTTTGGTAAGCTTCAAAGCTTTGTAAGTTCGAAGAGTTTAAAGAGTTACCAATCATATGCATAAAGAAATTATATCTCTACCGAGCTAGGATGAACTATTGCTTCCTCAAGCCATATTTGGTCTTCCAACTTTCCTGTCTATAACTTTTCTGTTACCAGTACTCGATGTTGCTCACAGGAGTTGTCAAGAGTATGCATAAAGCATAGTCCTAGCCATCGTAGGGCCTATAATCCATTTAGGATCCATTTCTCTTTCTCGAGTCATGATGTTGTTCACACGAGCTATCGAGGATTCGCAACATTTGCGGTACCTCAGCCATCGATACGATATCTGTGCATATAATTGTTCCTTAACAATGCTGCTCACACGAGCTATCGAGAATATGCACTTATGCATAAATCTTAGCCATCGTAAGGTCTGTAATCCATTATTGGATACTTTACTCATTTCTCAACTCACGATGCTGCTCACACAAGCTGTCGAGGACTCGTAACATATGCGGTACCTCAGTCATCACGTCGGTTTCAAATTATCGGCTCAAAGCCTAGTATCTCTTTCATTCATTTCTTTTTCACCTTCTCAATTTCACGTACCATAACATGTTCTGCAACGATTATAAAGAATACAATAATGTACTATTAAAATGAAATTTATCGTTACGAACTTTACCGGACGAATTTGCAGTTAAAGTGAACTCTAAGGACTAATCCGTAATTTTCTCTTTTCTATGATCAACAGCACCTTCTTGATCTATTACAATAATTTCATTCAATTATTTAAATCAACATAAATTTTTAATCATTCTATGTAAATAAGAATTTTTGGTATTTTTACATAATTGCCCTTAACTTTTTACTTTTATTCAATTTAGTCCTTAAGCCTTAAACTTGCAAATTAACCATTTTTATTCAAATTTAAGCTTGCCGAATGTTCATGAATCTTTCAACAACCCACTTTTTCCATTATTTGACCTTAGGTCCTTGCGATTTTATCACTTTAACATTTTAGTCCTTAAACATCAAAATCATCAAAAACTACTTTACAAAATAATCAAATCCAACAACCAAACTAAAAATATTTCCATAAACTTTCATGAACAAGCTCATTCATCAATGAAAAAAATTATAACATTTGAAAAAATCACAAATTAGTCCTTGAGTTAGCTAGATTAAGCTAATACGAACTCAAAAACATAAAAATTACTAAAAACAGGTAAGATTTACCTTCCAAAACAACAAAACCTAGCTTAGCTGAATAAACCTTCTCCTTTCCATGGTGTTTCGGCTTGAAGAAGAAGAAGAAGAAGAAAATGAATTTACAACCTTTTACTTTTTAATTTAATTAGTTTCTTATGAAATTACAAAATTACCCCTTTAAAATTCTCTTAAATTTCCAACCAAAAATGGTCAAGACCGTCCACTCATAATATGAATGGTCTAATTACCCCTTAAGGACTTTAACTTACCTTTTAAATTAATAGAATTCAACTTTTGCACCTTTTACGATTTAATCCTATTTACTTAATTAATTATCTAATCAACAAAATTTTGTAACCAAAATTTAATATCATACTAATGACCTCGTAAATATTAAATAATTAATATCTATGGTCTAACATATCGAATTTGTGGCCTCGAAACCACCCTTCCCGATCATACTAAAAATATACTAATTAGTAAATTCTCATTTAATTAGGATTTAAATGAAATTTATCAAAATCTAAAGAGTTTCACATCATTTCTATTGTTAGGCCATTTAAAGAGGGTCCAATTTCATAATTGGTCCTTCAATTATATTAATTTCCAACTAAATAAACTTTATTTCAATTTAACCTTAAACTTCTTAGGACTAAAGGAATAAATATTCCAAAAGTTAGTGGAATGTAATCATATCCTCCACGGCTTACTTTTTGACCATGGTATAATTACCACTTTGGTCCCTCTTATTTTTAATCAATAGCAATCAACTTTTACTCCTTTTACAATTTACTCCTTTTTCCTTAATTAAGCAATTAATCATCAAAATTACCCAACTGAACTTCAATTCACATATAATAAGACAATATAAATATTTAATAAAAATATTTTCGGCTCTTAATTTAAAAAACGAGGTCCCAATACCTCATATTCTAAAACCACTTGACTTTTGAACTAAATCACTTATACTAACTTTTAATTCAATAATTAAAATTCTTCAATTCAAAATTTCATATAAAATTATTATTGACTTATTTAATTTAAATACTCATTATAAAAAAAATTTGTTCGGGTTTGTGGTCTCAAAATCACTGCTTCCAACATCACTGAAAAACAGGTTGTTACATAAGTTACATGAATGTGTTGAGTCCAATAGTCACTTACAAGTACTATATAAATAGTTGTATGTGATGAAGCTTAAAGAGTTGTAGAGAAGAAAAGTTTAATACAAAGTAAGTTCATTTTCTTCCTAAAAAACTATTTCTCTTTCACCTCCTTCCAACAGATTCAAGTCACTTAAAAGTTTTATCAACCCAATTGCTTTGGTTGACTGCTGTTACCTCGGCTATGGATTGAGCAATAGTTGGTTGCTTCTTCGAACTCCAGTAATGTACGCCAGATCCAAGCGAGAAACAATATCCGGAGGTGCTTTGCATATCATCCACTGATCAAACCCAATCGCTATCAGTACACCCCACAAGCTTCAATATGTCCATCTTTGTGAACCAAACCCGCAAATTAGCAATTCCTTTGATATATCTTAACACTCTCTTAGCAACCTTAAAATGTAATATATTGCAGCAGTGCATGAACCTTAATAGCATAAGCTTATTTAAGATCAACTTCTTATCCAACATCTTCAATTAAATCAAAATTCGAATGACTACTCTCACATCTTTTCACAAGATATCATATTTGCGATTGTAAAACATCATCATCATCAAATAAAATACAATCCTCAAGAATGCATTTATTTCTGATACAAGGTTGATACGCTTACTTTTGAGCAGGTAATTCATCAATTGCTAAAGCTTTTAAGCCTCAAGGCATATCAACCAAGTTAGTATAATATCGTATCAAGGGCTTTCTCAAGCAAAATATTTTCCTTGCAGATTCTTGCTACACCAATATAAATTTAAAACTAAATGTTGCAATTACATCCATATACTAATGAAGATTCCAGTAGGTGGCAGCTACACCACTATCAAAACCCTTAGGTTTTCCATACCATCTTACAATTTGATACAAATTCTTTACCCCATCGATTCATATCTTAGGTATATACATAAAAATTTCAAGCTCGGTCAAGTTGAATTATAAATGAACTGGAAAAATCTTCTTTTTTTTTTTTGCAGAGAGAAGGCTTATAAGTTGGTCATTCGAATAGCCTTTCTAGTTAACATTAACCAAATAACCAGCTTCTATCTTCCCATTAAATTTTATTTAAAAGGTTTATTTTAAGAATTTTCTAATAAAAGAAAAGTCTCATAACCTCTTTATTTGTTTGACTACTTTCAGTAATACTAAAGAATTTCTGAGTATTTGATCATATATATTACAATCTTTTATACGTTTAATATTTCAAGGATACACACACATATCTATGAATGAAACTGCTTACAAATGTAATTGATCATCATTTAGAGTTGTTCACTTCACTTTTAAAAAGAAATACTGAACTTGCAATTGATCATCATGACAAGCATTCAACTGAGATATTACAGTAGTTTAACCAATAATGGAAGTTGCTAAATAAATAATACAAGATTTAAAAGAGAAGATACTCACTTCATTTTGATTCATCCATGCATACATACGCACATGAGTGCAAGAAAATGGTTGTTTGTTCATTTATCAACTTGATAATAAGTTTCCATCAATGTATTAACAGCAAATATAAAGCATAAAAAGTTTTATTAAATGAGTTAGTAGTTGCACCTCAAATTCAAAACTGAGCCAAAAGAAAAGAAACACTATCCAATTCTCACTGCTAGTGGTATATAATCTTTTGAAACCTGAACAACCATGCCAGTAGATATATTGGCAGTTTTGAGATGACCATATTCAATCAAGTTATGAAGGTGAAACCTACTATCAGAAGGTGGAAACCAAAGATGCTTCTTCTCCAAGGGGACTAACATCTCCTCCTGCATTTTAAAAAGAGGAGTTCCTTCCCTGAAAACAGAAAATAAAAACGTAAGTATAACACTGACACAATAGAGGACTTAAATTAGGCACCTTATGATAAAAATCTAAAACCACTTTGACTTTTCTAGACTAAAACATCATCTATATTATTCAAAGTACTTAGTGAAAAGCAAATGGTTTGAGAAGTTTTGGAGGAAATGAAATATATGTAATTCATATGTAATGTCCACGAGGCTTAATATTACATCCACTTCCTAACTTCATACTATCTTCTAATTTGATGGAAACCAAATTGTGATTTTGTGAAATTAAAAGTTTTGACAATTGAAACCCCTAAAATAACATAAAGGACCAATGAGATTCTTAATTTGAAGGTTAAGGAATCAAAGTATCAAACCTCTTACTTCCTATCCACTTGACTTTCGTCCTTTACACTACCATACAATTGTGACCGTAAAATGACAGGTTGAATTGTAATTTTGAAACTAAAAATAACTATGATTTTAGATAATTACTTTGAAATATGAATAAATATCTATTTCATATCTGAATTTATGAATTGATTTCTAATCTCTTTCTGTTTACAATGTTGAATTTATACTAACACAATACATAGAGCTACCACGGTTCAATTGCTAGCAGACTACAACTGTTTTTCAACATCCTAACTAACTCACAGTTGTGTTGAACGACTACTCTGACATTTACCTATCTTCTCCAACTCTAGAACTCGAAAAATCGTGCGAAACCTAGCAAATTGCGTGATAGACAACAGCTACTTAAGAACGTCAGCAACCTGATCACAAGTTGGAACTTCCCCAACAAGAAGAGAATTATCAGCTACTTTCTCATGAACAAAAAATAAATTTTGTTCAACATGTTTAAACTTAGAATGCAACATAGTATTAACAGCCACTGCAACAACACTCAAATTATCACACCAGATCGTAGGAACGTCAACTGAACAAAAACCTAGCTCCCGTAACAATAACACCAGCCACGTAACATCAGTCGTTGCTGCTACCAACCCTCTGTACTTAGCTTCAATAGTAGATTGCGACACAACATGTTGTTTCTTAGAACAACAGGACACAGGATTGTCACCAAAATAAATACAATAGCCAGTAGTCGACCGTCTATCATCAAAATCCAACCCCCAATTAGCATCAGCATACTCGACCAAAGACAATCGATTAGAAGGTCGAAATACCAACCCGTAATCCACAGTACCACTCAAATACTGTAGGGTACGTTTTAGTGTAACAACATGAACATCAGTCAGTGCATGCATAAATTGACAAATATGATTGATGGCATAGTCAAAGTCTGGTCGAGTAAGAACCACATATTGTAGTGCACCAGTAATACTCCTATACTCAGTTAGATCATCAACCGAAACACCATCATGTTTAGACAGCATAGAAGTACTTATCATGGGTATAGTAACACCTTTAGCAGTAGTTAAACCACACCGATCAAGCAGATCCAAAACATACTTTCGTTGACACAAATGAAGACTCCCGATAATAGACAGCGTAACTTCAACACCCAAAAAATAATGCAACTCTCCCATGTCTTTAAGAGAAAACTCAGTATGTAACTGACGCACAAAGGCATCAATTTTCGCAGGTGTGTCACTTGTGATAATGATATCACTGACATATACTAACCCATACAGACAAAACCCATTAGTACAAATAAACAACAAAGCATCAGACTTCGAAAGAACAAACTTTAACAAGAGAAGGAAAGTTTTCAACTTATCGAACCAGGCACGTGGAGCTTGACGTAATCCATACAATGCTTTTGTGAAACGACACACAAGAGGTTCGTCATTTTCTCCATATTGCACATACCTAGGTAGTTGCTGCATATACACCTCTTCGGTAAGATCACCATTAAGAAACACATTGTTAACATCAACTTGTCTCAACCGCCACCCTTTAGACACAACAATGGACAAAATGACATGAACAGTAGCTAACTTAACCACTGGACTAAACATATCGCAAAAATCACACCCTGACACTTGTGAACAACCTTTTACTACTAAACGACCCTTATGCCTAGCTACAGTACCATCTGGATTCCTCTTTACTTTAAATAACCACTTACAACCAATTGCCTTCCTCCCAAGCGGTAATAGAACCAACTCCCAAGTATAATTCTGAAGCAAAGCATCATATTCAGCTTAAGCTGTCAGCTTCCAATCTTCATGAGTGAATGCTTTATCAATTGTAGGTGGCTCACACTCAGAGACCTCAACCGTCAATGCTTTAGGTTTAAAAATACCAGCCTTAGCACACGTAATCATATGATGCGTAATCCCAAGTTGCGAAGGGAATGTGTTGACGATTGGAGTATGAGAACTACCAATTTTCGGAGTGGCTGACAACGACCCATCAGTAACCGAATCTGTTGGATCCGCAATAGCAAAATTACTAGAAGGTTCAACATGTAACACATCTTGAGACGGTGCCACAACACCATTTAACGCATCCGTCCCAGTAACTAGTCGAAAAGAAAAACCAGAGTAGATAATGGAACATATGTAGGTACACACTCATTCAGCACATTAGTAGGCCTCAATCTTTCAAGATATAGAAAATGATTCTTATCAAAATCCATATGACGAGAAACAACAATTCTATCATCTGGAGTAAGACACTGATATCCCTTATGACTAGGACTATACCCCAAAACGTACACGACTAGGATCAAAATTCTAGCTTACGACTCTGAAACGGTAGAAGATAAGGAAAATAACAACACCCAGAAACCCATAAATGGTCATAAGATGGTTCTTTACCACAAAACATCATAAAAGGTGTTTTATCCCATAAAAATGGTATTAAGATTCTATTTATCAAATGTACAGCACAAGTAAACGCGAAACCTCAAAACTTCATAGAAAGATTTACCTGAGCAATAAGAGTAAGGTTTACCTAAACAATATGTCAGTGCTTTCGTTCAGCCATACCATTTTTCTCCGATGTATGTGGACACATAATCCTATGAAGAATACCATGATGAGCTAGCACTGACATGAATGCGCGATATTTGCCACCCTAATCACTTTGAAACTGCTTGATATCCTTGCCAAACTAAGTTTTAACCATCTGTCGAAACTGCGTAAAACACTTAACTGCTTGAGACTTACGTCAAATTAAAAACATCCAAGTGAACCGACTATACATGTCAATGAAAGATACATAGTACTAATTATTTCCACAATTAATAGACGCAAGACTCCATAGATCGGACACTACGAGTTCAAACGGGTAACTATATTCAGTAGTCGACTTGGAAAAAGGGAGTTTGTGAAACTTCCCTTTCTGACAAGCAGAACAAACAGTTCCAAGAGAATTTTTATTAGAAATAACATTACAAGTATTTAAAACTGATTTCATTACTCGTGAAGATAGATGATCGAGCTGTTGATGCCACAACTAAAAAACTCCACACCTCGAGGAGTCAGACGAAACATTAGTATTGTGCACAACCGGAAGCCCATTGTTATTAACACTATCAACCGGGTTAAACCGAAAGAGACCATCACGAGTGTGGGCCTGTAACAAAATTTCTTGAGTCTACGTGTCTTTTATCACACAATAAGATGAGTGAAACTCAAAGAAAACATTATTTTCCAAAGCAAACTAAGAAACAGACATTAATTTCTTACGTATATTAGGCACATGCAACACATTGGATAAATGAGGTACCTTATTCTTCGTAGCTAACATAGTATTTCCTAAACAATTAATTTTACTAGGAGTCTCACCCCCCATTAAAATCAAAGTAATACCTGAGTAATGCGTAGACTCATTCAGAGTAGAAGCTTCCTTACAAACATGGTCCGTAGTTCCCGAGTCAAGATATCGAGCCGTATCTCTCACAGGGCTATAAGAACCCAATTGGCCAACCTTAAACCCATATTACATCGAATTCATATTTGACTCAATGTCACTTGAAAAACTCGACCTGGACACATCACGAGACCGAGACGACCCAACATACGGTCAAGTTTCAAAATAATTCTGACCTAATAGATCAACATTTTGATCATAAACAATTCTAGCCCATGGTTTAGTTGACCAAGAAGCACTCGGCCCACCATCATGACCAAATGCACCAACCTACCCACCAAACCCAACAAAATTAACATTCGGCTCAACACCCATGTTTTGTCTTTCCACTCGAACACGAGGGCAAACCCTAGAGCCTTCATTTTAGGTAGCCACATCCTCAAACACTCCATCACCATGCATGTGGCGGCCAGAAGGAACATAAGGTGAGATCGGCATCGAAAAGCCTTTGACGTAGCCACCAAGCCTCGAGCCGAAAAAGAAGTCATCACTCTCAGCCATGGAGCATAAAATCAGACCTCCCCAACCGATCGCATTAGTCGACTAATCGTACGGAGCTCAAGCCACCACCGATGACGACAGACCATCGTATTGTCGGTTGAAATGATAGTAGCAGCATTGTGCCATGTGACCAAGTCGATCATAGATCTGGCACTGTGGTTTGTTGTGAATACCCCTGCCTCAACCACCGAAAAATGAACAACCACTATGCAAAGGTTCTACCAAGACCGGGAACAGCGACGGAATATTCTCCGTTAGATTGACCTGAAATGAAGTCTCAAGGGCCAAGCGTTGCTCTCGACTTTCGTATTCCAGCAGAATATCAATAAGTCGTCGCAAAGGAAGCTGCTTCGACAGGAACGAAGCGAGTGTAGCAACAACATCATAGTCCGACGACAGGCCTGCAAGCACAACCTCCACGCGCTTAGACTTCGAGATCTGGTGCCCTGAGGCTTCAATCAACGCACACAGGTTTTGAATATTAAAAATATACTCCTTAACAGTTAATATACCTTTTCTTGTGGAGTGTAACTCGAGCTTGAGACGGGAGAGCTTGGCTCCGGTCACGGTAGTGAACATGTTGGAAAATAGTGTTTACTAGGGAACTTTGAGGCATATTATTTATGGGTAAAATTAGAGTTTTTAAATAAAAAAAATTTATTATTATATTTTACTTCATGAGACCTTTAAAACGATATATAATATGCTCAAAATGGTTGAGTAATGAATGAGAACTTGAAGCTCAAAGTAAGCTACATGAAAATGATTGTTAAGGAAAAACGATACTTAAAACCTCATATCTCACATTGTTAAAAGTGTGATATATGAGAAGGGTTTATAAGTTAAAAGCAACATGTTGGTAAGTAAATGACTAAACCAAAGCTCTCCCTCGTGCGCAAGGGGGTGTCAATCAAACCAAAACGGGTTAGGGGCACACCCGAACGACGTGAGTGACACGATATGTTCGAACCGGTCGAGCTTTACTGGGTCAATCGAAATTTTTAGCCCATTTAAATATTTTTCCTCTTTAACAGAACTATCTTTTAGTGTTCCAAAGGCAGTTACAAAACTTTATTTGTTTTAATTTTTTGTAACTCACCATATTCATAAATCTACTAATATTGGTTTTGTTTCTGAATTCCAGACGGGAAAAATGTATGAAACATCCAAGAATTCAACCAATCCTTAGTCTGGTGCGGCTATTGTCCCTACTCAGGCTCAAAGCCAAAGTCAAATGTTACCGGTGGCTATGAGCCATAAGAAAAACCTGCGAAATTCACTGGAGAGAATTTCAGAACATGGTAACAAAAGATGTTGTTTTATTTGACCATGTTAAACCTGGCCAAATTTCTGAAGGATAATCCTCCTACTGTGAGAGAGGATGAGGTAGATCCTGCTACCGCCTTCAATGCTATTGAAGCTTGGAAGCACTTTGATTTTTTATGTCGTAATTACATTCTGTTCGGTTTGACTGATGCACTCTATGATGTGTATAGTGTGAAGAAGACAGCTAAAGAACTATGGGATTCATTGGACCATAAATACAAAACTGAAGATGTTGGAGATAAGAAACTTTTAGTTGCCAAATTCTTAATTTTTTTTAACGATTGATTCTAAAGCTGTTGAGAATCAAGGTGTAAGAATTTCAACTGATCATTAACGGCATTCTTGCTGAAGGGATGGTTATAAGTGAATCCTTTCAAGTGGCAACCATTATCGAAAAGCTACTCTCTGCTTGGAATGACTTCAAGAACTATCTGAAGCATAAAAGAAAGGAAATGACAGTGGAAGATTTAATTGTCAGACTTCATATTGAAGACGACAATAGAAATGCATCCAAAAAGCTTAACAAAGCAGCTAATCTTAATGTAGCTAAGGCAAATGTGGTAGAAGTCAAGACTTCAAGATAGGAAAACAACCTATGAATGGGTCTAAATTAGGACCAAAAGGAGGTGTTTTTAAGAAGCCCAAATTCCAAGGGAAATACTTCAATTACAATAAGATGAGAGACAAGTCATCTGACTGTAGGCTTCCAAAAAGAGTTAAAACCAACGAAGTCAATGTCGTGGACAATATTTCAAAAGAAATGTCTGATATAGACTTGTGTGCTTGATATAGGTTTTATGTGGAAAGGGGATGTGTAATCTTTGTAAAAGCAATGACAATGAATAAAAATGTCGCTCCTTCCATTTATATATTTGAGTCATTTAATTTATGACATGGCAAGCTCGTACTTGTTAATTAAATACTTTATGAAGATTAATTAACTTAGAGAAAATTCACATTAATTATATTTATAAATCTGAAACATGTGTTGAGGAAAATTAACGAGGTCTTCATTTCAAACAATTGAAAGAAGCACAGAATCACTTGACATAGCAATACTTGTGACTTAAGATTTGTTCAAACGAGAAGAAGGAATAAATACTTTATTACCTTCATTAATGAAAGTACAAAACATTGCTACGTATATTTGCTTAAGAACAAGAACGAAGCTTTTCTCTATAAGCAAGAAGTTGACAAGTGATTGTGATGATGAATATGTTGAATCATTTGATGAGACCGTCATATTTTCCTTAAATCAAATGGAGTAGCCGAACGAATAAATCAGACTCTAAAGGAAATGATGAACTCATTGCTAGGAAGCTTTGAATTATCAGCTAATTACCTCTTAAACAAGGTTCCTCATAAGGAAAAGGACAAGACAACCACTAGGAAATGTGAGGGGTATCCTAGAACCACTTGAAAGTATGAGAGGTGTCTTGTTAATGTAATGGTAGGTCGAGACATATGCGTCATCGACATAATACCATTAGACAACTGATCTCAAACGGAGTTATCTCTATTGATTTCGTAAAATCAAAAGATAACATTGCGGATCTGCTAACAAAAGGTTTAAATCGAGATCAAGTCTATAAAACATCGAAAGTAATGAGACTAAATCTCATGAAAATAAAAGACGCTAAGTGAAGGAAAACCCTACCTACCTGATTGGAGATCCTAAGAACTAGGTTCAAAGAGACAACTTACTTGCATAGACCTTGTAAGGTCATTGTGAGGGTTATTACTCTAAGTCCATGTTTATGATAATAACAGTGATTAAAAATGTGAAAAAGGTTAAACAAATGCTTTTAATGACCACTGTAAGTTTTTGTGAGCCGAACAACATAAGTCACCTATGTGAGAGTGAAGTGGGGCCGCTTCAAGGAGACTGCTAGGGCATAGTTCTCTAAAGCTCTTGCAAAACCACGAGATGTTCACGGCCAAATAAACATACCCATGAGAATCAAAAACCTTGACAATGAGGTATTTGAGTGAGGTATATCATCGTTTACACCAAAGGTAAAACAGTTCAAGGATATCATGTCTACTGGTCAGCCAGTAAAGTAAATATACTTTCACAAAGGAAGGTTCAAGGGTTGATGCCTACCTATCCTAAGCAAATATCTAACGTAAACTCTATCACCACTCCGTGTCGTTGAATTTCATTGAACTTTCAATTTCATTCATGTAGGGGATTGTTGGAAAATAATGTTTACTAGGGAACTTTGAGATATATTATTTATGGGTAAAATTAGAGTTTTTAACTATTAAATTTTATTATTATATTCTACTCCATGAGACCTTAACATGAAATATAATATGCTCAAAATGGTTGAGTAATGAATGAGAAATTGAAGCTCAAAGTAAGTTACATGAAAATGATTGTTGAGGAAAAATTATGCTTAAAACCTCATATCCAACATTGTTAAAAGTGTGGTATGTGGGAAGGGTTTATAAGCTAAAAGCAACATGTTGGTTAGTAAATAACAAAACCAAAGCTCTCCCTCGCGCGTAAGGGGTGCCATTAAAACCAAAATGGGTTAGGAGCACACCCACATGACATGGGCGATATGAAATATCCGGACCAGTCGAGCCTTACTAGGTCTACCGAAATTTTTAACCCATTTAAATATTTTTCCTCTTCAACAGAACTATCCTTTGGTGTTCCAAAGGCATTTACATAGCTTTATTTGTTTTAATTTTTTGTAACTCACCATTTCTATAACCTACAAAACATTATTTTGTAACTCTCCTCATAATGTTTTGTTTTAACTTTCATGTAATCTTTTCATGAAGTTTCACTATAAATAGCCCTTTCTTCTTTTCATTTTACATATCAAGTTGAAAGAAACACTTTTGCTTTCTCTCAAAATTCTCTCAAAAATTCCAATTCTGTTTTTGGTGATAGAGGAGGCTTGGTTAGCATTCGACTGTTACAAAAGTTATGCTGCTATTGTTAACTGATCGTTGTTGTATCTTGGGAGATAGAAGTCCAAAAATTCTTTAGCACCTAGGAGAGGATGATTTTGTCTTAAGGAGACTGTTTATACATGCCTCAACGGATTTTATTTACAATTCACCTTTAAATACTACGTAAAGCATACTTGTTATTTGTTTTTAAATTTATTATTAAATTTAAATTACATTTATATTTTTTATATACTGCTTTTTGTGTAACAGAACATTCGATTCGCCATGGTCCACACATCCGACGAGATTCGAACGCCAGTAAATGACGAGAGCAACGAGCCACTAATCGTGGACTGAAGCCAAGATGGAAGAAGCTTGTCCTGTTGATGGTATGGTGATGCCTCAGGATTCAACACAAGTTAGCCTTTCAGATTTAGGACAAATTGAGGTGGAGGTGCCATAGAGCCATCAAGAAACTCAGTGAGTTCATATCCTTCAATGATAAGTCTCACATGTTGTTGCCACTGTATAAAATTTCCCTCATCGAGCTTGAAAGTATCATGATGAGGAAAGCATTGTACTAGACGAGGTTTACCAGACTCAAAGTTGACCAAATTCGCTAGATCTGACACTGGTGCGGTCGAAGTAGTTTAGCCATTATTAACAGAGGTTGATTCGATAGAATGAGCCATCAAATACACAACAAAGGTAAGGTCCCAAGACTTAGGCAACTGATACCATGAAAATAACTATGATTTTAGACAATTACTTTGAAATATGAATGAATAACTATTTCATATCAAAATTTATGAATTGATTTCTAATCTCTTTTTGTTTATAATACTGAATTTATACTAACACAATACATAGCGCTACCACTGCTCAATTGCTAACAGACTACAACTATTTTTCAACATTCTAACAAACTCACAGCTATGTAGAATGACTGCTCTAACAGAAACAAAGGCAAATCAAAAACAATTTTTATTAGTTTTTTTTAAATGTTGATTTAAAATAATTAACTATGAATTGCATCTGAAATTATAAACTTTAATTGAAAATTTTCTAAAATAAATAAATAATTGCTTTTTGAAGAAAAAGGGGAGAAGTTAAGGAAAAAAAGAGAGCTAACTTTACCAATTTGAGGAAACAGAGCTCCATCATTATAAGCACCATTAAAGTATCATTATTTTCTCTACGAAATCAGAAGCAGTCAATATAACATTTTCAAGAATAGGAAGGAGATAATTATACCAAAAATATATACATAGAGGGAAAATATGTTATGAGCTAAAAAACTTAGTGAAGAAATGATGTGTTTTAGGTTTAAATGAAACGGAGCGCTTTAGGGTCTAAGTTAAACGAAGCATTTTAGTATTTGAGTTAGCATTTTGTAATAACCAACTCTTAGTCGTTATTTTGTTTGTTTTTGTTTTATCCTTAAAAGGGTAAGGTATGTACGCAATTATGCAACTTTTGGCAGTATTATGAATTTCTGATCTCTCATTATCTCTAATCTCTTTCTTCTCTCTCAACTTTTTGGTTCAATATCGACGTTCTATCAAAGGTATCAAAGTCACTATTCTTATGACCGGAGATGGTGTCACCACGAGGTTACAGAAGGATGCCACTGCTTTGCAGTAGGAGTTTCAGAAAATGAAAGGAGAGTTGTCACAGTTGGATGTAAAGATTAATAAAAGGTTGGAGACTCATTTACAAGGATTTAAAGATGACTTCAAGGGAGAAATCATATCTGAGCTCAACACCTTTAGGTTCGAACTTCATGGGCTAGTTGAGCAATACTATGACAGCCCTATTGGTCCCAGCAATGCCATTGTTCAGGATAGGGGTAAAGGAGTCATGGGGAGTAGACCACGACTACCATGTTCTCCCTCAAAAAGACCTATTAAGGTAACCTAACCCTCTGTTATCATGAGTCCTCACCACTCATAAAATCAAGACAAGGTTATAAGATGAGGTTGTCCTCATTTTGATGGGGTTGATTTTCGAGCTTGATGGTCCAAACTCGAGCAGTACTTCGAAGCAAAAGGGATCCATGACAATGAAGGCAAGTCTTTTTGACTGGCATTATTTCTTTGCCCAAAAGCGTGAGGGTTTAAAAATGATTGATTGGTCAAAATATGTCATTGTAGTAAGAGAAAGGTTTGGTTCTAGCATATTTGCAAAACCAATGTTTGAGTTGGTTTCCCTCAAATAACAAGGGACAGTAAAAGAAATTAAGAGGGTTATTTTTAAGGAAAAATGTGAAGAAGTTAAGAATCAATCCTCACCACATCCTATTATACGTAGGATGGGAGATTTATAAGGAGAAAAAGGAAAAATAGTGACTGGCAAGGATGAAGAAATTAGGAGGATTATTTTTTTAGCATTTCCATGCTAGTGCTATTAGTGGTCATTCTAGGGTTGTTGCATCTAGAAACAGAATGGTTTCACTCTTATACTGGAAGGGTACGTCTAAATATATTAAAGCTTGGGTTAGGGAATGTCTTACATGCAAATATGAAATTACAGCAAAACCTGATTTATTGCAGCCATTTCCCATACCTAACAGGGCTTGGTCTTCTGTCAGCATGGATTCCGTAGAAGGATTGCCAAAATCCAAAGGAAAATTTGTGATCCTAGTTGTGGTGGACTGACTTACTAAGTTTGGGCACTTCATAGCTTTGTCCCATCCTTACACTGCTATGATTGTGGGCTAAAAGCATTTGAATTATGTCTTCAAGCTACATGGTCTTCCTGATTTGATAGTGTCTAATAGAGACAAAATATTTGTTAGTCATTTCTAGCAAGACCTTTTCAATAGGGTAGGAACTAAGTTGCACCTTTCCACTGCCTACCACCTTGAAACTAATGGACAAACAGAGGTGCTAAACAAGTGCTTGGGCGGTTACTTCAGATGCATGTCAGGAGAAAGACCTAGGGACTGGTTATTGTGGCTCCCTCTGTTAGAGTGGTGGTATAATTCCACTCATCACTCAACCATTCAAATAACACCCTATGAAGCACTCTATGGCCAACCACCACCACATCATGTACCTTACCTATCAGGAACTGCTCCAGTATTCATGGTGAATAGAACCTTGAAACAAAGGGAAGCAGCTAGAAAAATGGTGTTGTTTCATTTAAAACAAGCTCAAGACAAAATGAAACAACAAGCTGATAAGCATAGATCCAAGAGGCAATTCATGGAAGGAGATCTGGTCTACCTAAAAATCAACCTTACAAACAACACTCAATCAAGAAAAGGTGGAACCAGAAACTATCCCCCAAGTTGTAACAGCCCGATTTTTATGATATCGAAAATAGTGACTCAAGATCACAATTTTCGATGAAAGAGAGTTAGGTCACATCGCTAACTTAATAATAATTACATGTGTAGTGTGGTCTCGTTAATATTAATAAAGGAATTTATGAAGAACTAATTTTAGTTTAATAGAAGGAAAAGGACTAAAAGGTACGAACCACAGAGGTTGAGTACCATAATTAAAAGTGTCTAGTAAGCATGGTGAATAAATGAAGAGGACTAATATGGTAAATATACCACCTTCAAGAGAGTTGGACGGCAAACCCCAAAAACTCTTGATATTTTGAGTGAAAACTCAAACAAATAAAAAGAATTAAATATATAGAAATGTCATGATGGGGGGTTTAGGTGTGGAAAGTAAGACAAAAGCATGATTACAACCTATAAAGTAATTTTAAAATAAAATTTTCAAAACATATTTTCTCTTATTTTCCATCAAGAAACGGGAAAGAAAGAAATCACCATTGTTGGAAAGGAGAAGGTGGAGCCAAGTTTTTCCTATAAATTTAAAGAACCTTGGAGGTTAGTTAATGAATCTTATGCCTTTGTGGTTGTCTTAGCTTAGCCTTGGGAAAAACCTAATGGTTAAATTGTGTTGTTGTTAAAAGTTTAGAGATTTATTTTGAAAGAGATAAGTGTTAATGAGTGTTTAATTACAAACCCTCTGAGTTAGGGAGCCACACGAATGGGTTGCTAGTTTGGTTGAAGCATGTAGGTTCAAGGACCTTGTTATGGAAGTGGTAAAACTTCAAGGGTCTGGAAGTGAACTAGTAGAACATGTGGGGCTAAAATGAATAAATAGTAAGAATAATTGCTTTAGTTTGGGCTTGATGTGGGTTTTAAATATTGACATGGTTATTAAGGATTTAATAGCACAAGAGGTAAATGTTGTAGGTGATTTTGTAAAATTATCACAATAAAGATTTTATCTTTTCATTAGTCATTAAATTGAATATTGAATGGTTGGATAAATGAATGTTTATTTAGATCAAAGAGCTCAACAACCAGGTTCGAGTCAGGTAAAAGACAAAGCCGCAGACTAGTCAAAAACTCCTTTTGTATTTTTACAATAGCCGAGGTAAGTTCATAACTTAATTAAAATTGTTTTAATTACATATACATGAATTTCATTTATTATATTTGGTTGCTTACTTATATTTGATGAAGAGAAATTGGCTTGGTGATAGTATAATATGAAATGACATGGATTTATGCCCGTTGGATTCGGAGGAATATAGGGATTACATGACCCGATTCTTGGAATTACATGTTATATGGGTACTGGTCTTACATGTCCTATCGATGGCTGAGATCCGACATTTGTTGCAGATTTTCCACAGCTCGTGTGAGTAGCATCGTGTAGCTTAACATCTTTACCCACAGCTCATGTGAGCATTACAGGTTATATGAGTACTGGTCTTAGATGTCTTACTGATGGTTGAGATCTGACATTTGTTGCGGATTCTCCACAACTCGTGTGAGCAGCATTGTGTAGTTTAACATCTCAACCTACAACTCATTTGAGCAGGCCCATTTCACAGTTCGTGTAAGCAATACATGATACAGAGATGTTGCATGTACACTTTGTGTGAGAGCAATACTGATATGACCCATGTAGTTCCGAGAATCCAACAGGTACACAAGAAGATATTCATGCTTGAAAGGAGATATCACTGTTGTAATACAATAAATGGCACTAAGAATGAGTTCATTCGAAACGTGAGGAGCGAAACTAGTATAAGGGATATGAAAATGAAAGGATAAACATTTCTGTGTGAATTATACATGTGGGTAAATGGACTTTTGATATGAGCTTACTGAGCACTATGTGCTTACGAAGTTGATTTTTTTGTTCTTGTAGATCATTGGAAGGCTTGATCGTTTGGGATCGTGGGAGCTTCATCACACTATCCGACCTCCATTTTGGTATATTTCAGTCACTCATCTAGGTTATAAATGGCATGTATAGGATCCATAGTTATGTTAATTCGAATTGGATAAAATATATGTCCATTTGGTATTTTGGATGGTTTAGAATGACATTTTGTGAAGGGTGTAATTGTTTTTGAACTAGGGAGTTTGTAAAACTTATGATATTAAGAAGTTTTTGTACTTCTACCGGTAGAACTCTGGTAACTATTGGTAGAAGTACAGGGCAAATTAAATTTTAGCTACTGACTTTCATAGTATCGGTAGAACATTTTCAATGTATCGTCAGTTGTAGAAGTTTCGGTAGTTGCCTCACTTGTGTCGGTAGAAGTTGCAGGGCAAATTCACTTTGCTCTTTGGAACTTGTTCTATCGATAGAAGTATGGGTTGTATCGGTAGTTCCCATACTTGTATCGGTAGAACTTAGACTTCTACCGGTAGAAAATTGCAGTCATTTTGCTATGTTCATTGCCTTGACTTCTATCGATACCCAACTATTCAAGTACCAGTAGAAGTTAGTCAAATGTTTCAAAAACGTTATTTTTATCCGAATTCAATGCAAAATTATCCCCAAAGCTCGAAATTTCTTAGACGGATGCTTACAAGATACTGTTTAAAGCTAAAGTAAAGATATTAGGTCTTAAAACGAGAATAATAGTAGCTACACAAGTATCTACTTGTGTCCGGTGACCGGACAGGGTAAGGGGTACTACACAAGTATTTTGGTCCCTTTCCAGTTTTAGCTCGTGTGGGGAAGGTGGCTTACAGACTACTACTACCTCTTGGCTCTAAAGTGCACCCCACTTTTCATGTTTCATAGCTAAAGAAACATGTGGAAGCAGTACCTGTGCAGAATATCTTACCAGTAGTTGATGCCAATAGTGCATGGACTAAGGAACCAGATAGAATCCTAGATCGTCGCATGGTAAGGAAAAGGAACCAAACAGTAACTGAGGTTCTGATAGAATGGGTTAACACTTACCCTGAGGATACTACATAGGAGTCTCTTGAGCAGATCAAAGTCAATTTTCCTCATTTTGATCCTTAAGGACAAGGATTATTTTTAGGAGAGGAGTAATTGTTATGAGCTGAAAAACTTAATGAAGAAAATATGCGTTTTGGGTTTAAGTGAAACGGAGCACTTTGGGGTCTAAGTTAAACAAAGTGTTTTAGTGTCTGAGTCAGCATTTTGTGATAACCAACTCTTAGCCGTTATTTTGTTTGTTTTCGTTTTATCCTTAAAAAGGTAGGGTCTATACACAATTATGCAACCTTTGGCAATATTATGAATTTTTGGTCTCTCATTCTCTCTAATCTCTTTCTTCTCTCTCAAAATTTTGGTTCAATATCGATGTCTATCAAAATAATTATTAGCATCACCGTTTTCGAACTCCATCTCTTCTTAATCTTTAATGGAAGATTTCGAGGGAGGGAAACTAGAAACCTTAAATTTAATTTGAAAGCATAATGCAACAAGAATTCGAAGTTGGCGCTGCTAAACACCTCTCAGTTTTGGATTTTTCTCTTTAATGGTGTGTATTTAATATTTAAAATACAATGACATAACTTTTGAAAGTCTATAACGATTGCGATTGGGTTTTAGTTCAGTTGATATGAATATTGTTGTTCATGCAAGAGCACATGGGTTCAAGTGTATTGAAGGACGTTATCTTATTATTTAAGGATTGAGAAAGGATTTTAGGTAATTCTAAACATTATATAAAAAAATAAAATTAGAAATCGTAATGCTACACTCGTATGAAAGGATTTAAATAAAATAAAATAAAATAAAAAGTCCATAAAGATGATAAAATTTTAAATGGCATTCTTCATTTTAAATTTTGGGTTAATGTAATTTGAATCGAATCATTATACATATAATATAATAAGGTTTTTACATCATATTTTTGTTACTTATCGTTCTTGGATAATTAAGCATTCGTCATGTATCACCAATTATATAATGGCATTATGCATTTCATTATCACTAAATCAAAGTTTTATTAAAATATAATAATAATTAATGTATATTTGGACATATATTATTAATTTTTTTGTACTTAAATATTCATAATTTATTATGAATTTATATTTTAACATCGTATTATATTGTTGAAGCCCAATTTGTTCTGGCCCAAACTGAATCCATTCTTAAATTTACTTTAAATTTAAATTTATTTGAATCTAAAATAAATAATATCCAAATTACAAACACTCAACCTTTGACCCAATATTAGCCCAGTTATAAACAAACTTAAAAAGCCCAAATTCTAAACCTAAACTCAAACCTAATACACCCAAGCCTAAACAAAAAAACCTAATCTTCTACAAGTTGCACCAGCTGTCGTTCCTTCTTCCATTCAAAGCATGCCACATCAGCACTACCAGCAACACCAGCAAGTTACCACTGCCATCACCACCGCCACTGAAACCTACAAAAGGAGAAAAGATCGGCATTAAGTTGTAAAAAAACAAAAGAGAATCATTGTAAAAAAGGGCTATAAAGCTAAATTCAAAACAGATTGTAAGGTTACTGACTTTTGGTAGAACATTCAAAATCAATACAAAATGCAGAAGTATTTGCAAACAAAAAGCAGAGTGGTGATATCGAAATATCAACAGATTACAAAGCTTATATGTTCTACAGGTATTCATTTATTGTTTGTTCATGTTTTAAGACTCGAAACGCTTCATATATATTCATTTGTATATTTATTCTGTCATTTACCATCATTTATTACTATCAACTTCTAAACGTTTTCCTATATCAAAACATATAACAGTATATTTATTTATTAGTATTATATATTAATATTTTGCATTTATTGTTTATTTATTGTTTGTACGAATTACTAAAATACATTAAATAATATAATAAGTAACAAAGAAGAAGATTAAGAGACTCGTCTGAAGCTGAAGGGCCATTGTCGAGGACGTGATTGGACCTCCTTTGAATTCGACACAATTAGTGAGGGATCCTGTGGTTCAAATGTCATGAAAAAGAAAAAAAACATTAAAAAATATTATACAAAACAGATTTCAAACATTTCGAAACATATTTTTTAGATCTGAAAGATCCATGGGTAAATACAAGCTTTTAATAAGAAAAAGGGAAAAAGGGAACAAGCAAACAAAAAAATCAAAAAGGGATTTAAAGATTAAAAGTTACCTCATGTCTATGGAGTTTGGAGTCGAATTCGTCAGGTTTCGACCCCGGATCTGGACTTTTGAGAAGCAAAGAATCGAGATGGGTAAAAATGGGTGACGATCGGACTTTCGACCGTCGTACACGGTGGTCGATGGCGTCGATGACCGACGATCGGAGAAGGGGAAGGGAAGAGAGAGAACAGAGGAAGATTGGTTAAAAAAAATCTGTATTTTTAAAATGGAAAGAAGAATGAAATCTTTTTAGCAAAATTGGTTTATATACTCACATCAAAACGACGTCGTTTTGGTGTCAAAGCTTAGAGGCCAAAACAACGTCGTTCCAAGAGCTTCGACCCACCTCAAGATCCGCGTGTTTTTGAAAATTGGGCTATTTACCCTTTTGGTCTTCCCATATTTTTTGATTGTTTCAATTTCGCCCTTAATGTCATTTTTAATTTATTTTAAATTTGCCTAACAGTTTCGAATCATTTTCAATTTAGTCCTTTAACTCTCTAGAAGCCTGAGAGGCTGTCACGTGTCATTTTTTGGATTATTTATGCAATTGACCCTTTCTACTTTTCATTTGTTTCAATTTTGTCCTTAAATTAAGTTTTATTTTATTATAAATTTTCCTAGCAATTTTAAAAGATTTTCAAATTGGTCCTTTAACTTCAGGATGCATAAGAGGCAACCACGTGTCCTATCAAATTGGTTTTATTGCCCAGAAGGTCTCTGAACATTCCAAAAATCATATTTTGACCCTCAAACCTTTCTAAAATTTCATTTTTACCCTTAAACTTTCCACAAATCACAATTTGACCCTCGAACTTAAAAATTACATTTTTACCCTCAAAATTTTTAAAAATTTCATTTTTTCCCTCAAACTTCTCAAAAATTACATTTTTGTCCTTGAACTTCCAAAAATTACATTTTTACCCTTGAACTTCAAAAAATCACATTTTAATCATCAACACTTTTCAAAAATTACATTTTTTCCCTCGAACTTCTAAAAATTACTTTTTTACTCCCAAACTTCCAAAAATCACATTTTGACCCATAAACTTCTCAAAAATCACATTTATACCCATAAACTTCTCAAAAATTACATTTTTTACCCATAAACTTCTCAAAAATTACATTTTTTCCCTAAATTTAAAAATCAATTTTTTACCCTTAAACTTCTCAAAAATTACATTTTTTCCCTCAAACTTCCAAAATTATATTTTTACCCTTAAACTTCACAAAAAATTACATTTTTTCCTTCGAACTTCCAAAATTACGTTTTTACCCCAAACTTTCCCAAAATTACATTTTTACCCCTAAAACTTTCCTAAATTACGTCTTAACCTTGAACTCTTTGAAACTTCATTTTTGACCCCGTTTTTCTCTTTCTTCGACTTTCGTATATAAAATTTTAACCTTTTTTTATTGGTTTTTAATTAATTTTGTATTTTCTCATTTATTTTGATTCATAATTCGTATTTTATTTTTCTCATATTTATTTTCGTATATTTGTTCATTCTTTATGTTATTTAACTTTAATATTAATTGCATAGTTCGTATTTAATTTGCATGCTCATTTTTATCCCTATATTTTAATTAAAGTCATTTTTTCGATTTTTCACCAAAATATAAATATTTAAAATTCGAGGCAATATTCTTTTATCTCGGGTTTTGAAAATTTGTGCCTTAACTTACTAGGCACGATTTTTCTTCAAACCGAGATAATCGAATATCCTTTTTCAAGGTTTAAAGTTTACAACGAAGGAAAGCTCGTTATTTTCGGATCTCGAAACGTTATGTCCTAACTCACTGAACGTGACTTTCTTCCTTGATCACTTCGAAATAGCGAGACTTCCAAATGAAAATTGATTTCTCTTTTAAACATGACTTATGCATTGAAGGATCGTACTTTAAAACTTTATTTGAGTTTTTAAAATTTTACAAACAAGACCCTAAAATAATCAATGTGGTACCAATTTTAGGCGTGTGAGGGTGCTAATCCTTCCTCTCACGTAACCGACTCCCGAACACATTTTCTGGATTTCGAAGACCAAAATGTTTTCCAAAATGGATTTTAAATGTTTTGTGGTGATCCAATCACACCGAATAAAAGATTGTTGTCGACTCTTATTTTTCAATTTTCAAATAAATTTTTTTTCAAGACTTGTTTGTTTTCCCAAAAATAAACATTTCGACAGCTTGGCGACTCCGTTGGGAAGACTTTTTAAAATAAAAGAGAGTTAAGCCAAAAATTGATTATTTTCAGGTTTTTTTGTTAAAATTTTTAAATACTCGATTTTGTTTAATATACGATCCACAAATATTTTATGTGATATTATATTATGTCAATACTGCTAGTATAGATTTGCATTCATTTGCATATGATCCTACACCCTTTAAGTGGAAGCGGGAAACTACTCCTTCATGAGGTTTTCACCTTCGTGCAGGATAGTGGATCGCTTTTGGGATTACATCACGTACCCATGTTTTAGTGACGTTTTCACTTTCGTGCAAACATGTGGGAAATGTATCCCCTTAAACCGAACTTATCCATATGAACCTGTAATGGGTGAGGATTTAGGAATCTGCTGGTTTGGATACCCTTTACTCTAGAGACTAAACCACATGTAATGAACCATAAGTACTTGCCTTAGAAAGAGTTTTACCGAACATTTTAGCAACTAACCAAGACAAGTTCTTAGGTTCTTTGTTTTATTCCTGTATATTGATACTGATGTGTTTTGCTAACTTGTTCTATTTTGTCTCTTTTGCATTACATTTCATCATCATATAAGGAAAGGTATTGATCCAAAAATTTCAATTACTGACAAGAGAATCGATCATGGAAAAAAAGTACCTTGATAAGGTGGAAGACAATATGGTTGTGCGTATGTGGCCAGAGGAGAATCAACGCCAAAAAGGGGATAGCTTAGGAGAAGGACATGAGTCAGACTTTTGGGATTATACCAGGATTAGTACAGCTCAGAACAGTGTGCAAGAATTGAAAGAGATATGGGACAGTTGGGATAATGACATGAAGCAAACCTTTTACCAAGAGTACAAAAATTTACCATACTTGTTCGAGGTTAAGGTAAATAAGTACCTCATCCGAGCCTTGGTGCAGTATTGGAACCCGGCCTACAGTTGCTTCACTTTTGGGAATGTGGACATGTCACCAACAATAAAAGAATACACCACTTTACTTTGTTGTCCGAAGATCTCGATAAATAGAGCCTATTCTAGAGATCCTAATGTCCCAACTTTTTTCAAGAGATTAATAAACATCACTGGCATGAGTGAGCAATAGGTTGCAGCTCAGGTTAAGGTGAAAGGTGACAATAAATGCATTACGTGGAAGAGTTTACGAGATTTAACCTTGGCCCACCCAGATGCGAGGAAAAAGATTGACATCCTGACTCTAGGTATATACGGGTTAGTCATTTTTCCCAAGGCTTTGGGACACATAGAAGATGCGGCGATAGACTTGTTTGACCGATTAAGTAAAAAGGTTACATCGATCCCGGTCATATTAGCTGAAACTTTTAGATCTTTAAATGCATGCAGAAAGGAGGGAGAAGGTTGTTTATCGGCTGCGCACCGTTGTTGATGGTATGGTTTCATAGTCACTTTTGGAAAATAGAAAAAGTCTCCTATTAGTATTTATCTAAAGATTATTCTCTTTTGAAAGAGTTTGTAGCCACGCAAAGACAAGGAAACTTCTCAAAAAAAAAGTGGATGCCAATACTTCAAAGTCTCCGAGACGAACGAAGACATAGAATGGTCAGCATCATGGTTTGTTCTTGATGAATTTTTGTATTGATGTAGAGACTTCGACTAGGTCCTATTGATCAAAATTTAGGGAGCCGTAAGGTACGCACCTTTACTGGATTCAAGACAATACAAGTCGAGACAGTTCATACCAGTAACTCAAGGGTTAGCTCGGTACGAATTCGCATATAGAGGAGAAAATAATAAGAAGAGGATTCGAGAGATCTCGAATGCATGGAACCAAGTTCGAAGGATGAAAGTGTTCGACGCCAATCCCATGACAACTGTAAAATATGATTGGTAGAGAAATAAAAGGATCAATGATAATATTCCTGTGCCAAACCTAGAGGTTGTTCGCCCAATTAAAGAGCACTTGTAGGTTCTCCTGACTGAACTAGAAATTATTAAACAAGATTTTGAGACGAAGAATGCTGAGATGGAAAAGATGATAGAAAAATTAGAAGAAGAGAATCTACTTTTAGGATTAGACGTTGATGTTTAGAAGCTAGAGGCAGAAAAGTTAAGAAAAGGGAAGAATAAGGCCGAAAAAAATCTCGATAGCCTGAAGAAGGACTATAATAAGCTTCACTTGTCAATGAGGACTACCGGTTTAGGTAAGACGTCATAACAATGGCAACGGGAAATCCGTGAAGAGAAGAATAGAACAAGTCAGTGGAAGAACAAGTTTCAAGATGCCCAGATTCAAAAAAATGTCATGAAGAGTAGCCTCTTGGAAAGTCAAGCTGAGATGACTGAGTTAAAGGCCCGAATAAAGGAATTGGAAGAATCCTTGTATAGACATCGGAGCCGAAATTCAGTGGTAGAGCTAAAGGCAAGTCGAGTCGAGATCGAGAGATTGAATAAGAGGGTGAAAGAATTGAAGGCCGCGTTACAGAGTAGTGAAATACGAACTGAGATTTTGGAGAGGACAATGGAAACAAATGATTGGCATCTTCAGCAAACTCAGAAGCAAGTTCGAGACAGGGATTATATTATAGGCGAGGCTCTGAATCAAATACGGAGAGTGGCTGACCACGTGCAAACACTAGCAGTCAAAGCAGATGAGTTAAGTATGCAATATAGGACAAAGATAGAATGAGGTCAAAAGCTAGTAGGACTTCTTAAGAAAATCAAAGCTCTAAGCATTAAGGTAAAACTATTTATGTAATTTGCTTTATGTAAAGGAACTTGTTATCTAGTGAAGTTTTCTAATGAAAATTGAATTATAAGTCAATACCTTTCTTTTGCATACATACATTCATCCATATTGCATTTTCACATATATTTAGCATGATAATTCTAACTGGTTAAAACTTTAACAGTTACATCAGTAATCATTGAAAACCCACATCACAGAGCAGGGGCGGATAAAGGAAACGGTCTTACTATAAGCCCATGAGAGGAGAGTGAGGAGCCTAGATATCTCTTAGGTTATGCTTCTATGCATACTCAAGCACCGCCGAAAACGTATCCACGTGGAGTACTTGTAACAATAAGAACACAAGAACACCCAGGCGGTATGTTAGGGCCAGTAAATTTTTAAATGGGATCTGGTGCCAACCCCGGAGATAATTTAGTCATTCCTGTCGTTCATGACTTGGATGATGTAGGGGAGACGGAAAGAGCAAAGCCTAAGATCCCTAGATAGCTGGAGGACAAATACAAGTGGTTAGTAGAAAAAGTGAATGCAATGGAAGGTGCTGATACCTTCTATGGCATTGACGCTAAGGAGCTGAGCCTTGTCCCTGACCTACTGCTCCCCCCAAAATTCAAAACACCTGATTTTGACAAATATAGTGGGACCAGCAGCCCCGAAGCACACATTACCATGTTCTGCAGGAAGATGGCTAGGTATGTCCATAATGACTAATTATTAATTCACTGTTTTCAAGATAGTTTAACAGGATCTGCAGCCAAATGGTATAATCAGTTGAGTCGTGCCAAGATAAGCTCGTGGAAGGATCTAGCACAAGCATTTATGAAACAATACAATCATGTAACTGAAATGGCACCCGATAGACTAACCCTGCAGAGAATGGAGAAGAAGCCAAATGAGAGTTTTCGACAATACGCTCAAATATAGAGAACATAGCAACCCAAGTATAGCCATTGTTGTTGGAAAAGGAAATAACTATGTTGTTCATTAATACTCTGAAGGCCCCTTTCATTAACCATATGTTGGGAAGCGCTACCAAAAGTTTCTCTGACATGGTTATGTCAAGAGAGATGGTCGAGAATGCAATCCGAAGCGAAAAAATCGAGGCGAGAGAAGGTGTTAAAAGAATAACTCCCAGAAAAAAAAAGAAAATGAGATCAATAACGTAAACTCCTACAAGACAAATTACTCAAAGCCAATAGTGATGGCGTCGCCTAGAACCACGAAAGGAAACTATCAAAGAAATCCAAGGCAAAGGTTTGGTATGAGACCAAAAATAGAATTCACTCTTATTCCCATGACATATAGGGAACTTTATCCGAGATTGTACGAGGAAAGTCTCGTGGCACCAATCCATGTAAAGCCATTGCTACCGCCATTCCCAAGTTGGTACGACACGAATGCACGATGTGAATATCACGCAGGGATAGTCGGACATTCAATTGAGAACTGCACGGCCCTAAAAAGGCATGTATAGTGACTCATCGATGCGGAGGTCCTGAGATTCGAGGGTCTGACAAATCCCAATGTATCAGGGAATCCGCTACCCAAACATCTTGATCAAAGGGTAAATGCAATAGTCGAAGGAGAAGAAAGGAAGATTAAGACTCGCATTGAGGAAGTAAGATCACCTTTAAGATGGGTATGGCACGAAATGATAAAAGCGAGCTTAATTGCCCAAGATTCGAGAAAAGCAGTGAGAAAAGGACACTACTGTGAGTTCCACAATAATGAAGGGCATGAGATTTAGGAATGTGACGAGTTCAAAACTGTGGTACAAGGATTTATGGACAATAAGGAGTTAGAATTTTTTGAGGAAAAAAAAGAAGTGGAAGAAGTATGTGCCTTCGAGGAGGGCACAGCTAAGAAAGCTTTTGGGGTTAATAACCTAATGATAATCATCTCATGGCCAAGGAATGACGAAACTAAAGTAACAGTTACTCCCACAATAATAATTCAAAAACCCGTAACCTTTCCTTACAAGGATGACAAAAAGGTACCTTGAAATTACAACTGTAATGTAACAGTGTCAAGAGGGGAAAATTCCAAGGTTTAATCAAAAGGAACTCAAGACGTGAGTCTTGTCACGCGTAGTGGGAAAGACTATGACTCTGCAAGAATAAAAAATGAAGCATTTGGAAAGAATCTGGAAGAATCGAAAAGAGCAAGTAATAGTGAACTGAAGTCACCAATTAACAAGCTAGTGACGAAAAAAGAGGCTAAGGAATTCTTGAAACTTCTCAAGCACAGCGAATACAGCATGGTGGAGCAATTACACAAGCAGCCAGCTTGTATATCTATTTTAACGTTCTTGCAAAGCTCAAAAGCACATCGTAACGCACTAATGAAAGTATTAAATGAGACTTAAGTAGCCAAGGACATAGTGAACAAACTAGACCGCTCGATCAATAATGTCAACACCGATAATTTCATCTTTTTTAATGATGACGAAATACCCTCAAGAGGTATGGGATCAACAAAAGTGTTACATATCACCACCCGCTGTAAAGGTTACACACTGCCTGGTGTATTGATTGACAATGGTTCAGCCTTGAACGTTCTGCCATTGACTACGTTAAAAAGGTTACCGATCGATAGTTCTCATATGAAGACATGCCACAATGTAGTAAGAGTGTTCGAAGGAACAGAAAGGAAAGTTATGGGTCGAATCGAGATATAATTGTTAATCGGTCCAAACTCATACGAGGTAGACTTCTTAGTAATGGATATCAAACTAAGCTACAACTGCTTGCTTGGAAGATCGTGGATCCATTCGGCAGGAGCAGTGCCGTCATCATTACACCAGAAGCTGAAATTGGTGACTGAAGGACGATTAGTCACAATCAATGTTGAGGAGGACTTAATTGCGTCAATAGCAAATGATGCGCCATACATTAGAGCAGATGAAAATGCTTTGGAATGTTCTTTCTGACCCTTGGAGTTCTTCAATGCGACTTTCATTGCCGAAGGAAGCAGAATCCCTATACCCAAAATATCAAAACCATAAAGATGGATCTAAATATGACATTTGGCAAACGAGCCCTAACCAGAAAAGGACTAGGAAGGTTTCTCCAGGGGAGAATCAATGTGCCAATGTTGGAAGAGAAACGAGATCACTTTGGCCTAGGGTATAAGCCAGACGCAAAAGGAAAGAGAAGGGAGCTAGAAAAGAAGTAGGAACGAAAGAGAGCTCGATTAGCTGGAGAGGAGATCCAATGGGAGCCAATGATTTTTCCCCATATATCAAAAACGTTTGTATCAAGAGGAATAATCAATTCAAGGCCAAAGGCAGAAGAAAGAGAAGGAAGACTAATTGAAGCAATGGGAATAATGAAGGGTTTGAGCATCAACGCTGTATCAGAGGAAGGAAATGAAAGGAGAAACCCATAGAAAATTCGTCCTTTCGCCCCTGGAAGTACTCTCGACAACTGGACTGTAGAGGAACTCCCTGTAGTCTTTAAGGCTTCTTCAGAGTAATGCTCAGACCACACATATTGCTTTAGGCTCGAAAGCAATATGGATCATTTTGTAAAAGGGCCCATGATTATTATCTAGTTATTTTGAATGAAAATGCATTTTTTATCTTGTATGGCAAATCTTTCATTTCTTTCATTCCTAATCCAACTTAACAAACCATTTGTACATACCCAATAAACAAAATTAATCACATACCCAATAAACAAAATTAATCATTCTTTAATACATACATTCTTGTCCAATTTGACAAACATACTCATACTCATACCATATGATCATTCTTTCGTAAATTTATTTTGTTCCTTGGACCTCCTTTTTATTCCTTTGACAGGTCCTTGAATATCAACAATATGAGTAACCCTGATGCTAACTTAGAGCCTCGTTTCAAGCAAGATATGTGTTTAGAAGAACTTTAGGACTTCAAAGATGATCAAGACTGTAATTTGTCTCCTAATCTGTTAAGAATGATGGAGCAAGAAGAAAAACAAATCCTGTCTCATTCAGAACTGGTGGAAATTATAATCCTGCGGAACGAAGATGAAAAGAAAGAGGTGAAAATTGGGACAAGCATCTCCCTAGAAACCAGAAAGGATCTTATCAAGTTGCTTCAAAAGTTCTAAGATGTCTTCACATGCTCCTACAAAGACATGTCTGGCTTGAGTATTGACATCGTGGTACATAAACTACCCATAAAGGAAGAATGCAGGCCTGTTCAGCAAAAGCTTCGAAGGATGAGACCTGATGTGTTATTTAAAATAAAAGAGGAGGTTAAAAAGCAATTTGACGCTAGGTTTCTCCAAGTAGTTAAAAACTCTGAATGGGTAGCCAACATAGTCCCTGTTCCTAAAAAAGATAGGAAAGTGCGTATGTGTGTGGATTATCGAGATTTAAATAAAGCTAGCCCAAAGGACAACTTTCTTTTACCTTATATTGACACCTTAGTAGACAATACAGCAGATCACTCATTATTTTCAATCACGAACGATTTCTCCGGGTATAACCAGATAAGGATGGATCCTGAAGATATGGAGAAAACCACGTTTGTCACATTGTGGGAAACATTCTGTTACAAGGTGATGCCTTTTGGACTCAAAAACGTAGGGGCAACTTATCAAAGGGCCATGGTGACTTTGTTTCATGACATAATGCATAAAGAAATTGGAGTTTATGTCGATGATATGATTGCGAAAACCCGAACAGAGGAAGAGCATGTAAGGATCTTGAGAAAGCTATTTGGGAGGCTAAGAAAGTACCAACTAAAGCTAAACTCAGCAAAGTGCACCTTCTGAGCCACTTTGGGAAAACTATTGGGCTTTATAGTCAGCAAAAAACGGATTGAAATTGATCCAGATAAAGTTAAAGTCATACAGGAGCTACCACCACCCAGTACACAAAAAAAAGTTCGAGGGTTTTTAGGGAGACTAAATTACATTGCTTGGTTCATCTCACAGCTGACTGAGAAATGTGATCCTATCTTCCATTTGCTTAGGAAGCACAACCCAGGTGTAAGGGATGATGCATGTCAGGAAACTTTTAACAAGGTCAAAGATTACTTGTCCAATGCTCCCAGCTTGGTACCTCAATTCCTAATAAACCGTTGATCCTGTACTTAGCAGTTTTTGAAAATTCTATGGGATGCGTACTAGGCCAACACGATGAGTCTAGAAAGAAAGAACGGGCGATATATTATCTCAATAAGAAATTCACTGATTGTGAGACTCGATACTCGCCGATGGATAAACTATGTTGTGCTTTAGTTTGGACCACGCGAAGATTAAGGCAATACATATTGTACCACACCACTTGGTTAATCTCAAAACTAGATCCACTTTGATTGAAGATTGGCTAGGTGGCAGATCTTGCTTTCTGAATTCGACATAGTCTATGTCAATCAAAAGGCAGTAAAAGGGAGTGTGATAGCAGATTTCCTAGCTATCAGGGCTTTAGAGCACTATGAGCCAATAAAATTCGAGTTTCCAAACGATGACTTAATGTATATTGCAACCACTGAAGAGGAAACCCCAGGGGAACATCCTTGGAGATTGAATTTTGATGGAGCTTCAAACGCTACGGGTAATGGAGTTGGAGCAGTCTTAGTATCACCAGAAGGAGACGACTATCCTTTCACCAGTAAACTCGATTTTGATTGCACAAATAACATGACAGAATACGAAGCATGAATCATGGGAATCCGTGCAGCCATAGAATAGGGAATCAAAGTTTTGAAGATATACGGACTTCGCACTAGTAATCTACCAACTCAAAGGAGAATGGGAAACGAGAGGTTCTAAGCTAATTGATTACCAAAAGTTGGTTCTTGAGTTAACCAAAAGTTTGATGATGTCACATTCCATTATCTCCCATGAGAGGGAAATCAAATGGCTGATGCTCTTGCCACTTTGGCCTTGATGATTAAAGTAAATAGACCAGAAGACATGAAACCCATTTAGATGAGCATCTATGAAGCTCCGACTTGTTGTTATGATATTGAAGAAGAAGAAGAAAAAGGGGATGACTGCCCATGGTACCAAGATATTCTTCAGTATGTAAGAGATCGCAAATACCCTAAGCAAGCTTCTGAAAATGAAAAGAGGACATTGAGAAGACTTGCCAATGAATATGTCCTAGATGGGTAAATCTTGTACAAAAGAAGAAAAGATCAGGTGTTGCTAAAATGTGTCAACGTAGTTAAAGCTAAGAAGATCTTAAAATAAGTTCACGAAGGCATTTGTGGGACACACGCCAATGGTTTCATAATGGTCAGGCAAATAATGAGATTTGGGTATTACATCTTCATGTCATGACCTCTCCTTGGCCATTTTCTATGTGGGGCATAGATGTCATTGGGCCAATTTCTCTAAAGGCTTCTAATGGTCATAGATTTATCTTCATGGTTATCGACTACTTCACCAAATGGGTAGAAGCAGCTTCTTATGCCAACATCACGAAGACTGCGGTTAGTAAGTTCTTGAAAAAAGAGATCATCTGCCGATATGAGATGCCAAAGAGGATCATATCCGACAATGCCTTGAATTTGAACAATAGCAAAATAGTAAAAGTTTGCGAGCAATTCAAAATCAAGCATCACAATTCGTCTCCCTATCGCCCAAAGATGAATGAAGCTAAAGAGGTAGCTAACAAAAACATCAAGAAGATTGTTGCGAAAATGACTGAGACTTACAAAGATTGGTACGAAAAACTACCATTCGCCCTCTTTGCTTACAAAAATTTAATCAGAACTTCTACTGGGGCAAAACCATTCTCGTTAGCATATGGTATGGAAGCAGTCTTACCAATTGAGGTTGAAATACCTTCTCTCCAAATCTTGACTAAGTTATAGTTAGATGAGGTAGAATGGATCTAGGCCCGATATGATCAGTTAAATTTAATCGAAGAAAAAAGGTTAAGAGCTATCTGCCATGGTCAGATGTACTAGAAAAGAATGATGCGAGCTTATGACAAAAAGGTTCATCCTAGAGAATTTCATAAGGAAGATCTAGTTTTGAAAAATATATTTCATAAAGACTTCCGTGGAAAATGGATGCCCAACTGGGAAGGACCTTACATAGTAAAAAAAAGCTTTCTCAGGAGGAGCTCTCATTCTAATAGAGAAGGACGGTAAAGATCTGTACAACTCCGTCAATTCAGACTTGGTAAAAAAAATTTTGCCTAAAATTGAGATGAAAACCCGTAAAGGGCGTCTTAAGAAAAAGGTTCAAGATGAAAACTTGCAAAGGGCATCTTGAAACCAAAAGGAATTTTGAATTGAAAACCCGCAAAGGGCTACACAAATTCAAAGAACGGGTCGAAGTGATCGTTTCTCTCAAATGTAACAAGATGGAGGAAAATTACAACTTGAAGCATTAACAAAGCACTTCAGGTCTTCTAGACACATATTTGGGCTCAGAATGATTCTCAGCAAGTCGGCTCAGAGAAGCTTATCCTGCAATATTCAAGGCATCTAATTGTCTTTTGTTGCATACTTGGCAATTTTTTGACAAAAAATTGCCTCTATTGATCTTTTGAACTGTGTCTTCAATAAATTTCGACCTTATTCTTTCATAATCTTGTTCAAGCATTTTGCATTTAAAATAATGGATAATGAACTAATAATATGAATCATACAAAGATCCATGAGCATTACTCTGGAATTTCCTAAATGGTACAGAGGCCCGAAACAGGACCACCAATTGGAAAACTTGAAAACAAGCAGTTCAGGCTAAGCTTAGAAGGAGACAAGACAGCGCACCCATGACAGAATCTGGACAAGCGACAGGCTATGTTAACCCAAATAATAAACAGACATTCATCATACGCATTCATGTAGTTAGGAGCATTTAATTCATTCTGATCATTGCATCTTGATAATTCGGGCCTACAAATAAGGTCTATAGAAGCATACTTTACAGGTCACATCCCTGCAAAATGGTGAAATGAACTAAGGAAACATTGGATCTAACACCCTAACGAAGAGGAGTAGATTGAAGCTGTAACAGTAAATCTTCTACCTCAAAGTTACAGTGGATTGAGATCAAACTACAATACCAAGTTTTCATATCTTTGAAGTTCCAATAAGAGCATGATGAAATTCTGACATCAAATCCTATCTTCATAAAATTGCAGTGGAGTTGGATTCAAACCATATCATTCCAGTTTTACCCTTAATCAAGAAGGACAAATTGAAGATTTTGATCCTTTACCCCGAGCTTGGGGCAGATCACCATCAGCCAATCTCTTACCCCGAGCCTAGGGCAGATTGCAGCCATTCGATCTCTGACCTAGAGCTTAGGGCAGATCACCATCAGCCAATCTCTTACCCCGAGCCTGGGGTGGATTGCAATCATTCGATCTCTTACCCCAAGCCTGGGGCAGATCACCATCAGCCAATCTTTTACCCCAATCATAGGGCAGATTGCAACCGTCCGATCTCTTACCCCGAGCTTAGACTAAATCATCATCAGTAAATCTCTTACCCCGAGCCTAGGGTATATTACAACCATTCGATCTTTTAGCCCGAGCTTGGGGCAGATCACCATTAAGAAATCTCTTACCCCGAGCCTGGGGCAGATTGCAACCATTCGATCTTTTACCCCGAGCCTGGGGCAGATCACCATTAGCAAATCTCTTACCCCGATCATGGGGCAGATTGCAGCCATTCGATCTCTTACTCCGAGTCTGGGGTAGATCACCATCAGCCAATCTCTTACCCCAAGCTTGAGGCAAATTGCAGTCATTTGATCTTTTACCCCAAGCGTAGGGCAGATCACCATCAGCCAATCTCTTACCCCGAGCTTGGGGCAGATTGCAGCCATACGATCTTTTACCCCGAGCGTGGGGCAGATCATCATCAGTCAATCTCTTACCCCGATCATAGGGCAGATTACAGTCATTCGAAGCAATAAAGTGGTCATCTTCTTGAAGAGATGCAGAAAAGTGAACCAAATTTGTCTTCCCAGTGAAATACAAGGAAGTAGATCAAGATATGAAGCTATGACACCAAACCCCTAAAGTTGCAAGTGAATTGAGTGAAGTTACAGTAACAAATTTTCCCTTTTTGGAAATTGCCTCAAGGCAAGATGAAATCACAACCCCGAGGATGTAAAGAAGTGGATGCAGCGAAGTTGAACGACTGACAAAGCGAAAGGTGGGTCAAATGAAGAAGGAGCATAAAAAAAATGGGACCTGACAAAATTAGACCTCCATTTGGTCTTTGCTCCGTTCCTATTACACAGCAACGAGCAAAAAGGGGCAGTTGTTGAAGCCCAATTTGTCCGTGCCCAAACTAAACCCATTCTTAAATTTACTTTAAGTTTAAATTTATTTAAATTTAAAATAAATAATGTCCAAATTACAAACACTCAACCCTTGAGCCAATATTGGCCCAATTACAAACAGACTTAGGAGGCCCAAATTCTAAACCTAAACCCAAACCCAATACACCCAAGCCTAAACAAGAAAACCTAATCTTCTACAGGTTGCAGCAGCTGCCGTTCCTTTTTCCATTCAGAGCATGCCACGTCAGCACTACCAGCAGCACCAGCAAGTTGCCACTGCCACCACCACCACCACTAGAACCTGCAAAAAGAGAAAAGACCGACATTAAGTTGTAAAAAACAAAAGAGAATCATTGTAAAAAAGGGCTATAAAGTCAAATTTAAAATAGATTGTAAGGTTACTGACTTTTGGTTGGACATTCAAAATCAATACAAAAAGCAGAGTGGTGATATCGGAATATCAACAGATTACAAAGCTTATATGTTTTGGAGGTATTCATTTATTGTTTGTTCATGTTTTAAGACTCGAAACATTTCATATATATTCATTTGTATATTTATTCTGTCATTTACCATCATTTATTACTATCAACTTCTAAACGTTTTCCTATATCAAAAAATATAACAGTATATTTATTTATTAGTATTATATATTAATATTTTTCATTTATTGCTTATTTATTGTTTGTACAAATTACTAAAATACATTAAATAATATAATAAGTAACAAAGAAGAAGATTAAGACACTCATCTGAATCCGAAGGGCCTTTGTCGGGGCAGTGATCGGAGCTCCTTCGAACTCGACACAATTAGTGAGGGATCTTGTGGTTCGAATGTCATGAAAAAGAAAAAAAACATTAAAAAATATTATACAAAATAGATTTCAAACATTTCGAAACATATTTTTTATATTTGAAAGATTCATGGGTAAATACAAGCTTTTAATAAAAAAAGGGAAAAAGGGAACAAGCAGACAAAAAAAATCAAAAAGGGATTTAAAGATTAAAAGTTACCTCATGTCTATGGAGTTTGGAGTCGGATTCGACAGGTCTCGACCTCGGATCTAGACTTTTGAGAAGCAAAGAATCGAGATGGGTAAAAAAGGGTGACAATCGGACTTCAAATCACTGTACACGATGGTCGACGACGTTGATGATCGACGCTGACCGCTGTGGACCGACGACCGGAGAAGGGGAAGGGAAGAGAGAGAACAGAGGAATATGGGTTAAAAAAAATCTGTATTTTTAAAATGGAAAGGAGAATGAAATCTTTTTAGCAAAATTGGTTTATATACTCACATCAAAATGACGTCGTTTTGGTGTCAAAGCTTAGAGGCCAAAACGACGTCGTTCTAGGAGCACCGACCCGACCCGATCCGACCTGCCTCATGATCCGCGTGTTTTTAAAAATTGGGCTATTTACCCTTTTGGTCCTTTCGCATTTTTTGATTGTTTCAATTTCGCCCTTAATGCCATTTTTAATTTATTTTAAATTTGCCCAGTAGTTTTGAATCATTTTCAATTTAGTCCTTTAACTCTCTAGAAGCCTAAGAGGTTGCCATGTGTCATTTTTGGATTATTTCTGCAATTGACCCTTTCTACTTTTCATTTGTTTCAATTTTCTCCTTAAATTAAGTTTTATTTTATTATAAATTTACCCAGTAATTTTAAATGATTTTCAAATTGGTCCTTTGACTTCAAAATGAATAAGAGGCTGTCACGTGTCTCATCTTTTTGGTTTTATTGCTTAGAAGGTCCCTAAACTTTCAAAAAATCATATTTTAACCCCTCAACCTTTCCAAAATTTCATTTTGACCCCTAAAGTTTCCAAAAATCACATTTTAAAACCCCCTAAACTTCATAAAAATACATTCTTACCCCTAAACTTCTTAAAAATTACATTTTTACCCCAAAATTTCTTAAAAACTAATTTTTGTCCTCAAACTTCCAAAAATTTCATTTTTACCCTTAAACTTCCAAAAATCACATTTTAACCCCTAAGCTTCTCAAAAATTATATTTTTGCCCCCAAACTTCCAAAATTACATTTTTACTAACAAACTTCTAAAAATCACATTTTAACCCTCGAACTTCTTAAAAATTACATTTTTACCCCTAAACTTCCAAAAATCACATTTTAACCCCTAAACTTCTCAAAAATTATATTTTTGCCCCCAAACTTCCAAAATTACATTTTTACTAACAAACTTCTAAAAATCACATTTTAACCCTCAAACTTCTTAAAAATTACATTTTTACCCCTAAACTTCCAAAAATCACATTTTTTACCCCTAAACTTCTCAAAAATTACATTTTTACCCCTATACTTCCAAAAATCACATTTTTACCCCCAAACTTCTCAAAAATTATATTTTTGCCCTCAAACTTCCAAAATCACATTTTTACCCTCAAACTTCACAAAAAATTACATTTTTTGCCTCCAAACTTCCAAAATTAAGTTTTTACCCCGAACTTCCCAAAATGACATTTTTACCCCTAAAAGTTTTTAAAATTACATCTTAACCCCAAACTCTTTGAAACTTCATTTTTAACCCTATTTTTTTCTTTCTTCGACTTACATATATAAAATTTTAACTTTTTTTATTGGTTTTTAATTAATTTTGTATTTTCTCATTTATTTTGATTCATAATTCATATTTTATTTTTCTCATATTTATTTTCGTATATTTGTTCATTCTTTATGTTACTTATCTTTATCATTAATTGCATAGCTCGTATTTAATTTGCATGCTCATTTTTATCCCTATATTTTAATTAAAGTCATTTTTTTGATTTTTCACCAAAATATAAATATTTAAAATCGAGCCAATATTCCTTTATTTCGGGTTTTAAAAATTTGTGCCTTAACTTACTAGGCACGATTTTTCTTCAAACCGGGATAATTGAATATCCTTTTTCAAGGTTTAAAGTTTACAACAAAGGAAAGCTTGTTATTTCTGGATCTCGAAACGTTATGTCCTAACTCATTGGAAGTGACTTTCTTCCTTGATCATTTCGAAATAGCGAGACTTCCAAACGAAAATTGATTTCTTTCTTAAACATGACTTATGCATTGAAGGATCGTACTTTAAAACTTTATTCGAGTTTTCAAAATTTTACAAACAAGACCCTAAAATAATCAATGTGGTACCAATTTTGGGCGTGTGAGGGTGCTAATCCTTCCTCTCACGTAACCGACTCTCGAACCCATTTTCTAGATTTCAAAAACCAAAATATTTTCCAAAACGGATTTTAAATGTTTTGTGGTGATCCAATCACACCAAATAAAATATTGGTGGCGACTCCCATTTTTCGATTTTCAAATAAATATTTTTTTCGAGACCTGTTTGTTTTCCCAAAAATAAATGTTTCAGCATATATTTGATGTAATTTTTCGTCAATTTCGTAAGGGATAAATTCTAAATCACTAAAAATTCTCAATCAAATTTCTTACTCAACCAGATTTATTTTTTTTAATTTCTTTTGGTGAATACTCATCAGATTTATTCTTAGTCATATTAGTGTAAGCATTGATGGAAAATAATCTCAATCAAATTACACCTCAATGAGATTTTTTTTTTTTATAATTCATGTTGATAATATAATCGATAACTTTTGATTATTACAGAGAAAATCATACTTTAAGGGTGTGTTTGGTTGGATGGAAATTGGAGCGATGAAATGGAGAGTGAAAAAGTGGAAAAAAAAATAAATTTTGAATGTACTTGATAGGAAAGAAAAATGAGAAAAAAGAAAATAAGATGAATGATCATTTTTCATCCTAATACATAAAAACTAATGATTCTAAAGTGAAAAAAAATATAAGAGAGAAAATGAGAGAGAAGTTTATGTTAGTTTAAATTACATTTTTTAAATATTTTATGTTCTTTCCTTTCTTTTTTTAACTCTACCAAGCAATGAAGGGAAAGAAATTATTTTTTCTTTTCATTTTTTATCTTTTTACTTTTTCACCCTTACGATTTTTCATCTTTTCGAAACAAATCTATTTTACCAAGCAAACCCTAAATGAGATGGTAGTTGCTTGAACTCCAAAACCAATGGCTCTTCAATTGAAAGCTTCATAACCTTCAAAGGTCCCCAAGGCAATTCCAATTATTCAAACTTGGATATAGACTCTACATGCTTCGGAATTGAGTCTAAGGCTTTTATGAATTCTTGAAACCATTCAAAACTTTATCACTTTTAGACAACAAAATATATTCCAAAGAGTTGATAGGAAAAACATTCTCAAAAGACTCATCAATGACCCTATCTAACATATGAATTAAAAGCATTCTTCTTGATCATTTAAATATTTCAAAGAAGAAAAATATTAAAGATTACTCGTTGATCATTAACCTTCGTTATAAGTTTACCTTTCTAAACATCAATTAGAGTTTTTCTAGTTTAAAAATGATCCGTCAAAAATAAATAGAACCTTTCAATCTTCCTTCATATCTAAAATGATGAAATTTGTTAAAAAGATAAGTTTGTCACAAAGAGTTGTATCAAAGCGTATGTAATTAGGTTTGTCGATTATGTTATGGATGAATGTTCTCCAAATTTTTTTTTTTTGTTTTTATGAATTATAAGGGAAAGATAAAACCTTAACAATAACGTAATTGAAGCAATTCGAATCCAAATCACACTTGAAGTAATGAATGTCCTTGATTATCAGGCTAACACGGGTTCAATGCTGTCGAATTTTTTAATCCACTGTATAATTGCTTGAAAATGTTAATTTGCGATAGATTTGTAGTAACTTTCAAAAAAGGAAAAAGACTTGAAAAGATTTACCTTTGAGCCTGCATGCACGTCAGCTCAATTCCAGTATTTTCGATAGTTTGACTGGAAAACAATAATAATAATAATAAAAGAAAGATTTGTTCTAAATCTCTAACAAAATTCCCCAGAAAGATCGCCGTCAACACCTGAAACTAACAACACGACAACCTTCATTGTCGTTAAACTTCGTCTCTGTCTCTTATCTCTCTTCATCATTTAACTTACACTCTGAAAAACTAAAACAGCTTTTAACATTCTGAAAATTCTCTTAAAGAAAATATAATATTCCATTTTTGTTTGTCCAAACGTGCTCTTCCCTCTTTTACAAAACTTTTAAGGTTATTTTTCCTTTCCAGGCAAGTAATGGATACATGCAGAAACTCTCCATCTTTTGTTTTTGTTTTAAATGTGGCATTCGGCAATTTTATTAATAGCTGAGACTGTGCGATGTTTTGTTTTTTTTTTCTGTTTTCAGCTTTGGACATGCAAGTAGGGAAGATTCAAAGAAAAACTACTTAAATTTTGAGGCATTTTGTTTAAATGAATTATTGATTAGGTAAATTGGATGATCTAAAAAGATATGACAAGGGGAAGAGCTGATGTGAATCCAAAGAAACGATTGATCACTTGGATTATAGTGTTGGTATTCTGTTGCGGTTGCTTCTATGCATATACCCGAAGCCGTGGTTCGTCGGCCCTCGAGTATGGAAGTAAATCTTTGAGGAAATTCGGTTCATCATACTGGCGTGGGGATGAAGATAACACTGATACTTCCACTAAACACGAAGAAGATGCTGATGATGGGTTCATACCAAAGAGTTTCCCAGTGAGTGAACCATAATAATATTAAGCTAACTTGTCTTACAATTTTGCAGCTGTATGTTTGTATATGGATTAGCTGACATCATGATTGGTTTGCTTGCCAAGGTTTGTGATGATCGACATTCCGAGATAATACCTTGCCTAGACAGGAATCTTATATACCAGACAAGATTGAAGTTGGATTTATCTGTAATGGAGCACTATGAAAGACATTGTCCATTGCCTGAAAAACGTTACAATTGTTTGATTCCTCCTCCTCCTGGATACAGGGTCAAGTGTTGCAGTCTAGTTTTCTTATATTTTAAATCAAACTAAGCCAACTTCATATATTTCTTAGTACCATGCAGTATAAAGTTTCCGGTTTTCTGGATTGTTGCAGGTCCCTATCAACTGGCCGAAGAGTCGGGATCAGATATGGAAAGCCAACATACCGCACACTCATCTTGCTACTGAAAAATCCGACCAGAACTGGATGGTTGTCAAAGGTGACAAGGTTGTTTTCCCTGGTGGAGGAACTCACTTCCATTATGGAGCAGATAAATATCTTGCTTCAATGGCAAATGTGAGTGACTTTGTCCCCTAAAACCACTGGCTGTTTTTGATATATTGCAATTGTCACTATTCATGTGTTTCAACTGGCAGATGCTGAACTTTCCGAAGAATAGTATGAATAACGAGGGAAATGTCCGAACGGTTTTCGATGCGGGATGCGGAGTTGCTAGTTTCGGAGGATACCTGCTGTCGTATGATATTCTTACAATGTCTTTAGCACCAAATGATGTTCATGAAAACCAGATTCAGTTTGCTCTGGAGCGAGGAATCCCAGCGTATCTCGGTGTTTTAGGGACGAAGAGGCTTCCTTACCCAAGTCGATCTTTCGAACTTGCACATTGTTCTCGTTGCAGGATTGATTGGCTTCAAAGGAATGGGATCCTTCTTCTTGAGCTAGACAGGATACTGAGGCCTGGAGGCTATTTTGCCTATTCATCCCCTGAGGCATATGCACAAGATGAAGAAGATTTGCGAATATTTAGAGCAATGAACGCCCTCGTTGAGCGGATGTGTTGGAAGATCGCAGTTAAAAGAGACCAAACTTGTATTTGGGTTAAACCCTTGACAAATGACTGTTATATGCAAAGAGAGCCTGGTACTCAGCCTCCCATGTGCCGATCTGATGATGATCCGGATCTCGTGTGGGGTGTTCCGATGGAAGCTTGTATCACTCCTTACTCTAACCGTGAGTACTTTTAGCCCTTTGCCCCCTTTTATCTGGCTCATGCACGCAGCTTTCCTTGTGCTTGTTTTCTTGATACTTGAATGCTGTTTTTGACCCTAACAGAGGTTCATAGATCAAAAGGGAGTGCGTTGGCTCCTTGGCCTGCTCGTTTGACAACACCGCCTCCACGTCTCGCTGATTTAGGCTACTCCGACGATATGTTCATAAAGGACACTGTAATCTCTCACGAGGCTTATATTACCTCTTCATCTCTGCATGGTGCATGCATGAAGAAACTGGCTTAATCATGGTTGGGTTGGCTGATGTCTTGCAGGAACTTTGGCAACGAAGAGTTGAACACTATTGGACTGTTTTCGGTCAAAATCTTGAGTCCTATACGTTTAGAAATGTGATGGACATGAAAGCAAACCTGGGTTCATTTGCAGCTGCGTTGAGTAACAAAGAGGTTTGGGTTATGAATGTGGTGCCCGAAGACGGACCCAACACTCTCAAGATAGTATATGACAGAGGACTGTTAGGAAGTGTGCATAACTGGTATGTAAACCACTTCTTTCCACATGATTATGCTCACAAGTATTGCATTGGTTGCTAAGGTTTGTGCCCCTGTAATCCAACAGGTGCGAGAGCTACTCGACGTATCCGAGAACTTACGATCTGATCCATGCTTGGACCGTGTTCTCTGATATCGAAAGGAGGGGATGCAGCATTGTGGATTTGTTGTTAGAAATGGACCGAATCTTGAGGCCTAAAGGTTACATCATTTATAATGATAAGCGATCGATAGCGGAGGTGATAAAGAAATATTTAGGAGCATTACACTGGGAATCAGTGGCAATGTCGGATTCTCAGCTGGTGGAGCAAGATGAGGATGATGTAGTGTTCATAATTCAAAAGAAAATGTGGCTTACAAGTGAAAGCCTTAAGGACTCCGACTAAAGACTCGCTGCAATTCAACTTCTCTTTCATTTTAGATTATATATACTTTCATTATTGCGGGCTTGTGTTTATGCCAATGCTCTATTTTGTTGCTTTTGTAGCTTTTTTTATTCTTTCACTATTTTTTTTTTATCTTTACTGTAGAACGTAATAGACATTCGTCTGTCTTGCTTTTTTATCTTTTCTTTTACCAAATTATTTTTTGTTAAATTCATGGACATTTTTATTTCAGCCAATTTGATTCAACATCTCTCAAAAGAGTTCCTCTATTGGCTTCCTAGAATATCGTAGTGATTAAAATGATATTAACAACTAAAGGACAAACTTATATTAAATGAAATTCATAAAATTGTTACTTTTCAACAATGTATAATAAAAGCATTTCTTCACTTTGCAACACAAAATTATCAAAAAAGTAAGTTTCATTAAAATAGATAAACGCTCTTGCAAATAATAAACAAACCTAAATAAACAAAAAAAAATAAAGTAAAAAGAGACAGCGCTTTAGATCGTAAAACTTAGTTGAGATTAACAATGATTAGATTCAGAATTGTGAAATGAAAATTGATTTTTCTAATAATATGATTGTATTCTAACTTTTATTATAAATGAAATTGTCGGTTGAGGTTTTTTTTTTTCTAATAATATCAAAATTTTATAAATAACAAGTACAAACTGCGAGATAAAGAAAAAACTGTAAAAGAAAACCTTCACTTTCAAAATCATATTAATTACTTATAAATGATTTTTTTTTAATTACTTATTGAAGCCTTAAACCTGAATAATTTATTTGATTTTTCTATTTTAATTACTTATATTTTTAAAAAAATAACTAAAGTTGGACGGTTTTATATTAATTTTATAGGTATTTATAAATCTATAATATTCTTAGAGAATTTCTTCTCTTTTTATTTATTTTTGCCCACTCCTCGTTAATCACAGAAAGGTAACTTAAAATTAGAAGGATTTTGAATGTTAGGACGGTTTATAACTAGTTTATATTGATGTTGGCGTTTGTTACTACCAAAATAACCAAACCTTTAATAATGAGCACCAAATTTTCCAGGATTCGTAATAGAGAACTTAAATGTTGTCAAAATGGACCTACAAAATTTGAGTTAAAATGTTCGGCGACTAATTTATTTGTCCTTTATTCTCAAGCTCAGGCAGATTTCAACTTGGCTGACGCAGCGGCCAGGTGGGTTAGGATTCTATGCCCAACAAACACAAGGAATACTCCCAAGAAACCAAGCAGCTTCAGTGTTTGGAATAGATCCAACTGCACCCACAACATTCAAACTTCAAGCTTTAATCTATCTTATATTATATGCAATCCACTTTATACATGAAATGTATAACAAATACTAACCTTCAACCAGAATAACACATAGAGCAATAGAACTGCTCCAATGCCAACATGGAAGAGAACGGCAAATGTGGCAGGTACGGGTTTGGTGGGAAAGTTCTTCAGGTTCACCCCTAGACGTAACAGCTGTCACAAACCAAATTTACCAGATCAATAAAGTTCGGAAATAGCAATGAAGTTTGTGTTACTAAACTAAAATACTACTACGACATGCACGAACTAGACCAGAAACAGTACATACATACTTCGGAATTGGAAATTGCAGTACCCGATAGCTTAGCAACTAAACTGCAAATTGAAATACTAGATTCTTCTACTGAGATGACCTAACAAGCTCCAAGAATACTACTCATCAAAAAGGTTTTAAATTTCCCCGGCAAAGATCAAAGATCTTAACATCTCCCAAACCCCTTTTAATCTTCTTTTTATTTTCCTAATTCTCTGAAGCAGTCAATGGCTCTCCCCCAAGATAAATGTTATGAAACATCCCCACGACAGAAGCATGAGAAGTTATGAGATGTAGCCATGGGCTAGGTCAGGAAGAAATGTTGACTCACAACCCATGAATTAAAATTTTCAGACAGGTTTGAGGTAACACTAGTCTAACCAGGATTCAACAAGACATCAAACTATTTGACTAAGTAAAAAATATGTTTTTAGAAAATGAATCAAATAGAAATTTGGATACCAGTAACTTTCTTCTTAAATGAAAATGTAAAAAAGCAGGCAGCAAAATACAGGACTCACCCCAATCACAAATCCAAGCAATGGCAAGATAGTAAGCCCCAGGAAAGCAAGGGAAAGCTCCTGAGGTGGACGCTTTTCAGGAGCCCTGAAGATGTGTGTTATCTCTGCTTTGGGTCCATATCTTGAGTAAGGATCTACGGGTTGAGGAGGAGGGCGGGGTGCCTTCTCGGGTGCTTCGGGTAGATCTAACTCAATACGTCCAATAGCTACTAACAAAGAGTTCTCCTGAAGAAAGAAAAAGATGCATATTTTATTTTTACGTGTTCATGGACTTGTAAAAATTGAACATTTCTAAAAGCAAGAGTAAAACTTACCATAGCAGCATCACCAACAGTGAGCTCCATGTCATATTTGCCTGAGAGATAGAAGAACTTCTCAACCAGCCCAAGAAAATTCTACAAGACAAGCCATAGGATTAATGATCAAAAAAACACACAAGCAAATTTATAGAGCACAAATTACTGAATATTTTAATCGGTTAGTAATAGTATAAACTATAGATGTCTTCTAGTTTCCCAATGAAAAGAGTAATATAATGACCTGCAAGAAATAGAAAAATCTCAAACGATTCTAAATACACCTAAATTTTTAATTTGTCACATACACCCAGAAAGATACTCAACCTATGAAAGAAAAGATACTTACTAGAATTATCTCAAACTGTTTTCCAGAGTTCCCAACCACAAAGATGTGCTCAACCTTGCTCTCATGTCTCAACTTGAGAAATGCCTGCAAGCCACATAATTAGCAACAAACTGTTGCAAAGTAAACCACGCATTCAAAATGAAGACAAGCAAAACTACCAACCTGATGTGGCTTAAAAGAACGTCCACGAGGAGTTGTCAACTGAAAGGAAAGATGCAGCTTCTGGAGGTGGTTTGCCGATAATGATATAGCATTTTTTCCAGCTAAATCAAGTCTATATATGTAGGATGTAGGGCAACAAATAACATCAGTTCAGAGTTCAGTTGAATAAAAAATCAAACACTAGCCACTAACTTTTAGAAGTATCATTGGATGTTCCAAGACAAGCATCAGTTATATCAATTATAGGTATTAATTAAAAAAGATAAACAATATACGTGTAAGAAATAGACATACTTTTTCTGCGATTCTATACTCCCAAGATCACTGTCAAGAACTGCAATTTCTGAATTTTCAATTTTGACAAGTCCAGTGACAAATATTGGTACTTTTGTTTGGCTTCCCGTAAAATAAACCTCTTCATGCTCAGGATCATGAAGCACAACCTAAAAAATTCTAACATTATATTTCATGGAAAGCCAGGTGAACGAAAAGTTATAAATCCAAGAATACAAGACAACGGTACCTCAAAAACAAATGTGTAACTTCCAACATCAATACTCTTTGGCAAGTCGTTCAAGATATGTAGCCCAGATGTCTTGTCAAAAGTAAGTTCCTGCATCTCATAATATTTATAAACATTAAATCGATTAAAAAGAATTAAAGGAAAATGCGAAAAAGAAAAATTATGAAGCAGAAATTACATCCGACAAAATGAACACTAGTTAGAGGAAACACCGTACCTGGCTTTCAACTAGAGAAGCATCCTTTGAACCAGAATTAAAAGCTCCCACAAGCTTTACTGTTAGAGATGGTGCTTCTGAACCAAGCACGGTTTTAACTCCAACCTGTTAAAAAAACATAAAACCAGAATTAACAGAACCCCTTAACAAGATTAAATGATTTAAAACCTGGATGAATCAAGGAAGGTTAAGTACAAGAATGCAATAAGCATCACAAATTGGATGCAGATGAATAAGCCATGGAAAAAAATTCCTTTTTGATAAACAGGCCAGAACAAAGGCCAGCATACATCCATCAAATGACACAAGTATCTCCATGAAGATCTAAAACTGCGATGTACTTACAAAGTAAAAAGGAAATGCCACTAATATTAATACCATCAATCTTGGGTGGTAGGTTTCTGCTACTATAGAGGAATTTAAGTCGCTACACACTATTCTTCATGTTAAGGATTTTAACTTCGGACAAACCTTAAGTGAGTCTTTTCTAGTCACTGAAAGCACCGTTGATGGAAGTGACAAGATCAGTGGGATAGAAACCCTGCATGGAAAGGTGAAATTAAGATCTATTACGCTCCACAGCTTCGTTATATAAAACCAAAGAAAAAGGGTGACATCATTAAACTAAAACTATCACTCACCTCTCAGAGAAACAAAAGGCATAAAGCAAGTATGAAAACAAGTTCACAAACACTGAACTCAATTCCAGAATATGCAACATAAAGCTAAAACTTCAGCAAACTAGAGTCTAGAGCGATACAAATAGGCATGTGCATAACTTGTTGCTCTCTTTCAAGAATCAACTAGAAAAGGTATTATTCAAGAGTGACAGAAACTCAACCAAGGTTAAGCTTTCACTATTGCTAAAAGCTATTTGGATAGTTACATAACATGGTAGCAAAAAATTATTCTAATATCATCGTCAAACTATTTTAAATAAATGAAAATACATTAAAACTGCCTAAAGAAAAGCCTTGCCTGTTGCTTTCCAAACAAGCTAAGGAGTCTATTTGGTTGAAGAAATCTTTGGCATCTCCAGGAACACCAATACCAAGGAAGAATTTAGCTAATCCGAGTATTTTTTCCCCTGGAAGCTGCAGAAATAAACCAGAAGTATTAGAATACAGTCCAAGAAGAATAGATAATTGGGCTAAAATGAATGATAATTGAGCTCATTCTACGGACATTAAGATTTTCAGCTGTCACTGCAGCAAATGCTGTTAGGCCTCCAAGAACAGATGAGGTGGTTGATAAAGGACCTCGGTATTCATGACCATCAACAAGTTTATCATCAAAGTAAAGGGCCCCATCATCTGAAAAAGAGACAACTCAATTAACAGAAAAGAAGAACAAAAATAGAAAAATAAATAAAACTAAAACCGAATTAAATTGAGTACTACTGTTTATTATTATTTTTTTAATTGAGATGATGAATGGAAGCAGCAAGAAGAAAAAATCATATTGAAGAAAACTAGAACCAGAAAAAGACAAAACACAGAAAGAATCTAGAAAAAGGAGAGATATACATACCATATTTCTCGATGCTGTCAAAAAGCTTGCTTATATCGTTCTTTAGAGTACTAATCTGACAACAGTAAGCAAACATATATTATGAAATGCCCAGACTTGACGGACACAGGTAAGAAGAACAAAATAACCATTAAGATTAAAGCAAAACCTGCTCAGTAGAGCTGAGAAAATTCGATATCAAAAGACACCATCATAATAAAATAATTCATTTTCTTCAGCACAGCAATTTGATAATTAAATAAGCATTGCAAAGAACAAGATATCAGGTAACATGTACTATCCTTGCTTATATTGCTTTGAAAAGAAATTTATTAAGATCCATCTACATCTATAAGCTACATATCCAACATGATATAGCTAAAAGTTGAAGTAAACCATGGTACAAGAGAACATCTTATCATCCTCTTAGAGCTGAATGGTTATTCAGATTTATAAACTGGTCAAAACTTTCACCACATCATAGTAAGCAACATTAACTACTTACCAAAGATTGGTCAATTTCTGAAGATGCTAACGAAACAATTCCAGCAAGCGTTTCAAGTGCAATTCCTGCAACAATATGACAAAATGAACAACTATTGCACAATTGAATCAAACAATTAATTATATGCGAAGAAGATAGACAACAGTTATCAAAGACCTAAAACCAAAGAAAGAACAAAAAGAAATGTGGTGCTTGTACCAGACATTGTATTCAAAAAAAGTTAAAGAATCTAGATAAATCATTACCAGCAGCAAAAGCACTAGATTCGGGATTATCTGAACTATAACGCCACCTGCCATCACTCTGGCTGAAAGCCTAGAAAGATTTTGTAACACAAAATCAACCATGAGAAACATATATTAATAACAATGGAAATTTGAGTCAGTTCAAGTAGTGAACCTCCTCCCCAAACCCAAATCTCACCACATCAACAACTAGTTCAACTGAAATGGTAGGCCTGAGCCTGTCTAGATAGATCTGGAGAGGAGCAGCACTTTAACCTTACCATAAAACTAGATCTAGTTACAACAACAAACCTTGACAGAGCGGAACACTCCCTCAGCATCAGCAAGAAAAACATCAGCTTCAGAACTTTGATCCTGAATCGATAAACAAGGAATTAGAAGGTATTGAAAAATACAAAACTTAAAAGCTATGGCAGCTGTAGAATGTAAGCTAGATAAATAAGGTTCCTAGATCAACATAACAAACAGAAGCAAACATAATGCATATATAAATCATTTATAAACCTCATAAATTTGATAAATAGCTGGCATGGAACCGAAGTACATCATAATAAGTGGTAATTTGAATTCGATCATTACCTTGATAAGTACCAAACCTCCTACTAAATAGTAGAAGTCAAGCAATGAACTCGCACCACTTACGGCAGCATTAAGTCTTGAAATAATGCCCTTTAGCAAATGAGAAAAAAGAAAAAAAGATGATAATAATGACAACAACAACAACAACAACAAAGCTAAGCACCAGGGTTAAGCAATATTAAAAGATCTTAAACCATGTGTCAATGTAACAAATTCAAATAATACCTTAGAAGCTTTCTCGTTTATCTTGCATTCCGCTATACTATTTGCTTTTAAAGCATAGAAAAGATCCTTTGCAGTCAATGAAGATGACCCAACCGTTTCAGAAATTGAGTGGCAAGCTGTAGCTGTTAAATCAGGATTCTTTTCAATTCCAAGAATCTGAAATGTTCTTAGTGCCTCATATGTTTCTTCCAAGCTGTTTAGATCAATTATATCAAATGAGATACCTCCAAAAACCTCATTCTTATAGGTCTCTTTTCTACTTCCAGTTCAAACAAAAGAAAAACTAAAATTGCAAATTTCTCATCACTGAAACTTTTCTTTAAAATGTTGAAGTTAAGATAACGTGTTGTTTTATAAACTGGAAAAAGAATTAAGTACTAGGTTTTTAGTATTGAATTTATAAGCACTGAATTTGCATTACGAAAAGATGGTAAATAAATGTACATATTGATAATCATTAATTTCACAAATTTAGTTTCATTAACATGACATTTCACATTATACTGGATAACTCAAAAAAAATTTTAACAAGTAATTTAAGGATATCACGCTTTGTCATTAAAGAAAGATGTAGTTGAAATTTAAACACAAGTTCTTTTAGAAATAAATATTAGCAAATTATAAATAGCTCGCTCACCACCTAATTATCACAACATGAATTGAGTTATCAAACGAAAAAATAAAACCACTGAAAGTATTTCTTTTTCAATATGTTATCAAACACATCCAAAGTTGACCTTCAACGGTATCTGTTATGCACTTTCTTTCAATTCCTTTCCTTAACAACCAATGGATAAAAAATGAAATTGTGTGGTCAAAAAAAATATAAGGCTAAAGAAAACCTTTCGAATGATCCATGGTCGGGAGTGAAGAGTTCAAGAGCAGCAGATCGATGAGAATCGGAGATTGGTTGAAAAAGAAAAGTGGCTTCGCAGATCGATACCACAAGTAAGAGAACCAGAAATCCAGCTAGACGTCTGGCCATTTCCTGCAATTAAAATCCAACACATAATCAGCCAACCGCCTAAAAAACTGGGAAGGATTTTCACAAATGCTAAATTTTTTTATAGGAATTAACAATTAAGAACAGATCGGAAATAATTAGCAAATAAATTAGGGTGTATTAGATCGGGAAAAGATAAAACATACAATAAATGTGAAAGAAACTCGCCCCTTCTTGGGTGAAGTCTTCGCTGTGCGCAGATGAGTGAGTTTGGCCGAGCTAGGAAAGTAAGAAGTAGTAGGGAGAACATCGAAATTACCATTTTGTCAAGGTTTAAGTTGAATTTATCCAGTTTGTCCCGGGCATATTTCAGTCTAGGCCCAAAATGTTAAGGTCAAGCTTAATTTAGGCCCGAACTTCAACTAACCCATTAGCCTTAATTTTGAAGGTAAAATACACTGTTAGTCATTAAACTATAGATAACTTTTTATTTTGTTCACTTATTAAAAAATCTATAATTTTGTCATTTGACTATTCAATTTTTTTTACTTAAGTCACGAGACCGTTAAAATTGATGTTATATGGCTTTTTTTATTTATATTGTCCGCATCAATCAAAAACTTTTTTTCTCCTTCTCTTTTACAGTTCAATTATTTTTCATGAAGTAACTTTTAACGTTACGAATTTACAAATCAAAATTTAAAACAACTTTTTTCTCTGACCTTTGAAATTAACCGCCAAATTGACTTAGATATAATGTATGTTTTTCTACTCATCGATGGGTACTAATTCAACGTACCAATCGTCAAATCGTTGCTTGGAACTCGCTAACGAAACTTTAAAAAAAAAACTTTAACAACTCAATGACTTAAATAAAAACTTTTTAATAGTTCAATAACTTAACTGAAAACTTTCGGATAGTTTAATAATCAAATTGTAACTTTTTTTAATTAAATGACCTAAACAAAAACTTACTCATAATTTAATGATCAACGGTATAATTTACCTTTATTTTTAATATATCTATAATTTATCCCTAATCCCTAGTATAATATAATATACTCCACCATTTTTCAGATGTATGTTTTTCAAGCTTATTTCCATGAGAACTTAGCAAATATATTTATAATTTATAATATATAATATACATTCATGGGTCAGGTCAGGTCGGGTTTAAGCATGATATTAATGTACTTTATGTTGTCCAAGTTCGGTTAGACCCAAAATATGGACCTAAAATTTTATCCAAATTCGCTCATATTTACAAGAGGCTATCTCAGGTCCATTTTTAGGCTTGCTCATATTATTTTTTATTTTTTAAAATATTTATATTATTTTAATATTTAATAATTTTATACATTTTTTATTTATTGAAAATTTTTATATAGTCATCTTAACATTATTTTAATGTTTACATTAGAGTAGTATTGTATATTTAGTATATATTTTTTTGGGATAATGATATTTTACACCACTGTACTTTGACACTTGTTTGAATGTGATACCTGAAGTTTCAAAATGTCCAATGTGGTACCTAAAGTTTAATTCCGTTATACAATGTGGTATCTGTCGGTAATAGTGTTAATTTCTGACTGATTTTGCCATGTGGACCAATTATGTGTCGACACGTGGTAGTGGCAGGAAGAAGGGGTAGTTGCACGAGCATATTAGGGAAGGGTTGTTTTGCAATTTGCCCTTCCCTCACTTTTTCAAAAAGCCCCGTTCTTGTTTTTCTTCTTCTTTCTTTCCATCTTTTTCCCCTATTTATTGGGGTTTCTTTTGAAATTTACTCTCTTTCTCTCTCACTTTCTCTTTCTCCAAATAGGTTCTTAGTGTTTACACAAATTCAGGATAACCTAAATATTTTTTTTCTTTTTCATAATCTAACCCACAATTGTATCCCTCACAATTCATTTTAATTTTTCATCTTTCAAACAAAAAAATGGATCCAATCGGACTCAAATCAATTTTCACCCGAAGCAAAAGCTGCAATAGCACGACCAGCAGCATTAATAGCAACAACAATGGCGGCAACCATAAAAGCAAGCTTTCAAGAACCTTTCACAAGGTAATCAACTTCAGAAACAAGCTGAAATTGAAATTTGTTAACAACACAAATAATCTATTTTAGTATGGCCGTTTGGAGAAATCCCCCCAAACGACCCAACCAATCACAATGGATAGAGTTTTCTTCGATGATGAAATCCCTGACCACTAGTGGTCTTCATCCGCCATCACTTCCGCTGTCGATGGTGGCGACGACGATAGAAATAAAAACCTCGATTCTGAAATGAACCGTAATGCTTCAGAGTGGGCTTTTCAGCATTTCTTTAGAGAAGAAGTTAATAAGAAAGGTGAAGATAACGAAGAGGAGGAAGCTAAGGAGGAGTTGAAGAATGGGTGTTTTGAAAATAATAATAACAACAATATTCCTGCAGATGTAGAAAATTATCAAGCTTTTCTTACGAAGAAGCTTAATTTGGCTTGTGTGTGTAGTTGGGTGATGAGAAAGGTGTAGTGGATAAAGGATAAGCAAGGAAAAGTTTAGATCTTGAATGGTTTTTCTTTTCTTTTGAAAAAGATGAGATTCTTTTTCTGGGTTATGTTTGGCTTCTAAGAAAACTTAGAAGGGAAATTTGCATGTCTGGATTTTGATTATTTTTAATTACATCCTGATTTAGCAATTTGGGTTCTTTAAAATCTAGACTGTTTCTTCTTCTTCTTTTTCTATTTTTTTAAATCTTTTTTATATTTATCAGTTCAAAAAATCTACGTAAGTTCTAAAATTTGAAACTCTTTTTTTTCCATTGATGCAAGCTTCAATTTTTTTCACATTAATGAGTCAAAACTCAAAAGATTAACTTAAAGCCTTAGTAATTGGATCAAAGAGTGGATTTAAGCTGGAAAGAATGATAGGGATTATTGGTAATGGTTCTACGAGGAATATGAAAAACATGGAAAAAAAACAGAGAAATTTCAAGTCAGAAATCATAATGCAAGCCAAAACTTCCAGAATAACCTCCTGCTGCTAATGGCATGGAAAAGGGGTATCTGAACAGGTGATATTGGGAAAAAGATGGAAAGAAAGAAGAAGAAAAACAAGAACGAGGCTTTTTGAAAAATGGGGGAAGGGCAAATTGTAAAATAATCCTTCCCTAATATACTAGTTCATCTACCCCTTTTTCCTGCCACTGCCACGTGTCGACATTTAATTGATACACGTGTCAAAATCAGTCAGAAATTAACACCGTTACTGACAGATATCACATTGTGTAACAGAATTAAACTTTAGGTACCACATTGGACATTTTGAAACTTCAAATACCACATTCAAACAAGTGTAAAGTATAGGGGTGTAAAATGGCATTATCCCATATATTTTTAATGTGTTCTAAATTACATAATATATAAAAATAACATAATATAAAATATTGTAAACTTAAAAACAGGTCGAGTCAAGCTAGACCTGAGCCTTAAATGTTCAAGCCCGAGATTGATCCATATTTTAAATGGGCCTAATTTTTTCCTAAGCCCATTTTTTGAGTTTATTTTTTTTGCCCAAACCCTTCCAATTTTCAAGTGAGCCCTCGGGCATGGGTGAGTAGCCCGACCTCTGAACAAGTCTAAATTGAATCCAAACTTTCATCTCACAACACAAATACTCCTATCACTAGATCAAAAGGTTGATGGCATTAATTATTTTGATTTTTATTTAAACTCAAATTTGTAAAGATATTTTATTAATGATTTAATTGATATTTGATTTATCTTTATTTAGTTAGGAGAAATTATTTTATGGATCCTTCCCACATATCATCTATGGTCCATTTCCAATTATTTAATGACATTTCAACAAAATTTTCCATGTTGATTTTTTTTACCCTGAACTCGAAACCTTAAACCATGAACCCATAAGCCTATCTTGAATCATGAACCCTAAACCTTAAACACAAATCCTAAACTAGAACCTTAAACCTCGAACCGTAAATCTTAAGTTTAAGGTTCGAGGTTTGGGGTTCAAGTTTGAGGTTCAAGTTTGAGGTTCGAGTTTGAGATTTAGGGTTTGAGGTTCATAGTAAAAAAAAAATCTATCAATGACATGGAAAAAATTGTTGAAATGTCATTAAATAATTGAAAAGGGGCCCATGAATGATGTGGTAGGAAGGATCCATAAAATAATTTATCTAGCATTGTTGTCAAAAAGTGCTTTTGACAAATAAAATGTTCGTTTTAGACATAGTTTATAAAGTAATAAATATGCATTTTGTAACACCTCAAACTCGACCCAGTCGTTATGGCCAAATTCAGAAAGTAACATTGGCTATTGGAATGGCCCAAAAAATCTTTCGTAGCTTTCAAACCTACTTTTAAATCATTTGCATAAATCGTTTCAAACTAGTGAAATCGAGAATTTTAGAAATTTATGACTTCAGTATTTTATTTGAAAAAGTTTGATTGTTGTTCAATACTTTCATAATTTCAATCATATTTTAAAACCATTCATTTCAAAAACAAAAAGGACTTGATTATTCATTGTTATTCGAAAAAAAACATGTTATTTTCATAAATCAATTATCTATAGAAATCTCGTTTGTAATCATTAGTAATTTTGAAAATAAAGTCTAATTTTATTAAAAAAACTCGTCTCTCAGCATTGCAATGGAAAACTATAATATTGACATATTTTTATAAGAATCTCAACGAAAAATTTTACTGAAATCATATTTTGTTAAAAATCGATATTTTATGTAACTTTGATAAATCATAAATAGACGATTTATAACCTCAAAAACCAAGTCGTAGTTTTGTCTAAAACTAATTTCTATTGTCGAAGTGAAAGAAGAGTAATTTTGTCAAGTTTTAGTAAAAATCAAGTTTCATGCATAATCTTATCAAATATTAATTTATCCAGATTTTAAAACTTAAAGTCATGCTAGCAATTTATGTAAATTAGAATGAAAAATCTCCAAAATAAAGTATCATGGCACAATCCATACCAAAACTTATTACAAACCCAAAATATCAAAATACAATTTAATTACTTTAATTAAAAAAAATTCGAGAAACTTCTGCAAATGCCATTATCGAATCCTAACCTCGAGGTTATTTGTAAAAACAGAAAACTAAAAGGGGTGAGCTTTTAAGCTCAGTGTGAGTCTTATAAAGAGTTAAATAACAATAAACACATACATATCGTACAACGTAATCAATATTATGCATATGATCATGACAGTGCAATTTTTGAAAAACAATTATGCAAAATTTTATAAAACATCCTACCCATCACCGCTACTGTAACCACCCGGATCTAGGGTTGTTGGAATAGTTTGTTTTCGAGGTCCGAGTTCGTAAACCGGACCCGTAAATATTAAATAAAAATATTTACGGAAATGAATTGCAGAATAAGTGACCTTGAGTCAGTAAATTTAAGTGCATTGTATTTTAATTGAGATGAGGATTAAATAGCAAAAGAGGTAAAAGTATAATTTATAAAAGGATTACTAATGAAATGAAATTTGAAGGACCAAAGGGGCAAATTTTCTCCCTTGGAACCTTAGTGTCGTTAGGTGGCCATTTGTGGCTCCAAAAATTTGATTTAAATTATGTTTAATTAAAAGAAATAACTAAGATATGAAATTAAGATATAATGATGATATAGGTATGGGTTGGAAAGGAAAGAGAAAAAAATATGTTCTCCTTCCTTGAGCTAGGAAATTCAACAAAAGAAGAAAAATACGAAGTTTGTAATTTGCTTTGATTTAAGTCTCAAATTGGTAAGTCAAATTAAGTTCTTTTCTCAATATTTTTATGTTTTTGGAATCATAGTATCTTAAGCTATCAAACCCATGTTATATTTCTCAAAATGATCAAGTGTATTGAAATCTACCATTGTTGAGTTAATGGAGTTTTTAGAGTTATTGGGACATGCATGACACAGGTTAGAAGAGAAAAGAGGTTAAAGGATGAAATTAGTCATTATTTGAAGTGGTGTGGATTAAATTGATAAATTTATGAAATTAGTGTAAGAATGAGGAATAGAGAGTTAGTTTTTAATTAGAGTTAAATTAATTATGAATTAATGAGTGAATGTATATGTTTATTTCCATAGCTAACGTTGACCCAGACTCTTCAAAGAAGAAGGGCAAAGACAAGGTTGTCGACGAATAGTTCGGAACTTATGGTTGATATTTTATAACTTAAACTAAATTATAAATTGTCATATTTTAATAAAATGTTCGAGGTGAAAAATTGAGGTATGATTCTTCTGCCCCATTGACTTGGTTTGGAATTAAGTAATGGTATGCGGATTTTGTAATTGTTAATTTAAGTGTGAATATGTGAAGTGATTTGTGACATGAAAATATACATTTGTGAATAATATCATTATTACCTTAAATTTTAAATGTATTTATGATGAGATTAAAAATCAAATAAAGAAATATTGATTGGTATTTAATTTGATTGTTTACCCTATTAACTGTTCGGGCTAAGTCGGATATAGATGGCATGCCATAGGATAAGAAGAGTTCAGGGATTACTTCGACCATGAGTCGATGAGGCACCAAGTTACTTCGATTTATTCGATGAGGCACTGGGTGCCAAACCGGTGTGTTAGTTGGATCCGTATATCCGTCAGAGTCTGAGTCATGTTAATAGGGAACTATAATTACTAATAATTATGATCACATAAAATGAGAACACTATGAATGTTGTATGGGAAATCAAAGGAAAATGGGAATAAGATATGCATGATGATATTATGCATAATGGACATGGAAAATGTATTGGGAAAATTACGGAATGATATATAGATATGCATGATGATAACATGTATAATTGGATTGGAATTAGGATTATAAAATGAATTGTGCATTGATGCTCAAAGAAATGATATTTGTATATGTATTAAAATAAAAATGCACAGTGAAATGAGAATTAAAAGTTGAATATGATCAACGATATATATATATATAATATGTGGATAATATAATGATTCATATGTAAGTGACAAAATATGGTATTTAACTTAATATGAATTAATATTATATTATAAACTATATATATATTGTTTAATGTTTAGTTATAGAAAAACCACTAGGTAAATCTCATGCGTGCGATTGTTTACCATGCACAGGATAGGTACTTTTGTAGATTCGCGACTCAGCATCCAGAGACCATCCCGCACTCCTGCGTTAGTGAGTTTTGTTTTATTTTGAATTGGCATGTACCTAGGATGAGTCGTGTTTGAGGATGCCCTGAATTTATTAGTTGTAATGTTGTGGACATCCCTAATATTATTTTGGCAAACTATCGTATAATATTCTAATGATGTTAGTTCAGGTTGTTATGTGTATGTCATAAGATTAGTAACTTGTTTTAGTCTCACTCTTGTACCGGTAGAACTCTAATGGTTAATTTAGGTTTCGGTAGAACCCATCAGAGTATCGATAGAAGTTTAGAGAAAGAATGTACTTTAGTTACTAACTTGTTTGGTGTCGATAGAAGTCTCATTAGTATCAGTAGTTGTATTATGGGTTCGGTAGTCTATTTTCAAGTATTGATAGAAGTTCCAGACTTAAATTATTTTGCTCTCTGGAACTTGTAGTTTCGGTAGTTAGTTATAATGTATCGGTAGAGAAGGAGACTTGTATCGGTAGAATGATAATATCTACCGATAGAGTTCTGTAGGTTTTCTTGAGTCTTCACTGCCTTTCTCTCTACCGGTGCCTGTTCATACAAGTATCGGTAGAAGTGCCTTGACTTTAGTAAAAATTAATAAATAAAATATTATTTAATTTTTAAATGGTTTTTCAAAGGGTCGATCTTAATTAAGTAGGTAAAAATTTATAATTCAATAATGGAACTAAAATGAGTTTAGGCTTTAAATTTAATTCTTGGGGCTTTCTAAATAGTTGTAACATCTTTTGGCTTGGGTCCGGCTATTGGATCGGGTAAGGGTGTTACATTTAGTGGTATCAAAGCTTTCGGTTTAGTCGATTTTAGGACTAAGTCGAGCTCGAAATTGAGTTTATAGGTACATTCCAAGTTGAGTCAAGTTTTGAGTTGGGATTTGGATGCTGATAATGATTGTTTTTATCTTATAGTCTAAAAAGATGTCAGAAGGGTTAAATAGCTAGAATTATCAAGAGATGAACTCTAGTGCCGAGTATACTGATGACATGGATGTGTCTGAATCGTTGACACCAAGTGTTAATCGAATTGGTGCTCAACAACCTGAAGGAGATGGAGACAATAATAGAAGCCAAAGTGATACAAACCTACTCCAAGCTATCGCAGAAGCTCTCCAACGTGTTGCGGGAGCCACTTTTACTGTGACGCCTGAATCTACTGCTTGTCGAGCCCCGATCAAGGAACTACGAAGGTACAAAGCAACAGAATTTTTGGGTTTCAATGGAGTTGACCCTTCAACAGCTGAGATGTGGATGGAGTCCACGAAGAGAATATTACAACAATTGAAGTGCACACCCCGTGAGAGTTTAATCTGCACTGTTTCTATATTACAAGGGGAAGCATATACTTGGTGGCAGATGACTACATGACACGTACCTGTTGCTAGAGTGGATTGGGATTTCTTTCAAAGAGAGTTTCAAAAGAAATATGTGGGGTAATTATACCTTGAAGAAAGGAAGCAATAATTTCTTTTGTTAAAGCAAAATGAAATGTTAGAGGTCGATTATGAGAGGAGGTTCTTACGACTCAATAAGTATGCCACCGAATTTCTTCATTCTGAGGAAGAGAATTGAAAACAGTTTTTACGGAGACTTCATGATGAGCTTAAAGTGCAGCTAGTGTCACACAGAATATCTGAATTTGGTAATTTAATAGAGCGAGCAAAGATGGTAAAACAAGCTTTGGGCCTTGATAAGAAAATTGAGACTACACATTCTGCTGGGAAGTGAACTGGAGCCGCTAGTTCACTTTCTCACTCGAAACAAACTAAAGATTCTCGTGGTACTTGGAAATCGACATTTAAGTCTGAAGGAAATAGAGATCAACAGCCGACCATTTCTGTGGATAGTGTGCAAGGTCCGTCTCTTGATGTGGAGATACTGACTTGTGAGTATTATGGGAAAAAGCATCAAGGTGAATGCTAGAGATTAACTCGAGCCTGTTTCTATTATGGATCGTTGGATCATATAGCTCGAGAGTGCTCGAGGAGTAATGCTACAAATCTTGTTCCTATTTAGAGATCTACACCTACGTTCAAAGGTCGTAGGATGAGTCGTAGTGATTCTATCTCTAGAAGAGGTGCTAAAGGAGGAAGTGATGCGGCTACCCGCCAATCAGAGGTCAAGATATCAGCTCGTGCTTATGTTGTTCACACACGCAAGTATGGTGATGCTACCGATGTGGTTACAAGTATCTTTCTGCTATGTTCTGAACCAGTTTATGCATTGATAGATCCCGGGTCGTCTCATTCTTACATTACTTCTGAGTTAGTTAAATCGAGAAATTTAAAGCCTGAAATGTCCAAAGTATATATGATTATGTCAAGCCCCTTAGGACAAACGGTGTTGGTTGACTGAGTGTGTAATCGGTGGCCATTAGGTTGACCTTTTGATCATGCCGTTTGGTAATTTCAATTTAATTTTGGGAATGGATTGGCTTTCTGAGCACGGGGTAATTTTGGACTATCGTAAGAAGAAGTTTGCTATTCAAAATATTGATAGAAATTTAATTGAAGTGGATGGAGTTTTATCAACCAGTTTAGCTCGAACCATTTCAGCGGTTTAAGCTAATAAGTTGCTTAGTCAAGGTTGTGAAGCCTTTTTGGCTTACGTAATTAATTCAAATGTCGTTGATAGTCAGATTAGTAAGATTAAGATTGCCTGTGAATTTCTTGATGTGTTTCACGAAGAGTTACTGGGATTGCCACTAGAGAGAGAAGTAGAATTTGCAATTGAAGTGCTACTTAGTATAGCTCCGGTGTCTATATCTCCTTATCGTATGGCACTAACAAAACTTAAAGAGTTAAAGATTCAGTTACAAGATTTATTGGATTGGGGATTTATACGCCCTAGTATGTCTCCTTGGGGAGCTCTAGTTCTATTCGTTAAGAAGAAAGATGGATCAATGCGTTTGTGCATAGATTATCAACAAATGAATAAGTTGACCATTAAGAATAAGTATCCCCTTCCTTGAATCGACAATTTGTTTAACCAACTGAAAAAAGCTTTCGTCTTTTCTAAGATTGACTTGAGATCAGGCTATTACCAACTGAAAGTTAAGGAAAGAGACATTCCCAAAACAGTTTTTCGTACACGTTATGGTTATTATGAATTTTTAGTGATGCCATTCGGTTTGACTAATGCTCCGGCAGCATTCATGGACTTGATGAATCGTATTTTTCAACCTTACTTGGATCGATTTGTAATAGTCTTCATCGATGATATTTTGATATACTCAAGGATTGAAACTGAGCATGAACAGCATCTGCGAGTTGTTCTTCAGATTTTGCGAAAGAAACGACTATATGGGAAGTTGAGCAAGTGTGAATTTTGGTTGTCAGAAGTAGTGTTTTTAAGACATGTTATCTCAACAGACGGGATTAGAGTGGATCCAAAGAAGATTGAGGCTGTTGTTCAATGGAAAACTCTGAGAACTATATCAGAGGTTTGTAGTTTCCTTGGTTTAGCCGGTTATTACCGAAGATTTGTAAATGGATTTTCGAAAATAGCTACACCTTTGACGAAGGTATTACAAAAGGATGTCCTATTTTATTGTGGTAATCATTGCCAAGAAAGTTTCGCAATTAAAGCAAATTTTACCCGAGGCATCTATGCTAACCTTACCTGAATCAGGAAAGGACTTTGTGGTATTTAGTGATGCATCCTTAAACGGTTTGGGTTACGTGCTAATGCAAGACTGAAAGGTGATCGCTTATGCTTCACGTTAATTAAAAATTCATTAACGTAATTATCCAACGCATGACTTAGAGCTGGTTGCAATGGTGTTTGTTTTAAGGATTTGGAGACACTATTTATATGGTGAAAAATGTCACATTTTTACGGACCACAAAAGTCTTAAATACCTCCTAACCCAAAAGGAGCTGAATTTGAGACAACGACGATTGGTGGAACTTCTTAAGGACAATGATTGTGTCATCAATTATCATTCAAGAAAAGCTAACGTTGTAGCCGATGCATTGAGTAGAAAGGCAGCAGTTGAGTTACGAGCAATGTTTGCTCAACTCAGTATTGGTGATGACAGCAACTTGATGGCTAAGTTAAGAGTTAGAATAGTATTGGTTGATCAAATCAGAGAAGCACAACTTTCAGATGGAAAATTGTTGAAGAAAATAACTATGGTTCAAAATGGTTCGGCAGAAAATTTTAGCATTGATGATCAAAATTGTTTGAGATTTTTTAATCGAATTTGTGAACCTAATGTTGTAGAGGTGAAAGGATTAATACTTCAAGAAGCTCACGATAGTCCTTTTGCCTTACATCCTGGTGAAACGAAAATGTATCACGATCTTCGAGAGTTGTATTAGTGGTTGGGAATGAAAAGAGAAATAGTAGAATTCGTGGCTAAGTGTTTGACTTGTCAGCAAAAATCAAGGCAGAACATCAAGTTCCTACTGGATTACTTCAGCCCATTTCAATTCCTGAATGGAAGTGAGAGCGCATTACAATGGATTTTGTAACGGGTTTGCCCTTATCGTCAAGTAAGAAAAATGTAGTTTGGGTGATAGTTAATCGACTAACAAAATCAGCTCATTTCATACTCGTTAGAACCGATTGGTCACTCTCAAAGCTTGCCAAAGTCTACATCCGAGAAATTATTAGGCTACATGGAATACCCATATCAATAATCTTTGATCGGGATCCTCAATTTACCTTGAGATTTTAGAAACAATTGCATGAGTCTCTTGGTACGAAACTCAACTTCAGTACAGCCTTTCACCTTCAGACGGATGTGCAGTCTGAACGAGTTATCCAGATTTTAGAAGACATGTTACAAGCATGTGTAGTCGATTTTGAAGCTGGCAGGGAACATTACCTACCTTTAGCTGAGTTTGTCTATAATAATAGTTTTCAATCGAGCATTCAGATGGCTTCGTATGAAGCTTTATATGGCCGTAGATGCCAAACACCAGTTTGTTGGATAGAATTAAGTGAAAGAAAGATTATTGTTCCTGAGTTTATACAAGAAACCGAAGATAATATTAAGTTATTTCGTGAAAGATTAAAAATAGCATTTAATAGACAAAAATCATATGCAGATTTGAAGCGACGGGACATTGAATATACAGTTGGGATAAAGTGTTTCTTAAAGTTTCACCATGGAAGAAGATCCTCAGGTTCGAACGGAAAGGAAAATTGAGTCCACGATTTATTGGACCGTACGAAATTACGGAAAGAGTAGGACCAGTAGCATACCATTTGGCTTTACCGGCAGAGTTGGAAAAGATTCACGATGTTTTTCATGTCTCTATGCTCAGAAGATATCGATCGGATCTGTCACATGTGATTACAACCGGAGATATTGAGATTCAACCAAATCTATCATATGAAGAAGAGCCGATAGAAATCCTAGCTCGGGAGGTGAAGGAATTGCGTAACAAACGTATCGTACTTGTGAAAGTGTTATGGCGTAGTCACAAAGTTGAGGAAGCTACTTGGGAACAGGAGGAAACGATGAGATCTCAATACCCTCACCTCTTTTCAGGTAACTTTCGAGGACGAAATTTCTTTAGAGGGAGAGTTGTAACGACCCGGATCTAGGGTTGTTGGAATAATTTGTTTTCGAACTCGTAAACCAAACCTGTAAATACAAAAAAAAATATTTACGAAAATGAATTGCAGAATAAGTGACCTTGAGTCAGTAAATTTAAGTGTATAGTGTTTTAATTGAGTATGAGGATCGCAAAACAGGTAAAAGTGTAATTTATAAAAGGATTACTAATGAAATGAAATTTGAAGGACCAAAGGGGCAAATTTTCCTGCTTGGAACCATCGTGCTGTTAAGTGGCCATTTGTGGCTACAAAAATTTGATTTAAATTATGTTTAATTAAAAGAAATAAAATAAGAGATGAAAATAGGATATAATGATGATATAGGTATGGGTTGGAAAGGAAAGAGAAAAATATATTTTCCTTCCTAGAGCTAGAAAATTCGGCAGAAGAAGAGAAATAAGAAGCTTGAAATTTGCCTTGATTTAAGTCTCAAATTGGTAAGTCAAATTAAGTTTTTTTCTCAATATTTTTATGTTTTTGGAATCATAGTATCTTAAGCTATCCAACCCATGTCATATTTCTCAAAATGATCAAGTGTATTGAAGGCTACCATTGTTAGTGAATGGAGTTTTTAGAGTTATTGGGACATGCGTGACACGGGTTAGAAGAAAAAAGAGGTTAAAGTATGAAATTAGTCATTATTTGAAGTGGTGTGGATTAAATTGAGAAATTTATGAAATTAGTGTAAGAATGAGGAATAGAGACTTAGTTTTTAATTAGAGTTAAATTAATTATGAATTAATGAGTGAATGTATATGTTTATTTCCATAGCTAACGTTGACTCGGACTCTTTAAAGAAAAAGGGCAAAGACAAGGTTGTCGACAAATAGTTCGGAACTTACGGTTGATATTTCTATAACTTAAACTAAATTATAAATTGTCATATTTTAATAAAATGTTCAAGGTGAAAAAATGAGGTATGATTCTTCTACCCCCATTGACTTGGTTTGGAATTAAGTAATGGTATGCAGATTTTGTGATTGTTAATTTAAGTGTGAATATGTGAAGTGATTTGTGACATGAAAATATACATTTGTGAATAATATCATTATTACCTTAAATTTTAAATGTATTTATGATGAGATTAGAAATCAAATAAAGAAATATTGATTGGTATTTAATTTGATATGTTTACCCTATTAACTGTTCGGATTGAGTCGGATATAGATGGCATGCCATAGGATAGGAAGAGTTCAAGGATTACTTCGACCATGAGTCGATGAGGCACCAAGTTACTTCGGTTTATCCGATGAGGCATTGGGTGCCAAATCGGTGTGTTAGTTGGATCCGTGTATCTGTTAGAGTCCAAGTCGTGTTAATAGGGAACTATAATTACTAATAATTATGATCACATAAAATGAGAACACTATGAATGTTGTATGGGAAATCAAAGGAAAATGGGAATCGATTATGCATGATGATATTATGCATAATGGACATGGAAAATGTATTAGGAAAATTAAGGAATGGTATATAGATATGCATGATGATAGCATGTATAATTAGATAGGAATTGGGATTATAAAATGAATTGTGCATTGATGCTCAAAGAAATGATATTTGTATATGTATTAAAATAAAAATGCACAGTGAAATGAGAATTAAGAGTTGAATATGATCAATGATATATATGTATATATACATGTAATATGTGGATAATATAATGATTCCTATGTAAGTGACAAAATATGGTATTTAACTTAATATGAATTAATATTAGATTATAACCTATATAAATTGTATATATATATATTGTTTAACGTTTAGTTATAGAAATACCATTGGGTAAATCTCATGCGTGCGATTGTTTACCATGCACAGGATAGGTACTTTTGTAGATTCGTGACTCATAATCCAAAGATAATCCCGCACTCCTGCGTTAATGAGTTTTATTTTATTTTGAATTGGCATGTACCTCAGATGAGTCGTGTTTGAGGATGCCCTGAATTTATTGGTTGTAATGTTGTGGACATCCCTAATATTATTTTGGTAAACTATTGTATAATATTCTAATTATGTTAGTTCAGGTTGTTATGTGTATGTCATAAGATTAGTAACTTGTTTCGTTAGTCTTACTCTTGTACCTGTAGAACTCTGATGGTTAATTCAGGTTTTGGTAGAACCCATCAGAATATCGATAGAAGTTCAGAGGAAGAATGTACTTTAGTTACTAACTTGTTTGGTGTCGATAGAAGTCTCATTAGTATCAGTAGTTGTATTATGGGTTCGGTAGTCTGTTTTCAAGTATCAATAGAAGTTTTAGACTTAAATTACTTTGCTCTCTGGAACTTGTAGTTTCAGTAGTTAGTTATAATGTATCGGTAGAGAAGGAGACTTATATCGGTAGAATGATAATATCTACCGGTAGAATTTTGCAGGTTTTCCTGAGTTTTCACTACCTTTTTCTTTATCGGTACCTGTTCATTCAAGTATCCGTAGAAGTGCCTTGACTTTAGTAAAAATCAATAAATAAAAGATTATTTGATTTTTAAATGGTTTTTCAAAGGGTCGATCTCAATTAAGTAAGTAAAAATTTATAATTCAATAATGGAACTAAAATGAGTTTAGGCTTTAAATTTAATTCTTATGACTTTCTAAATAGTTGTAACATCTTTTGGCTTGGGTCCGGCTACTGTATGGGTAAGGGGTGTTACAACTACACTCCAAAAAGTGTTCCCCAAAACTCATCCATCCAAACACTCCAATATGTGGACAAAGCCACCAATATTCGTAGATAAGTTGTTATGTAGGTTGTGGATGAAACCACCAATTCTTCCTCCTTACAGTATCCCACCCCATGCATGTGATATGGCCATAATATATATATATATACATATGTAGTTTTCATTTCAAAATATCATTTATCACATGCAAATCGAATCATATAATATCATGTAGGCATGTTTAACATGCGTTTTATGTATTGATTCAAGATATCAAAATATTACCATTTATTTGTCATATAAAATCAATTATGCCATAATATCACAATACATGAGAATCAGAATAACACACTTTTCAAAAAGTGAAAATTATAACCACACAACATATTTTAACAAAATTAGTTGGTTCGAAATCACTTGTATACTCCGTTTCGACGAATTTAATCTCTCGTTTTAGAATACTTAAAGTATTCTCATAAATCACAAATCAAATAATAATATTTTGTTCAGGTATTATTAATGTTATATATATAATTTGTATCGATTTGGACTCACACCTGCTAGTAGATCCGATGCAAAATATCACTCTAAAGAACTCCCACACTTGGATCTAATCAATAGATTACCTACCTATCATCAAGGGTGATCTTTCATTAGGGAGGTTGTTTTAAACGTTTTACGAGATAAGTCAATTTAAAAAAAAAATCTCAAAAAAAATCTCCCATCCGTACTTACTCTTATAAATAATCAATCATAATAATGATTTTGTTCCCAAAGTTAGGGGCTTTCCTGGATGGTATCGATCGATCCTTCATAAAAAATGAAATACAATATGTTAATACTTGATGGAAAAATACACTATAATTACTTATTTACATTCAGCTTAAAGGAAGAAATGAAGAGAGGGAATAATGGTTTTCATTCACCCACTATACTTACTATATCTTGATTGAATCGAAAGGATTGATGAATCACCAAGGTCTAGAATCAAAAAGAGAATAGAATCTGTAACACCCAAAAACCCGAAACCATCGTCGGTCAAGGTCCTGGTGTCTTACTATTAATATATTACTGTTCATATTCTATTTTCAACTCATTCAATCATATTTTAATAAAGATGTGTACTCAACACATCATAAATCATCAATTGATTATAATCACAACTCAACAAGGGTAAAAAGGTCATTTTAATGATTTTTGGAGACTTTTACCAGTACTTGTTGAACAATTATCTATAGTTGTCAAGTCGGTAAATAGTTCAAGAACAGTGCAAACTTCTACCGATACTTGAGACAATATTACCGATACAAGTATGACCTCTACTGAAACATGTCATGCTTCTATCGATACTAAAAACTCCAAAGAGTTAAGAAATCTTTCCTTGCAACTTCTACCGATACAAGTATACGAGCTACCGATACTTCTATGAGTAGAACTACCGATACAACTCAAGCCAGTAAACAACTTCTCTCCTACCTTGTACTTCTACCGATACATGCATGAGTTCTACCGAAACAAGTATGCAAAATCTCTAGAATCATACCAAAACATAAGTTTATCAACACATATCATTCATAACATCAAAATGCATTAGACCATTATATAATTCATAGTTTCCCAAGTCATTGCATTGTACTTCCAAAACTATTTTCTATCTTGAACATGCATACATTACTACATTCAATATTTCATTAAAGTATAACAAGATCATCAAAATTTCAAACAAGTAAACAAAAGTTAACATCATCCTAGTACATGTCATATAACCAAGTAATGAAGGACTACCAAACCGACTCCGTGATAGTGTGACTTCGTGGAGATGATCCGATCTTCAAGAAACAAAGAAATCTACAAAACAATAATAACATCTTTGGTAAGCTTCATAGCTTAGTAAGTTCGAAGAGTTTAAAGAGTTACCAAACATATGCTTTAAGCAGTTATAACTCAACCGAGCTAGGATGAACTGTTATTTCCTTAAGCCATATTCGGTATTCCAACTTTCTTATCTATATCTTTTCTGTTACTAGTACTCGATGCTGCTCACACGAGCTGTCGAGGACTCGTAACGTATGCGATACACCAGCCATCAGTATAGCATCTGTCTGTAAACTGTCCCCTAACAATACTGCTCACATGAGCTGTCGAGAATATGCATTTAAGCATAAATCACAGCCATCCTAGGGCCTATAATCCAAAATTTTGGATTCATTTCTCATTTCCCATTTAATACTCACGATGACACAAAGTCATCGGACCTTAAATCCGTAAAAGGATCTATATGCTCAGGATAACACATAGTCATCGGACCTCTTAATCCGTAAAGGATTCATATGCTCACAATGACACATAGACATTGGACCTCATAATCCGTAAAGGATTCATATACTCATGATGACACATAGTTATCGGACCTCATAATCCGTAAAGGATTCATATACTCACGATGACACATAGTCATCGAACCTTTTTCATTTACGGTTCAAGACCCGTTAGCCTTTCCTTTCCTTTGTTCCCGTCTTCCACACTTCTGATAATCATTCCAACTCACAGCAATTGTTTACAATACAATAATATACAATTTAAATTGGAATTTAACAATACGAACTTACCAGATTGATTTGTAGTATCGGCTCAAGTACAGGGACTATCCATCAGTAAGACATCCAACTCTAGCTCCCAAAACTGTATAGCCCCTAATGACATGTCCTTTGTGTCCCAAATATTCACGAAGTTCATATGTGTCATATACCATGTCTATTTCAATTAACTTTTATCACATTATACCATTTCGAGCAAACATCCATACAATCCTTATTTATCAGACATAATATCGAATTAACTAACCATGTCATTTAGTTCAATTTCTATTTGTCATATATCAACCAAATTTATTCATTCATAACATTGATAATAACAAACACAACACATAATCATTTAAGCGTTTCGTTGTCACCTGATTTCAACTATATCATTTTGTTACTTTTAATCATACTCCTCAGAACAATTTCATTTCAATTTAATTTAATTTCTCAATTTAATATTCACTAAGCAAACAAATTTAAATACAACATACTTAAATCATTTCAATAATTTAGAAATAGAAATTAAATCCATTATTTACTGTACAAACTTACAATTAAAGTTAACTTCAATGGTGAATCCGTAATTTTCTTTTTTCCACGATCGGGACATGATCTTGATCTATGACAATAATTTCATTCAATTATTTAAATCAACATGATTTTTTAGTCATTTTATGCAAATAAGCTTTTTTGGTATTTTTATAAAATTACCCTTAACTTTTCACTTTTATTCAATTTAGTTCATAGCATCAAACTTGCAAATTAACCATTTTTAAATAATATTAAGCTCAGCTAAATACAATAGCATTTTAACACAGCCCATTTTTGTGTTTATATAACCTCAAGTCCTTGAATTTTTACTATTTTCACATTTTAGTCCTTAAACGGTAAAATCATCAAAAACTACTTTACAAAATAATCAAATCTAACAATAAAGCTTATAAATCTTCCATAAAATTTCAAAACAAGCTTATTCATCAATGGAAATATTTATAACATTTGACAAAATCACAAATTAGTCCTTGGGCTAGCTAGATCAAGCTAAAACGAACTCAAAAACATAAAAATTACTAAAACCGGACGAGAATCACTCACCCAAATATGGAACCAAGCTTGACCGAAGCTTTCTCTACTCTCTTCTAGGGTTTTCGGCAACTTAGGAAGGAAGAAGATGATTTAATTTCATCTTTGTTTTGTTTTAATTTTACCTTTTATAGAAATTACCATTTTATCCTTTAAATTTTACTTCAATTTTGGCTAAATAAATGTCAAAACCGTCCACTATAAACATTAATGACTTAATTACCATAGAGGTGTCTTACCTTATCATTCAATTAGCATTTAATGCCTTTAATTAACGGAATTCAACTTTTGCACTTTTTACGATTTAATCTTTTTCATTTAATTAATTATCTAAACGTTAAAATTTCATAACCAAATTTTAATACGACACTAATGACCTCATAAATATTAAATAAGTAATATTTACAATCTAACACATTGAAGTTGTAGCCTCTAAACCACTATTCACGATCATACTAAAAATAAACTAATTAGTAAATCCCCATTTTATTAGGATTTAATTGCAATTTACCAAAATATAAAGAGTTTCACATCATTTCTATTATTAAGTCATTTAAAGAGAGTTCAATTTCATAATTGGTCCTTCAATTATATTAAACTTCAATTAAATAAACTTTATTTCAATTTAACCTTAAACTATTTAGGACTAAATGAATAAATATTTCAAAAGATAGTGGAAGGTAATCATTCCTCCACAACTTGGACTTTTTGACCATGGTGTAATTATCACTTTGGTCCCTTTAATTTTTAATCAAAAGCAATTAACTTTTACCCCTTTTACAATTTACTCTTTTTTCCTTAATTAAGCAATTAATCATCAAAATTACCCAACTGAACTTCAATTCACATATAATAAGACTCTGTAAATATTCCCTTAATTTCATAAACGAGGTCCCAATACCTCATTTTTTTAACCACTTGACTTTTGAACCAAATCACTTATACTAACTTTTAATTCAATAATTAAAATTCTTCAATTCAAAATTTCATATAAAATTATTATTGACTTATTTAATTTAAACACTCATTATAAAAATTTTCTCGTCGAATTTGTGGTCCCGAAATTACTGTTTCTTACACTGCAAAAAACTGACTGTTACAGAATCTAGAGAAAATAATCATTCGGAAAGGAGAGTCAATTAGTATGTGATTGAAAACAATTTAAGAATTAATTGAAATAGAAGGAATAGTGTTTTGTTTACAAAAGAGAATGGTAGAGATCAAAAAATGGTGAAGAAAGGAGGAAGAATCACTAACGTCGATGGTGGCACAGCGACGGTCTAACGAAGGAGGGGGAAAAAGAAGGAGAATTTCGACACTGGAAAAAGGGAGGAGAGAAAAATAAAGAAGAAAGAAAAAGGAGAGTGGTGGTCACGATGGTGGTTCGATGGTGGTGCGGTGGTGGTGCGATTAACTAATGGTGGTGGAAGGTGGCGGTCTCAAAAAATTGAATGAAAAATTAAGTAAAAGATGGAGGAGAACAACCAAATAAGGGGTGGCACAAGGTGGTTCAAAGGAGGAGAAAGAGGATTTTTACAAAAATGCATGCATAGCCTTAAAAGGTTAAACAACTTTCTAGTCAACATTTTATTTTTATTTATTTTGGAAAGAGAAGAAGGGAAAGAGAGTAGAAAGTGGAATGAAAAAGATGAAAGAAAAAAAAAACGATTGTGGAAGGTTTCATGTGCCAAGGGTGGCATACATTAGTTCAAAGGTAAGTGAGAAAATACGGAGAAGAAAAGGAAAGAGGGGAAATATGGAGCGAAAAAAGAATTTACCACATCTTGGCTCAAGAAAACAACTGGCGCTTACGCTATATTCCTAAAAAGAAAAACAAAAGTGCTGATTTCATAATCAAATTGACTTTTGAAAGGAATGAAAACTTACTATTGGTTAAGATCCCTTTGGAAGAGTTTTAGCTTTTATCAAAACAGACAAGGAAAAGATCTTTTGTACTCCACAGGCCAATCATGTAACTTAGTTCATAAGTTGTTTAATCACAAAAAAAAAAAAAAAATGGAGAATGTGAAGACTTGAACCTAGGACCCTTAAAAATTTATTAAAGCTTTTAACTACTAAGCTATATTTATTCCTTGTTTATAAACTACAACATTTATTTTAGAAACATGGTGTGACTTTTACTAAAGCTTAAAGCAAAATTGCATTATATAAAAAATAATTTGAAGGAAGGGATTCGAACACAAATCATCAAAAATAGCTTCACTACTACTCAATCACTATACTTAATACTTATTTATTATCAAATGAGCAAAGGATCATCTAAAAAAATTCGAGCGTGACCACTCTCGGTTCATTAACCCAATTTCTATTAACTCGATTTTTGGGATGTGACACATTTAAATAATATTAAAATTAGTTAATATTATGATTTTTTAGTAATAATATAAAAATAATTTATTATAATTTGTTGTTAATACTTTAAAATATGAAATATAAATTTTAAATATTTTTAAGCAAATAGTATTAATTATTTAAAAAATTTAATTCAAATGTATAAACTATATTTTAAATATTAAAATATAACCAATAAAAATTTAAATATATAATATTATATATTTAAAATAAATTTTAATAAGAATACCAAATATAAATATTATATAAAATAGTTTATAAAGGTTAAAATTGTTCTTTGCTTCTAAAAGTATTTTTGCCAAAAGGAGAAGCTAGAAAAAATTGTTTTTGATTTGGAGCTCAAAAGCACTTCTAACTCTAAAAGTGATCTGTTTAGTATTTACTTAAGACTCCAAAAACGTTTTTGATCTCAAAATTTTTTTTGAGAAGTAATGTTAAATTAAATTTTAGTTTTTAAAATTCAAACATTAAATTTTATATAACAATTTAATATTTTAATTAAAATATTATCAATATTAACTATTTGAATTAATTAATAATATTATAAAAAAATAGTAACTAAATTATGTTAAGAATTAAAACATAAAGATTAAATCTCAATTTTAGGCGTGATAAAGAAATCAAAATTAAAATTTAATTAATTTAAAAAATATTAAAAAAAAGAAAGAAAAGAAAAGAGCATGTCCATAAGAAAATTTAAATAATGGGACTCGATTCGAGAAACAAATTTTTTAAATAATTTTATATGGGACTCGATTCGAGAAATAAATTTTTTAAATAATTTTATTATAAGTGTTAATAATATTTTTTTTATTTAATATTTAATTTTTTTTTTTAATTCATAAATAAAAAATAATACACTTAACGAATTTTTTCTTACATAGACAACTATATTTCAGTTTATTCTGAATCCTATAGATCTGATACGGTTACGAAAACATTGCAAATACCCGAAACAACCACATCTATCACCAGATCTGCCCAAGCTGATTAATAAGAAAGTGAAAAGGATAAAAAGGTAATTGGAGAAGAGCAATTGACACTTCAATCAGTCTCCTTGGAGCCACGTCTCTCTGCTACCCAAATCTCTCAACATCCGATTATTCCCTTCCAGCTCTCACCTCTCACCTCTCACCTCTCACCTCTCACCTTCTTTTCCTCGAAAAGTTTTCAAAATTCCCAATTTTTCCCTAAGAAAAAACCCTAACTCCAACTCTACATTTCCGCAACATGTCATTCGATGAAGAAGAGTCCTTCGAACACACCCTCCTCGTAGTCCGCGAAGTCACTGTCTACAAAATCCCGCCTCGTTCCACCTCCGGTGGTTACAAATGCGGCGAGTGGCTCCAATCCGACAAAATCTGGTCGGGTCGGCTCCGGGTCGTCTCTTGCAAGGACCGATGCGAGATCCGATTGGAGGATCCCAACTCGGCTGAGCTCTTCGCCGCTTGTTTTATCTACCCTGGCCAGCGCGAGAGTTCCGTAGAGCCCGCGCTCGATTCTTCCCGGTACTTCGTGCTCAAGATTGAGGACGGGAATGGGAAACACGCCTTTATTGGGCTCGGGTTTAATGAGCGGAACGAAGCGTTTGATTTCAACGTGGCCTTGTCTGATCACGATAAGTATGTTAGCAGAGAGAACGAGAAAGAGGCCAGTGAGAAAAATGCGGCTGATTCTCTTATTGATATTCATCCGGCTGTTAACCACCGATTGAAGGTAGAAAATTTTGGTACTTTTTTTTTTTTATTACTTTTTTGTAGCTTTAAACGTCTAGCTTTGATTGATTTTAGAATGTGGGTTGACTTAATCTTTATTTTTGATATATCTTATACCTGAGCTATTGCTTAAGATTGTTGGGTTAAGTCTTGATACTTACTTTTTTTTATTCTAAAATTTTAAATTTTGATTGAGTTCAGAATGTGGGGCAGGTTTTTTGATTTATTTTTATCGTGTTACTATTGCCGTTGTACTTGGAAGTTCGTAATTTATGAGTGTGAGCAAAAGTAAATGTCAATCGTTTCATAAAGTTAGTTTGTATATTTGGAAAAGTATTGAGTTTTTTTTTTCTTTTCCCTTTTTTTTTGGTGCTACTGTCTTGAAGTTTGTTTTTTAGGTTGTGAATTTCTTTTTTGTCAACGTGCTATGTTAGCTTGGTTTTGAGGGTTTTTTTTCCTGGCTTTTAAGTTATTTTGCTGAATTTGGATTGTGATGTTTCTGTCTTGAAGAATCTAAAATGTTGTGAAGAAATTGTACAATTTCAGTTTTTGCCAATATGCCATGCTAAACAAGTAATTTATTATATTTGTTTTTGTAGGTTATGTTGTTTTAATATGGTATTATACCAATAAAGGACTTTAATTTTGGTGTTTTAATATGGCTTGATCGTTTATCTTTCACTCTTTGTGGTTTTAGTTTTCTTCTCTAAAGATGACAACTTAAATCTGTTTTGTTATTAATTATTAATGGTTTTTAAATGCTGTGTTTGAATTCATTTTAGGTGGATTTTGATCTTGTGGTGTTTTGGGTTATAGGAAGGTGAGACCATTCGGATTAATATTCAGCCCAAGCCATCTAGTGGAACTGGCATGCTTTCAGCTGCTGCATTGTCAGGGGCAGCTGGAAAGCCTATGACTTTGTGCCTTGCCCCGCCGCCCGCTGGTTCAGGAAAGATAAGATCTCCTCTCCCACCCCCTCCCAATGACCCTGCAGCTGCTCGGATGACATCTACCAGTCAAGGTGTTGGTCGAAGAGCACCCAATGAAAACACAAGACAAACTGACCCTTTAACAAATTTTTCTCAACTTGAGGTACAACTTTAATTCAATCTTTCAGTCAGATACATGCTTCACGAGCTTTACATAAAAGTTTTGCGACCTTGTCTTTTTCTTAGATTTAGCCTCGCCAGGGATTGGTTATCATAATATATGCAGAAGCATTTTTTCCCCCTTTATGTATATTATACGCTTCACATTCCCATTTGTTCTTTGTTAGAAATTATACTTATAGCTCTTGTCAAGCTATGCTGTACAACTCAGCTTCTAGATGATTCTGTGAGTTCTTTGTTAATGTTTCCTTGCGGTAGAAATAAGGTGGGTATAGGTTCATAATTGAAGCTCAAGCATTTAAAACACAACATATGTGGCCTTTTTCATGGTGGAGTCAAGTACGGAATGGAACTTTTCTTGGGTTCTTGATCTTGATAATAAATGTTTCATATGTTTTGGAGGCTGCTTTATTTCTTTTTAACTGAAACTCATTTTTGGTTCCAAAATTAACAACATTGGTGACATTTACAGAGGAATCTTCCTGCTAGTGGATCTGGATCTAGGAATACCACTGCATCAGGATGGGCGGCTTTCTAATAGTATGAACATTTGGTCAATATGTAAGATCTTTTGTTCCATGTTTTGGATATTTGAAAAAGATGATGAAAGAAAGAAAGAAATTAAAGAAAAAAGAAAAGAAAGGACAAGGTACCGAATACTTCCATGTTTCCAATATCATATTGATGTCCCTTTTCCCATCCTTGGACTTGCATGTTATTGTTTTATACTATTTAAGTATATCAGAGAAATTTATTATTTTTATGTATAAATTGATACATGGCTGACTTGTCAATGAGTGCAATAATCATTGTATTCTTGTCCTGTTGTGTTATGTTTTTTTGGCGTCATTCTTGTCATAATCTATATTTATTGATATGTCGTATTTATCTCTGTATGATCTGTATCATGTTAATTGTGTTGGGATCCAGCATCAATCCTGGGTTGAAGGCTAGCGTTAGCTTTTTCTTTCGGCTACCAAGCCAAAATCCAAATGAACACTAATGGTGAAGCATGTTTGGAGAATTTAACCACACTGCAGCTAAATTTCAACGCGAATTTAATGCTCACAAAAACAATCCCAGTGAAAGCTTTCTTACTGTTTTAGCCCTATGTAAGAGACGATGATACAAGTGATTGTCACAACAAAAAGCTTTTCTTTTCTTCCTGTGATTGGGAAAATGTACCAAATCGATAGTTATATGTCTATATATAATATTTTTTTCTATATATTATAAAATTAGTATTAATTAAAATAAGTTATTTAACAAATAATACTAAATAATATTTATTTTAATTATTGTTAGTAAATTCATTGTTTTGACATAAATATAATTCTAATAAATTTTAATTATTTATTAAATTTATAAAATAACATAATTTTGTTGTTGTGTGTATACATATTTTAATCATTTAATTTAAGGGTAATTATTTATTACTTTGTTGGTGGGGTTTTTTTAAATTTCATAGGTGGATTGAGGATGTGATAAGTGTTGATTTAAATGGATAGTGTGTAGGTTATTTTAATCATTCAGGTAGTTTTTTCAAGGTTTTTTAATTCAGAATTTATTAGATGTATTCAGCATGTATTATCGAAAATGGTTCAATAGAAAATGTTACATATTCTTCGAGAAGAGAATGTAGAAGTTGATAGTATCGCTAAATTAATTTTTAATAAGAATGAAAGTTTACAACTACTTGAAAGAATCCAACAAACATTAGTAGGTTAATCTAAGCATTATATTGGCTTCTTTTTTTTACCAAAAAAAACTCTACTAGCTGCATATAAAATAAATTCTGTTAATTTAATGAATTCAATGGTTTTTTTTTATAAAAAATTAATTAATTACAAAAATGAGATAAGAGAAAAATTAATTACGAGAATGAAACATTTGTTACAGTGAACGTTGGTGTTGCTTGACGTATTGGTGGAACCATCCTCTTTTTTGTGTCAGGTAGTACTTATATGTGATTTTTAAAATATCCGTGAAAATACTGTTATACATAATGAGAAAAAAAGGAAAAATTATGAGTATTGCCGGGTTATCACACTTTATTTTTAAAAAAATTTAATTGACAGCCTGCTAGCTACTGAGAGCTCTCTTGGCACGCTCAGCTTCCCTCCTAAGCCTCTGAAGAGCACTGTTATCCTTGTTAATATCCTTTACATGCTTTTTCTTATTTAGTTTAATGTACTCCATGACCATCGTCAAAGTCCTCAGCAAGAGAAATGATCATAATCAAAATTCATAATGTAAAACAATTGCTCAAAAGCACAAAAACAAAAATAAGAGAGCTCTCAACAATCAATAGACTGACAATTAATTTTTTTTAAAAAAATAAAATTGTGTCACCTAACAGCTTGACGTTACATATAAGTACCACTTGATACAGTGGCGGCACAAAAAAAAAAATCATTTTTTTAAAAGCTTAATGATTACATGATGATTGATTGAAAAAAAGAAGTGGTGCCGCCGATATGTCAGGCGACACCGACGAGTACTATAAAAAAAACCAAATTTCGTAAATAATTTATCTCCAACCCATTTTCGTTATTAATTAATTTTTTATATTATTTTCTTCATCATAATTCATCTCATTGCTACTATTATATTTGAATCCAAATATATTTCATTATTAATTTTAATCTAACTATTATAATATCCAATCTCATCTTTATAATAATTATTTTCATTATTATTATTATTATTTATCGAAATCAATCTCATCATTCATATAAGGAAAGTTTGAGAATATCATTGGGTAAGCTAATAAAAGAGTAGTGAACCTTATTTAAACAAGCTTTGTACGGATGAATCAGCGTATAATATTTTAAATTAAAATATGCTTCAAGGTCTTTTTTTTTTTGGTAGAGTTGAAATTTACTTATAAATTTATTTTTAAAAATTAAATTTTCTATTTTTGAAAATTTAGGTCCAACTTGAATTTAAAATTTTAAGTTTAATCGTTAAGACCGTTAAAATTATTTTATTAAATTTGTTGATGAAATATTAAAAAAAAAATCATTTGGTAGCTATGTAACAAAAAATGAAATTATAATGAATTTAAATTTAATAAAAAAATTAATAGTATTAACAATTGGACTTGCATATTTGAATTCGAAAAATAGAGAAGTTAAATTCCTAAAAATAAAAATATGATTAAATTCCAAATATATGAAAAGCACATAAATTTTAAGTATATTTTAACTTTTAAGTATTTCTTTATATCTACTTTGCAATGAACTTTATCGACTTTCTTTTAATATTTTAGTCAATATCATTTCAACTTCTAAGTATTTGAAGTATCAATAACAAAAAGGACAAGAAAAACACTTGGCCATGAAATGAACACATAAAAAATCCCACATAGATAGGTAAAAGATTTGTATTTAAGTCTTCATTAATATTAATTTTGGATTTGATTCTTAGACAACTTTTATCCATATTCTTTAAAAAAAACTATATGCATTCATTGTCAATGTTAGAAAAATTGTAGTACAAGAAAGAAACTTATGATGCAAGAAAAGAAAACTAGAAGAAAAGCAATAGACTTGAAACGTGATTCACTATCCTTGATGTTTAAATTTTACCTCTAGCATACACAACAAGACTTAAAACAACAAAAATAAATAGTGAAAATGGCATTATTTAGTTTTATACACAGGGACGTAGTACAAAACTTGTGGCACAAGTTACGTTTTTATTCTATAACATTGTAACTTTTTTAAAATATCATGTTTTTCATTAAGAGCAAGTGCCCCAAATGCCCATCTTTCGACTTTTAACATATTTACATAGAGACCAATAGTAAATCAACTTATCTAATTTGTTAAACACTAAACTCAATTATCCATGTCATAAAGAATTTTCTGTTATAAAGATATTTGTATTACTAACATTGCAAACTACTAATAATTAGTATGTCAAATTGGGGTTCAAATATATATCATCTATAACATATGATACAAGTTTTAGTGTAGCAAATATTATAGATATTCTTTCTCCTAAGGTGTGCCAGTTTAGTTTTTTTTTTTTTCAGTTCAGTTGGGGGGGGGGGGGGAATGAGAGAGAGGGAGTATAAATTAAAAAATTATAACCAAAATGATATGACTTACCATTTTTTTCTTATGGTGGCAAGGGTTGGTCAGAGAACTTGACGCTAAATCAATAAATCATCATTTCAAATGATGATTTAGAGTCTCTTTAAATATGTGTTTGTTTTTAGTGCGATATGTTTAGTTTTTGTTTTGTTTTATGTTATAGTATCGCGTTAATATCTAATTTTATCGTTATCATTATTTTTACATTAACTGTAAATAAATGTATCACTCATCCAAAAGAATCGTTAATAATTTTCTTTGTGGTTTAAATAGTTGAATAAAATGGTTGGTGGCGATTTAGGGCTCTGAGGCAACAAAGATTCTCTGCCGTTCTAAGGCCATGCTCTCACTTGTGAAACTTCATTTTTTTTTTTCAATTTACCCCATCCCCATCCCCCAATCAACCCTTGCATAAATTATAAGTTCATAACATTGAATGAAACCCTAAACTTGATAATATTCTCCTCAAACACTTTTCATTTCCTTCAAAATTCAAATTATAATTTCAAGTTTTTTACAATCAAAGTTTTGTTAAGTAATTTTTTTTCAAGTTTTTAGCTTATTATTCAGACTTTATTATTTTTAATTTTTTAATTTATATGATTAGGGTTTTAAATAAATTTATATTAACAATAATACATTATTAGAATAAAAAGTTTAAATATTAACTATTTAACAAAAACATAATTAAAACAATTACTAAAACATGTTTAACTAATACTAAGAGGTATTACGTGGTCGGATCGTAATACGGAAAAACAACTTGTCTTAATATGTGAACCTAAAGATGTCCTTAGTCTAATCGAAAATGAGCAAACCGATTAAAGACTAATATGCCGTCTATCAAGTCCAATTGGAGAGATATTTTGTCTTGAGCATTGGAACGAATGTCTTCTAGAAGATAGAGACATAAATGTGATTGATTGGATTGACAATACATCATACAAGACCGAAGTAGAAGAATTCCTGAATCCGTTTATGGAATTATTCACTTGTGACGTTTATAGTGTGATATATCTTAATCCTGAGTGGATGATAGACTATGAATGTGTGACCCGTATACTTTGACGTAAGTATAAACCTGAGTTTAGATAAATAAGGAATTGAAAGTTGATGCATTGGATATACGACTTCTGTAGTATATAACTGTTAAGTATGACTTATTTCAAGTCAAAATTGAGAAATAATCTTCCAGTTAAACTTTATATATTTGTTTCAATTAAAATCTGTTTATTTGTTTCAGGTAAACTTTTATTAGTCTAGATTATTTTATTATTATTTGACCTAGGAATTTAGCCTATAAATAGGCTCTTTTATAACTTTAGAAAACACACCCATTAGAGATTAGAACTCCTAACACTTGTGAAGAATCTCGTGTTTACGTTTTCGGCGTTACTTATTTTGGGGTTTTTAGGGTTTAGTTTTTTATCTTCATATTTTATACTCTTGTTCTTTTGTCATTATAGTATATTTATCTTTGCCCGTGATTTTTTATCTTCTTCGGAGGGATTTTTCCACGTTAAATTTCTGTGTTCAATTTCTTAATTTCTTCCTCTATTTTTAATTGTTCGTTGCTTAATCAGTTGATCCTCAACAAATGATATCAGAGCTAGTTTAATTTTCATATATTAACCCGTTTAGAGATGGCAACAACAAGTAGGGGTGTGCAAAATCCGATTCGACTCGAAAAACTCGATACAAAATTCAAATTTTGAATTAAACAGATCGAGTTATTCAAGTTATTCGGATCAACTCGAATAAAAGATTCAATTTTTTTGGTTTAACTCGAATATGATTTACACAATTTGAGTTAACCAAAAATCCGAATAAGAGAAGCCAAAATTACATCGTTTTAATAAATATTAAATTAATATTTTTTAGAATTTAATCTCATCCTTATTTTTGCTTCCGATCGTTCCAAATCCCCTCACTTTGGCATTATCCTTCCTTCCCGCGTCTGTTTACCAAATGCTTTGATTCCTTACCAGTTCCCACGCCTCTTTTACCTATTTATGGCTTTTTATTTCATGTTTGGTCCCACGACCACAGTCTCATAGGCCACAACACAACCACCGCCGATTGTTTAAGCTTTAAGGTAAGGTTGTAATTTTTCTTTTTGACTTTGGCTTTGTCTGTAACAATTCTAGTTAAGGTCATGTTTATTATTTTACTAAAAGCTCTAGTTTCATAGAACTTTTTTTTTATAATTTTACTTTATTCTTTTATACTTTTTAATTTTTATATTCATTCAGCTTCTTCTTTTTTTACTCGACTCAAAATTTTGACACAATATTGAATATAAATGATAGAATTCATTAACTCAACTCAACTCGAAATTTTTTGACTCAACTCGACTCGATTCGAAAAATTTTCAAATTGAATTCAATTGCAAAAATGAGATTCATCAACTTGACTAACTAGAAATTTTTTTACTCGAATTGACTCGACTCGATCGAATACTCACCCCTAACAACAAGGTTCCACATCAAGAAGTTCGATGGTGTCACAAATTTCAATTTGTGGCAAGTTCGGATGATAACGATTTTAGTTTAGACTGACTTGAAAAAGATCATTACTGGGAAAAAGCTTGAGAATCTAGATCAGTCAGAATGAGAAGAGCTTGATGAAAAGACCATGTCTGCAATCCAGTTGTGCCTCGCGAATAGGGTATTACAGAAGGTATTGATGGATAAGGCCTTATCCGCCTTGCGAAAAAAGGTAGAAACTCTTTATGCGACTAAGTCTCTGGCTAACCGTTTAGTGTTGAAACATCTATTTACGTTTCACATGAACGAAAGTGAGCTTCTTAGAGATCACATCAGTCAATTTATTACCCTTTTAAGTGATTTAAGTAATGTTGAGGTTCAGATTGACGATGAAGATCAGACTATGCTATTACTGTGTTCTTTACCCCTTTCATACAAGTTTTTCAAGGAGACCCTGATTTATGGAAAAGACAAACTTTAGTTCGAGGATGTGAAGGATCATTTTTTTGAGTAAAGACAAACTCGACAATGAGTTTGGTTTAGATAGCAAGGAAGATAGGCAAGCTTCCGTTTTGGTAGAATCAAAGAAGCGATATAAAAGGTGTCGCTATTGTAAGAAGTTAGGTCACGTCAAAGCATATTGTTACAAATTAAAATGATTGCTGAGAGCAACAAGGAAGATATAACTAGTGCTAATTTAGCCGACGAAAGCGATGATGATTTCTTATTAGTGTCAACAAGCGAAAGCTTCGAGCTTACGTCTGAGATCCTAGATTCGGGATGTCCTTTTCACATGTGTCCTAACAGAGAATGGTTTTCCACATATAGTTCGGTTGAAGGTGGAGTTGTGCACATGGGAAACGATTCATCCGGTAAAATAATTGGTACTGGACTATTAAAATTAGGATGCACGATGGGACGATTAAGACACTCTCAGATGTCATATGTACTTGATTTACGAAAGAATCTCATCTCTTTGAGTATTTTAAACTTGAAAGGTTGCAAATTCAACAACGAGTCGAGCGGCATTAAGGTGTCTCGTAGGGCTCTCATTTTGTTAAAAGGTAAAAAGATTGATAGTCTTTATATTCTGGAAGGTTCTACAATGACCGGTAAAATCAAATATGCCTCGTCCATTACGGATTTTAAATTAACTCGTTTGGAGCAGAGGCAACTTGGTCATAGGAGGAAAAAGTGTATGACTATTTCGTTAAAGAGAGGTTCTCTTTTGGATGCAAGTTTTGAAAAGTTAGGGCACTATGTTCGTGAAAATCAAACCCGGGTTAGTTTTGATTTGGTCGTGTACAAGTCGAAGGCTAAAGTCTTCTAGTTTCTAAGCATAGATTCGATTCAGTTAATTCCCTGCATAGTTCAAGATAGGCTCGTGGTAGGCTTTAGCAAAGACGGCATTGTGGAAATATGAGTCAAGGTGGAGATTTGTTAAGTATGACTCATATTTCAAGTCAAATTTGAGAAATAATCTTCCAATTAAACTCTGCTTATTTGTTTTAGTCAAACTCTTATTAGTCTAGATTATTTTATTATTATTTGACCTAGGAATTTAACCTATAAATAGGCTCTTTTACAACTTTAGAAAACACACCCATTAAATATTAGAACTCCTACCACTTTTGGAGAATTTTGTGTTTACGTTTTGAGGGTTTTTTGTTTTTGAGTTTTCGGTGTTTAGTTTTTTATCTTCATCTTTTGTACTATTCGTTCTTTTGCAATTATAGTAAAATTATCTTTGCTTGTGGTTTTTTATCCTCTTCGGAGGGGTTTTTTCACGTTAAATTTGTGTTCAATTTCTCAATTTCTTTCGCTATTTTTACTTGTTCGTTACTTAATCGGGTCGATCTTCAACATTAACATCATTCACAATAGTAGAATTCTTAGCTCAAGAAATGGGTAAATGATATCCTCTCATTGGCATTATATGATAGATGAAAAGTAAACGAGTCATTTGTCTTTGTGAAAAATGACTTAATTACTTTTTAATAGTAACTGAATTTTCATGAAGGAATATGTAATTGTTATCACGAGATAGAATAGGATCATATTGGGAGAACAAATTTATCTCAAAGAGATTAAGGATATCTTATTAGGGTAATACACTTATGACAAGGTCATTGGACGAGTACTGATCAAGTAGCTTTTGTAATGATATGTAATTGGAGAGAGCTCAATCACAATACTATAGTGGAATGACTTCATAACTAAATGAGTTTATATTAATAGGCGAAAACCTGGAACTTAATTATAAGTCATTTGAGCCTTAATTACATATGTCCAACCTGTCCCTCCTTTAGCTCATTAAAACCATAAATGAATTGCATTTAAAATCAAATGAATAGAAATGGATAGAAATGATAAAGTTAGAGAAATTATTTACATTCGAAAATCAATGTGGTTTCTCACTAAGTATGTAAATGACTTGAGAATTAATTAAGTTTTTCTAATTATTATTTAATTAAACAATTTATGTTAAAAAATGAAATTAAATTAATTGGTCATTGTGAGTCTGTTGAATATGGAAATTAAATATATTCAAAATTTTAATTTTTCGTTATGATAGAAAATTGTTTTCAAAACGAATTTTTTTCCAACAATATTGGAGCATCAATCGTTGGACGATGTAAGTAACGAAGAGTTCAACCAATATGTTAGAACCTACATATGGTGTGTCATCGATGGATTGCTTATGGCAAACAGGGGCGAAACTAAGGGGGCTGGCAGGGGCCCTGGCCCCCTTAAAATGGAAAATTTTTCATTTAGGCCTTTAAAATTTTTTAAAATTTTAAATTAATAAAGATAATATTACACTTTGACCCCCCTAAAAATGATAAAATTTAAATTTAATCCTTTAAAATTGTACTTTTACTATCGTAAAAATTACAATTTAATTTTGGCTCCCCTAAAAATTTTTTTACTTTCGCTCCTGATGGCAAATAAGTATGGGAGTTTCTGCCGTTGTTGCCAAACCCCACTCGTGTCTGAACGTATAGTTGGAGATCTGCGTGTTGACATTCCTTTATCGAGTCCTTAACATTGCAATTTATCGAAAAACAAAACAATTGAACAATTGTTGCACCCTCCTTTTTAAGTATAGGCTTGGATGTGGATGCCGTTTATAGCATCAATTCCCTCTCATCCATTTTCTTTTCCAATAGTGAGAAGGTAAATATATACATTTATATGTGACATTTAGAGTATATTTTAGGATTTAAGATTTTAGGGTTGGGATGATAAATAATTAATATATTTGTAGATTTAAAGTAAATTTAGATTGCACCACATATTATCGGGAGCTTACGTAGATGCAATTTGATAATAATAGTTATGCACTTGAAGAGATTAGTTGTTCATCCATTTTTTATAATTTATGGTTCTAATTGTTATAAACATTTATTGTTTTGTTAGCATTTAATTATTTTATGTAGTTTTGGTGGACACTGTTCTGGGTTGTGTACATTTAGGTTGTGGTATCGAGGGTTGTAGTGGATGAGGCACACATGTTTGTGATATGGGTGAAGATAGAAAATTTTTTTAGAAGTTCGAAATTAAATTTTAATTTTTACGATAGTAAAAATATAATTTTATTATTTAAATAATTTATATATTTATAATTTTCAAAGGATTAAATCAAATTTTTATCATTTTAAAAAATTAAAGTACAATTTTATTTTTATTAATTTAAAATTTTAAAAAATTTAAAGAATCTAAATGGAAAATTTTTCATTTTAGCTATAGGGGAGTCGGACTCCTGTCACTCTCCTAATTACGCCTCTGGTTCGGGATGACCTACATGACTGTTATCTATTTCAAAACCATCGCATGGTAACACAGTGATCGGGTGCTGCTTTAAGCTTCCTTTGGATGCCCAGTTGCCTCCAGTGAGGCACATTTACTCTTGGTTTTGGTGCAATCGCACCACATATACTCGTTTGGATGACAACAAATTTGACCGACGAAAGAACTTCCAACGCACTGATGAAGAAGTTTTGGACTGGAGTGTCAAACACCAATAAATAAGAAACAACCATAGTGGGTAATATTTTTACCACTTTATCCTTTATATGGATGTGAAAATAAGTCTTTTGGGCATCCAAATAAGTAAATTACACAACTTATTATTATATAATAATTAAATAAATTTTATTATTATAAAAATTTATATGAATTAATTAGAAAGAAGTAGATATATGAACAATATATAATGTAGTTGTTTATTAATAAAATTTATGTTTTAATATAAATAAAAATTAATATATATTATTTAATATGGAATATAATTATTTATTTCAAATATATAATTTAATTTAATGTAATCTCCTTGGTAGTTATTTTATATTCTCTATTTACTGTTATAGTTGCGTTTAAATCCAAACACATACTCCATCACTGTTTTTAATTTCACTGTTACAGTATCCAATCTCTTCATTACAATAACTAATCTCACAATTACTATTATTTTTAATATCATCGAAGGTAAACGCATCACTCATTTAAACTAAACGTTAGTTCGATATAGGACAATCGATTCCAAAGAGTTGAAAGACTTTAAAAGATTGTGCAGAACGGTGATAAAGGGGATAGGCTGTTTAATAAAATTGAACAGCAAGTAAATAATTTAGGAGTAGTAACTGAGTTGGATTTGAACAACGAATCTAAAATATGTTAGTAGAAATTAATAATAAGTTAGAACATGTTCTAGAAGATAAAAATATAGAACAAGATATAGATTTAAGTCCATTATATTATGATAATAGTAACATAATATTAACCTTATCAGATGAAGAAGAAACTTCTTTTGAAGAAACTTCTTCTGAAGAATTATCTTCAAAGAATGAAAAACCTAAGAAAAAATATACACATCAACAAAAATATGATTTTCAATATTATAAACAACTTATAGAACATTGGAAAGAAAAATTTTCCAAGACTTCTGATAAAAATGAAAGAATTGAATATTTAAAACTTATAGAACAACTTTATGAACAACATAAAGACTTATTTGTATTATTTAATTATCATTATATGTTAAATTATGATTCAAGAGATAGTAGTAGTTCTAATAATTCTAGTAATAGTATAAATATAGAAGATATAAAAGTAATAAGTGATCAATCTGAAGAAGAAAACACTTCTACAGAGGAAGATGAAAATATAAATATCCCTGAACCTATACTGATCAAACAGATCAAGATCCTAAAGGAAAAAGAAAAATAGATTCAGATCTTTTAAACGATGATTTTTAAGATCTTATAATAAACAACATGAACAATTAGATAATACTATAAGAATTTCGATAATTAAACTGAAAATATTGCTACTACAGATATAAAAACAAAAAATCTAGGAGAATCATCTAATCAACCTATACCACATGGGATAGATGATCTTAATAAAAGAAATGTTGCTCAAGGAGAAATATATTTAGATATTACAAATATTCCCATATCAGACTATGAAAAAACTATAGATGATTGGGCACAATCAATGACTATTGTTGTAAACAACAATTGGACAAAAGAAAAAATTTTAAATTATTTTGTTGGAACATTTCAATGAGATGTTTTACAATTTTTAAGAAGATGGGAAGAATCAGATAAAGGTAAAGAACAAAAAAAATAGTTAATTAATCAAATTCAAACTCTCAAAGATGTATTGTCAAAAATTAAATTGTGTGATATTAGAAATTTAGAAAACTTATTTAAAAAATTTCTTCATGAGTATCAAAAATTAAAAAAAATAAAAATATAGAATTTTGGAAAAACCAATATTTCCATAAATTACCACCATCATGGGATGAGATTTGTACAAAGAAATACTATCATTATCTAGAAAAATATAGTAAACTCTCAAGAATAGATGCTGAGACTATAGATTCTATAGGAAATAGAATAAATTTTGCAAAAAAAAAAGAATAGCTACATATTGTTTACAAACTAAAGTTACTAAATAAGTTAAGCATAAATTAAGTAGTCAACATTGGATGTAAACCAGTGCATCCTAATAATTATAGAAAATATAAAAAATATATATATAAGTTTATTAGATAGAATAAAAATAAAAGAAACTTTAATAATAAAATTAAAAGAAAATTTGTTAGAAAAAAGAATCCTAAAAGAACTAAAAAACAAATATGTAAATATTTTATATGTGATGAAGAAAGACATATAGCACCAAATTGTCCTAAAAAAGGAAAAAAAATGCTAAGAAAATGATTAAAACTCTTGAAGAATAAAATCTAGAAATATGTTTTGAAGAGAAAATAAATCCTGAAGAAGAAATATGATATGAATTAATATCAAAAACAGAATCTGATACAGATGATGAAGAATATATATTTATGATTAATGCAGGAAGTAGTTCTAATAATCAATTAGAAGAAATTCCTAAAAATGAACAACAAGATATAAAAATTAGGAAATCTAATCGGAGAAGAAAAAGACTTTTCTGATGAAATAATAGAAAAAATAAATAGAAATTATATTTCTAAAGAAGAAATATATAAATTATCAAAATTTAAAATTTAGACTCAAAGACACATAGAAAAGATAAGTGGTAATACTGTTGTTAAAGATACAAGAGGAGGGTTAACAGAAATCTCATTATTCTCTAAAGAGAAAATTAAGAGGATTAAAAAGAAATACCTTCAAGTTAGATATATACATTTAGGAATTATAATAATAACTATAAGAGTGTTATTTAGAAGAGGTCATGATATACCTATACTAACGATATTATTAGATAAAAGATTTGCAAATTCAGTAAAAGTACTTATTGAAATAATTTAATCAAATTTACATACAGGAGTAATAGGATTTAAAGTAAGACCAAATTACTTTATATCTATTACAGATCCATTGATAGAAGAATGTTTATGTCTTAGAATTCAGACAAAAAATTCTGAAATTTATGATTTAGCAGAACATCTAGCAATAAGTTGAACTTCTATTAATGAATATACAAATACAGCAGAAGTAGAAATAAAAGAAATCAATAATAAAATTATTGAACTTTTTGAACCAAATAAATTTACTACATAAATATAACTAAAATTATTACATTTAAGTGATTTATTTGTACCAAGAGATTGGATTATAGGAAATATTAATAGTCTTGGTACATTTAAACCAGTATTAGAATATATGATATCTAGAGATAAATTATATTTTAAAAATAATACAATTACAGACACCAATAATAATCTAGTTTTACCCTCAAATGCTCAAACTGAGGATGATGAAAAAATTTTAGGTTCTATATCTTCAACACCTATAAGAATGAAAACAGTTCATATTCTTATATTTCCTACAGAACCAACTGTAAATTCTAGAAACACTAGAATGGAAGAAATACAATCTTCAATAATACTTCAACAAATGAAAATTGGAAAAAGTGATGTTATTACTTTCTCAAATTTTCAATATAGAAAATATTATACAAACATTGAAGTTACATTTCAATTTAGAGAATATAATTATTTACATGCTTTACTTAATACTAGAGCTACAACCAGTAATTGCAAAAAAATGACATTCCTGTAGAAAAATGGGAACCATGAAACATCCAATTAGAGCAATAGAAATTGATGGTAATGAAACCATAATTCAATATAAAGCTAGGAATATACTAATCTACATAAATAATGTAAGATTTGTAATATCAAAATTATTATGTTTTCCAGCAATGCATGGAGATATATTATTAAGAAATAATTTTATATATCAGCATTTACCATTTGCTATTGATAAAAATATAATTATGTTATATATAAAAAAAAAAACTTCTATAGAAATACCATTAGTAGAAAATCATAAATTTGTGTGTGATAAAAATTTCTCCCCACCAAGAAAAGAAGAACAAATAAACCAAATTGAAACAAATCATTGGTTATTTAAAATATTAGAAAATAATTTTAGTGAAGAACCATTAAAACTACGGCAAAATAGTCCTAGATATTGTGAGATTAAATTGGAAAATTCCAATAAAATTATTAGAGTAAAACCTATGATCTATACTAAATAAGATATAGAAGAATTTGATGTTCAAATTAAAGAATTATTAGACAAAGGATTAATTGAAGAAACTAATAGTCCACATTCCAGTCCATTTTTTATGGTTAGAAATCATGCAAAAATAAAAAGAGGAAAAGCTAAGATGATAATTAATTATAAAAGATTAAATCAAAATATTATTTTTTATGGATATTTTATTCCAAGAAAAGATATTCTAATAAATCAGGTAAAACATACCAAATATTTCAGTAAATTTAACTGTAAATCAAGTTTTTGGCAAATCATGCTAAAAGAATAATCTAGACCTTTAACAATTTTTAGTGCACCTAATGGACACTATCAATAGAAGGTAATGTCATTCATTTGGATTATGTAATGCACCTCAAATATTTCAAAGATGAATAGATTCTATTTTTAGTAAATATAAGAAGTTTTTTATTGTATATATTGATGATATTTTAATATTTTCAGAAACATTAGATTTACATAGGAAACACTTAAATATTATTTCTCAAGAATTCATCAAACATGGAATTATATTAAACCCTAAGAAAATAGAGCTAGAGAAAACAAAAATAGAATTTTTAGGATTAAAATTGTCTAATGCTGGTATTCAATTACAAGATCATATCATAAAAAAATAAAAAAAATTCCTGAAAAAATTGAAGATAAAAAACAACTTCAACAATTTTTGAGAATAATAATTTCTGGTAGAAATTTCTTTCCAAACCTGTCAAAAAAGATAGGTATGTTATATGAAAAATTAAAAAAAGATAAACATTTTAGTTGATTTAACACAGATTCAGAAATTATAAGAAAGTTAAAATCTGAAATAAATCAGATTCCTAAAGTTTATTTACCTAAATAAGATGATGAACTGATTCTAGAAATTGATACTTCACAAAATCATTGGGAATGTATTTTAAAAACTAAAACTAAAAATAATGAAGAATTAATATGTGGATATAGTTCAGGAAAATTTAAGCTAAATGAAATTAATTATGTTATATTTGAAAAATAATTATTAGTTACAAAGAAAGGAATAAAAAATTTTCTTATTTATTTAACACCTGAAAAATTTATCATAAAAACTGATAATCAGGTTGTTAAACAGTTTCTTACTAATAAAAGTTTAGAAACGGTACGAAGAAGAATTAGATGGTACAATGAATTATGTATTTTTAATTTTGAAGTTTTATATGTAAAATGTACTAACAATATTATTACTGGTTATCTTAGCAGGCCTTATGAACAAAGATAAACAACCTTTAGAAAAAGTTGGTGAATGGACAAATGTTCGCAAAAAGCGAAATTATTTCAATCCAAGAAATCCTTGTCCTGGTTTTATAAGAATCCTTCTCAAATACCATTTTATCCTAATCAAGAATATTATGTTCCATATCCATTGGCAGGACAACCAGTCCAAACTCAAACCTATACACCACACGTAAATTACTTACCTTGGTCACAAGATCCAAATTCTGTATGTCAAGCCAGTTGTGCAGAAGTAAGCAGAAAATTTTTGGGTGAAAGAAAATTTGTTGAAAACACAACAAATGAACGAGATAAAAGATTTTTATAATCCAGGTTTACCACCAAAAATATATAATATTATTAATGAAATATGGAAATCCATATTACTGAACAAAGAGTAAATTTCAGAAGAGCTCTTACTAAACTTTCTCAATTTTTAGTTGAAAAACAACTAAAGAGCAAGAATGTTATGATTTATTATTAAAATCTATTTTATATCGTGAATGGGATGATTTTGAAATAGGATATTTAGATCTTAAGGAGATAAACAATCTTCTTAATACAATTCAATATTTTAGAGATATAGGAACTAATAATTCAATTCTTAATAAACTTTTTAGATTATGTCTTTATAATAAAGCTCAACTTATTTTACCAATAGAAATATTTGTAAAAATTAATAAATGCATCTGCAAACAGTTGGATGTATTTCAAAAATCTTTTTCTGAAAATTTTTATCAATCTTTTGTTTTTACAAACATTTTGGGAGAAAATTTTCATGTTATAAAATTTAGACTTGATCATGAACCATTTTATATAACAAGTATTGAATGGAGTTTTGTTAAAGAACTCACAGTTCAAAATCTTTCTTTTCATCTAACAAATTATTTTCCAGCATTTATAAAAACAATGCTAATCAAGCAGACCAAATATCAGGATTATATAAAGTATTTTCATATCAATATTTACAGCTTAATTGGTATAGCTGAAAAAAAAATTTATCAGCCATATCAAATATAGGATTTTAAATTTGTGCTTGGAGGACTTTTACTCTCAGTAGCAAATGAAGATAAGGAGTACTTGACAAAATACATTAACAAGTGCCAGAATAATTTTCTTTATTATCAAATCCAAGAAGGAATTGATCTTATAGTCAAAGCTAATGAACTCTTGACAAAGACAACATATCGCTTCTGGACAGACGAAAGAAGGATATTTGCATATGATTATGGCTTTGGCAATACACAAGATGACCCAGATGAGCAAGTTATTCAGCAATTAAAAAAGATAGCTAATATGGAAATTGATGATTTTCCATCAAACATTATGGAAGATATCAAAAACACATGAGAAAATTAGAATTCACCCCGAATATCCAATTAGTCATTAAATCTAGATGAAATTGAATAAATGAATCTTGACAACATCCAGATAGACTAAAAGAACATGTGGAAGTCAACACATGAATAATGACAAAGAAAGGTGTTAGAAGAAATATCAAGGCATTATAGAAGAAAAATCAACGCAATAATTTCAAAGAAGGATGTCAGAAGAAATATCACGGCAAGCTACTTGGTAAAAACTACCATAAGCAAAAAAAAAATGAAAAAGACATCGTCCTTATCATTACACGTGTCAGCATAAAAAAATATTAAGGAGACATGATACTTATCCCGATACTGTGCGGACTCCAAATATTATGAAAATGAGTTACTAAAATTCCCTATAAAAGGGTAAGCTGAAGCCTAAATAAGGCATTCGGAATTATATTGTAAGTTCTATCCTTTATATTCAACTCTGGTTACTTTCATGTGTGTTTATCTTAAAACTCATATATCTGTTATTCTGCCTTACTGTTGCCTTGTTTAGGCTTCAGCTTGCCCTTTTATAAAGAATTTTAATAACACCTTTTCATAATATTTGGAGTCAGCACGGTACCGAGATAAGTATCACATCTCCTTCATCTTTTTGATGCTGACTCGTGTAATGATAAGGACGATGTCTTTTTTATTTTTGTTTGCTTATGGCAGTTTTTTACCAATTAGCTTGCTGTGATATTTCTTTTGACACCCTTCTTTGAAATTATTGCCTTGATTTTTCTTCTACAATGTCTTGATATTTCTTCTAACACCTTTTTTGTCATTATTCATGTGGTGACTTCCACATGTTCTTCTAGTCTATCTGGCTGTTGTCAAGATTCATTTCTTCAATTTCATCCAGATTTAATGACTGATTAGATATTCGAGGTGAATTCCAATTTTCCCATGTGTTTTTGATATCTTCCATAATGTTTGATGAAAAATCATCAATTTTCATATTAGCTATCTTTTTTAATAGCTGAATAACTTGCTCATTTGGCTCATCTTTTGTTTTGCCAAAGCCATAATCATATGCAAATATCCTTCTTCCGTCTGTCAGAAGCGATATGTTGTCTTTGTCAAGAGTTCATTAGCTTTGACTATAAGATCAATTTCTGCTTGGATTTGATAATAAAGAAAATTATTCTGGCACTTGTCAATGTATTTTGTCAAGTACTCCTTATCTTCATTTGCTGCTGAGAGTAAAGGTCCTCAAAGCATAATTTTAAATTCCCATATTTGATATGGCTGATAAAAAAAAAATTTCAGATATACCAATTAAGCTGTGAATATTGATATGAAAATACTTTATATAATCCTGATCTTTGGTCTACTTGATTAGCATTGTTTTTATAAATGCTGGAAAATCTTTTGTTAGATAAAAAGAAAGATTTTGAACTGTGACTTCTTTAACAAAACCCCAATTCAATACTTGTTATATCAAATGATTCATGCTCAAGTCTAAATTTTATAGCATGAAATTTTTCTCCCAAAATGTTTGTAAAAACAAAATATTGATAAAAATGTTCAAATTTTTTTTTTGAAATACATCCTGCTATTTGCAGATGCATTTATTAATTTTTACAAATATTTCTATTGGTAAAATAAGTTGAGCTTTATTAAAAAGACATAATCTAAATAATTTATTAATAATTGAATTATTAGTTCATATATCTCTAAAATATTGAACTGTATCAAGATGCTTGTATATCTCCTTATGATCTAAATATCCTATTTCAAAATCATCTCATTCACGATATAAAATAGATTTTAATAATAAATCATGACATTCTTACTCTTTAATTGTTTTTTCAACGAAAAATTGAGAAAGTTTAGTAAGAGCTCTTCCGAAATTTACTCTTTGTTCAGTAATATGGGTTTTTCATATTTCATTAATAATATTATATATTTCTGGTGGTAAACCTGGATTATAAAAATATTTTATCTCGTTTATTTGTTGTGTTTTCAACAAATTTTCTTTCACACAAAATTTTTTTGCTTACTTCTGCATAACTGGCTTGATATGCAGAATTTAGATCTTGTGACCAAGGTAAGTAATTTACTTGTGGTGTATAGGTTTGAGTTTGGACTGGTTGTCCTGCCAATGGATATGGAACATAATATCCTTGATTAGGATAAAATGGTATTTGAGAAGGATTCTTATAAAACCAGGATAAGGATTTCTTGGATTAAAACCATTTCGCTTTTTGCGAACAGTTGTCCATTCACCAACTTTTTCTAAAGGTTGTTTACCTTTGTCCATAATGTCTTCTAAGATAATCAGCAATAATATTGTCAGTACCTTTTACATATAAAACTTCAAAATTAAAAATACATAATTCATTGTACCATTTAATTCTTCTTGGTATCGTTTCTAAACTTTTATTAGTAAGAAATTGTTTAACAACCTGATTATCAGTTTTTATGATAAATTTTTCAGGTGCTAAATAAATAAGAAAATTTTTTATTCCTTTCTTTATAGCTAATAATTATTTTTCAAGTATAACATAATTAATTTCATTTGGTTTAACTTTCATGAGCTATATCCACATACTAATTCTTCATTATTTTTAGTTTAGCTTTTAAAATACATCCCCAATGATTTTGTGAACCATCAGTTTCTAGAATCAATTTTTCACCCTGTTTAGGTAAATAAACTTTAGGAATCAGATTTATTTCAGATTTTAACTTTCTTATAATTTCTGAATATGTGTTAGATCAACTAAAAGATTTATCCTTTTTTAATTTTTCATATAACATACCTATATTTTTTGACAGATTTGAAAAGAAATTTCTACCATAATTTATTATTCCCAAAAATTATTGAAGTTGTTTTTTATCTTCAATTTTTTCAAAAAATTCTTTTATTTTTTTATGATATGATCTTGTAATTAAAGGCTATCATTAGACAATTTTAATACTAAAAATTTTATTTCTGTTTTTTTCAGTTCTATTTTTTGGGACTTAATATAATTTCATGTTTTATGAGTTCTTGAGAAATAATATTTAAGTGTTTCCTATGTAAATCTAATGTTTCTGAAAATATTAAAATATCATCAATATATACAATAAAAAACTTCTTATATTTACTAAAAATAGAATCCAACCATCTTTGAAATATTTGAGGTGCATTACATAACCCAAATGGCATTACATTCCATTGGTAGTGTCCATTAGATGCACTAAAAGCTATTAAACGTCTAGATTCTTCTTTTAGCAAAATTTGTCAAAAACCTGATTTACAGTCAAATTTACTGAAATATTTGACATGTTTTGCCTGGTTTATTAGAATATCCTTTCTTGGAATAAAATAATCATAAAAAATAACATTTTGATTTAATCTTTTATAATTAATTACCATTCTAACTTTTCCTCTTTTTATTTTTACATGATTTCTAACCATAAAAGTTGGACTGAAATGTGGACTATTAGTTAATTCTATTAATCCTTTGTCTAATAATTCTTTAATTTGAACATCAAATTTTTTTATATCTTGTTTAGTATAGATCATAGGTTTTACTCTAATAATTTTATTGGGATTTTCCAATTTAATCTCATAATATCTAAGACTATTTTGCCGTAGTTTTAATGGTTCTTCACTAAAATTATTTTTTAATATTTTAAATAACCAATGATTTGTTTCAATTTGATTTATTTGTTATTTTTTTCTTGGTGGTGAGAAATTTTTATCACGCACAAATTTATGATTTTCTACTAATGGTATTTCTATAGAAGTTTTTTTTTTTTATAAATAACATAATTATATTTTTATCAATAGCAAATGGTAAATGCTGATATATAAAATTATTTCCTAATAATATATCTCCATACATTGCTGGAAAACATAATAATTTTTGTATCACAAATCTTACATTATTTATGTAGACTGATATATTCCTAGCTTTATATTGAATTATAGTTTCTTTACCATCAATTTCTATAGCTCTAATTGGATGTTTCTTGGGTTTCCATTTTTCTACAGGAATGATATTTTTTCTGCAATTACTAGTTGTAGCTCCAGTAACAAGTAAAGCATGTAAAGAATATGTTTTATATTCTCTTAATTGCAATGTAACTTCAATGTATATATAATATTTTCTAGATTGAAAATTTGAGAATGTAATAACATCACATTTTTCAATTTTCATTTGTTAAAGTATTATTGAAGATTGTATTTCTTCCATTCTAGTGTTTCTAGAATTTACAGTTGGTTCTGTAGGAAATATAGGAATATGAACTGTTTTCATTCCTATAGGTGTTGGAGATATAGAACCTAAATTTCTTCATCATCTTCTGTTTGAGCATTTGAGGGTAAAACTAGATTATTATTGGCGTCTGTAATTGTATTATTTTTAAAATATAATTTATCTCCAGATGTCATATATTCTAATACCGGTTTAGATGTACTAGGACTATTAATATTTCCTATAATCCAATCTCTTGGTACAGATAAATCACTTAAATGTAATAATTTTGGTTGTATTTCTGTAGTAAATTTATTTGGTTCAAAAAGTTCAATAATTTTATTATTGACTTCTTTTATTTCTACTTCTGTTGTATTTGTATATTCATTAATAGAAGTTCAACTTATTGCTAGATCTTCTGCTAAATCATTAATTTCAAAATTTTTGTCTGAATTCTAAGACATAGACATTCTTCTATCAATGGATTTGTAATAGATATAAAGTAATTTTGTTTTACTTTAAATCATATTACTTCTGTATGTAAATTTGATTAAATTCCTCCAATAAGTGCTTTTACTGGATTTTCAAATATTTTATCTAATAATACCGCTATTATAGGTATATCATGACCTTTTCAAAATAATGCTTTTATAGTTATTATTATAATTCCTAGATATATATATATATATATATATATATATATATATATATATAATTTGAGGTTATTTCTTTTTAATCCTTTTAATTTTCTCTTTAGAGAATACTGGGATTTCTATTAATCCTCCTCTTGTATCTTTAGCAAACCACTTATCTTTGCTATATGTCTTTGAGTCTAAATTTTAAATTTTGATATTTTATATATTTCTTCTTTAGAAATATGATTTCTATTTATTCTTTCTATCATTTCATCAGAAAAGTCTTTTTATTCTCTGATTAGATTTACTAATTTTATATCTTGTTGTTCATTATTAAGAATTTCTTTTAATTGATTATTAGAACTACTTCCTGTATTAATTATAAATATATATTCTTCATCATCTGTATCAGATTCTATTTTTAATATTAATTCATATAATATTTTTTCTTCAAGATTTATTTCCTCTTCAAAACATATTTCTAGATTTTTTTTCTTCAAGAGTTTTAATCATTTTCTTCTCACTTTTTCCTTTGTTAAGACAATTTGGTGCTATATTTCCTTCTTCATCATATATAAAACATTTACATATTTTTCTTTTAGTTCTTTTAGAATTCTTTTTCCTAACGAATTTTCTTTTCTTTTTATTATTAAAGTTTCTTTTATTTTTATTTCATCTAATAAACTTATATTTTTTTCTTTTATATTTTCTATAATTATTAGGACGCATTGGTTTACATCCGAATTTCCATTCATTTTCTAATATTTTTATACAATGTTGACTACTTAATTTATGCTTAACTTGTTTAGCAGCTTTAGTTTGTAAATAATGTGTAGTTATTCTTTCTTTTGCAAAATTTATTCTATTTCCTATAGAATCTATAGTCTCAGCATCTATTCCTGAGAGTTTACTATGTTTTTCTAGATAAAAATCGTATTTATTTATACAAATCTCATCCCATGGTGGTGGTAATTTATGAAAATATTGGTTATTCCAAAATTCCATATTTTCATTTTTTAATTTTTGATACTCATGAAGAAATTTTTTAGAAAAGTTTTCTAAATATCTAATATCATACAATTTAATTTTTGATAATACATAATTAGATATACTATTTTGATTTTTTTTATCAACTTAGCCACAAAATTCTTTTTTTAGAATTTGAGTTAAACCTTTTAATATATCTTTGAGAGTTTGAATCTGACTGATTAACTGCTCTTTTTGTTCTTTACCTTTATCTGATTCTTCTCATCATCTTAAAAATTGTAAAACATCTCCTTAAAATGTTTCAACAAAATAATTTAAAAAAATTTCTTTTGTCCAAATGTTGTTGTTTACAACAATAGTCATTTATTGTGTCCAATAATCTATAGTTTTTTCATAATCTGATATGGGAATATTTGTAAGATCTAAATATATTCCTCATTGAGCAACATTTCTTTTATTAAGATCATCTATCCTATGCAGTATAGGTTGATTCTCCTAGATTTTCTGTTTTTATATCTGTAGTAGCAGTATTTTCAATTTGATTACCGAAAATTCTTATAGTATGATCTAGTTGTTCATGTTGTTTATTATAATATCTTAAAAAATCCTCGTTTAAAAGATCTGAATCTATTTTTCTTTTTCTTTTAGGATCTTGATCTGTTTGATCAATTTCTATAGGTCCAGTGATATCTATATTTTCATCTTTTTCTGTAAAAGTGTTTTCTTTTTCAGATTGATCACTTGTTATTTTTATATCTTCTAGATTTATACTATTACTAACTGTTGAGTCATAATTTAACATATAATGATAATTAAATAAAACAAATGTCTCTTTATGTTGTTCATAAAGTTGTTCTATAAGTTTTAAATATTCAATTCTTTCATTTTTATCAGAAGTCTTGGAAAATCTTTCTTTTCAATGTTCTATAAGTTGTTTATAAGATTAAAAATCATATTTTTATTGATGTGTATATTTTTTCTTAGGTTTTTCATTCTTTGAAGATGATTCTTTTTCATTTGATAAGGTTAATATTATGTTACTATTACCATAATATAAGGGACCTAAATCTATATATTGTTCTATATTTTTATCTCCTATAACATGTTCTAATTTATTATTAATTTCTACTAACATATTTTTAGATTCGTTGTTCAAATCCAACTCAGTTACTACTCCTAAATTATTTACTTGCTGTTCAATTTTATTAACTTTATTATATAACTTATGGAAATATATAGAAGTAATATCTATCAAACTATTAAAACCTTTACTAATAGATGAAATATTATTTTCGTTTTTGGAATCTATACGCATAGTATGATTACAAGTTTTATCCTTATATAAACATTCAGTTTTTTCCATGAATTTTATTTTAGGTACTTAAAACCGTCTGTTATCTTTATATTCTCTTACCTAAAGCGTCGATAATCTCAATCACAGAGATAACAAGGCAACAATAAGACAGAATAACAGATATATGGGTTTTAAGATAAACAAATATGAAAGTAACCAGAGTTGAATATAAAGAATAGAACTTACAATAATACTATAATATTATTCCTCCAGAAAACGAAACACTGTAGCTCGGATACCAATTACAAGGGATTAGCGGAAGCTATATTACAAAAGTATTTTACAGAGAAAGGATGATGGACAAATTACAGAGAAACTAAAGGGAAAGTAAGTAAGAAAGACTTGAATAATTCCAAATGTCTTGTTTAAGCTTCAGCTTGCCCTTTTATAGGAAATTTTAATAACTCCTTTTCATAATATTTGAAGTCCGTACAGTACTTGGATAAGTATCACGTCTCATTCATCTTTTTTATGCTGACATGTGTAATGATAAGGACGATGTCTTTTTCATTTTTGTTTGCTTATAGTAGTTTTTTACCAAGTAGCTTGCCATGATATTTCTTCTGACACCCTTCTTTGAAATTATTACCTTGATTTTTCTTCTACAGTGCCTTGATATTTCTTCTAACACCTTTCTTTGTCATTATTTATGTTGTGACTTCCACATGTTCTTCTAGTCTATCTGGATGTTGTCAAGATTCATTTCTTCAATTTCATCCAGATTTAATGACTGATTGGATATTCGAGGTGAATTCCAATTTTCCTATGTGTATTTGATATCTTCCATAATGTTTGATGGAAAATCATCAATTTTCATATTAGCTATCTTTTTTAATAGCCGAATAACTTTCTCATCTGGTTCATCTTGTGTATTGCCAAAGCCATAATCGTAAATATCCTTCTTCCGTTTGTTCAGAAGCGATATGTTGTCTTTGTCAAGAGTTCATTAGCTTTGCCATAAGATCAATTCCTGCTTGGATTTGATAAAAAAAAATTTATTTTGGCACTTGTCAATGTATTTTATCAAGTACTCATTATCTTCATTTGCTGCTGAGAGTAAAGGTCCTTCAAGCACAATTTTAAAATCTCATATTTGATATGGCTGATAAAATTTTTCTTTTTCAACTATACCAATTAAGCTGTGAATATTGATATGAAAATACTTTATATAATCCTGATCTTTGGGCTGCTTGATTAGCATTGTTTTTATAAATGCTAAAAAATCTTTTGTTAGATGAAAAAAAAGATTTTGAACTGTGAGTTCTTTAACAAAACCCCAATTCAATACTTGTTATATCAAATAGTTCATGATCAAGTGTTAATTTTATAGCAGGGAATTTTTCTCCTAAAATGTTTGTAAAAAGAAAATATTGATAAAAATATTCAGAAAAAGATTTTTGAAATACATCTTGCTATTTATAGATGCATTTATTAAATTTTGAAAATATTTCTATTGGTAAAATAAATTAAGCTTTATTATAAAGACATAATCTAAATAGTTTATTAAGAATTGAATTATTAGTTCCTATATCTCTAAGATATTGAACTGTATCAAGAAGATTGTTTATCTCCTTAAGATCTAAATATCCTATTTCAAAATCTTACATTATTTATGTAAACTGGTATATTCCTAGCTTTATATTGAATTATGGTTTCATTATCATCAATTCTTATAGCTCTAATTGTTTATCCCATTTAGGATATAAAATAGAATATAAATAATATAAGATTTTGAAATAGAATATTTAGATCTTAAGGAGATAAACAATCTTCTTGATACAGTTCAATATTTTAGAGATATAAGAACTAATAATTCAATTCTTAATAAACTATTTGGATTATGTCTTTATAATAAAGCTCAACTTATTTAACCAATAGAAATATTTGCAAAAATTAATAAATGCATCTGCAAACAGAAAAATGCATTTCAAAAATCCTTTTCTGAATATTTTTATCAATCTTTTTTTTTTTTTTACAAACATTTTGTGAGAAAAATTCCTTGCTATAAAATTTAGACTTGCTCATGAACCATTTGATATAACAAGTATTGAATGGGGTTTTGTTAAAGAACTCACAGTTCAAAATATTTCTTTTCATCTAACAAAAGATTTTCCAACATTTATAAAAACAATGCTAATCAAGCAGACCTAAGCTCAGGATTATATAAAGTATTTTCATATCAATATTCACAGCTTAATTGGTATAGCTGAAAAAGAAAAATTTTATCAACCATATCAAATATGGGATTTTAAAATTGTGCTTGGAGGACCTTTACTCTCAGTAGCAAATGAAGATAATGAGTACTTGACAAAATACATTGACAAGTGCCAGAATAATTTTCTTTATTATCAAATCCAAACAGGAATTGATCTTATGGTCAAAGCTAATGAACTCTTAACAAAGACAACATATCGTTTCTGGACCAACGGAAGAAGGATATTTGCATATGATTATGGCTTTGGCAAAACACAAGATGAACCAAATGAGAAAGTTATTCAGCTATTAAAAAAGATAGCTAATATGAAAATTGATGATTTTCCATCAAACATTATGGAAGACATAAAAAAAACATGAAAAAATTGGAATTCACCCAGAATATCCAATGCTTCATTAAATCTGGATGAAATTGAAGAAATAAATCTTGATAACATCTAAGGAGATTAGACAAACATGCGGAAAGCACCACATTAAAATAAATATTAGAAAGGTGCCAGGACAAAAAAGAAAGAGTACCAAAAGAAAAATCAAGGTACTGTAGAAGAAAATTCAAGGCAAGGTGTTAGAAGAAATCTCACGGCAAACTACTTGGTAAAAACTACCATAAGCAAACAAAAATGAAAAAGATATCATCCTTATCATTGCACGTGTCAGCATAAAAAAGATGAAAGAGACGTGATACTTTATCCCAGTATTGTGCAGACTCCAAATATTATGAAAAAGAGTTATTAAAATTCCCTATAAAAGGGTAAGCTGAAGCCTAAACAAGGCATTCGAAATTATTCGAGTCTTTCTTTCTTACTTTCCCTTTAGTTTCTCTGTAATTTGTCCACCAATATAATCCAATGTACAACAACATTGTTTACGAACAACATAAAGACTTATTTGTATTATTTAGTTATCATTATATGTTAAATTATGAGTCAACGGATAGTAGTTTTAATAATTCTAGTAATGTACAAATCAAGAATATATAAAAGTAACAAGTGACCAATCTGATGAAGAAAACACTTCAACAGATGAAGATGAAAATATAAATATTCCTGACCTATGAAAACTGATCAAACAGATCAAGATCCTAAAGGAAAAAGAAAAATAGACTCAGATCTTTTAAAGGATGATTTTTTAAGATCTTGTAATAAACAATATGAACAATTTGATAATACTATAAGAATTTTCAGTAATCAAACTAAAAATATTGCTACTACGGATATAAAAACAGAAAATCTAGGAGAATCATCTAATCAACCTATACCACATAGGAGAGATGATCTTAATAAAATAAATGTAGCTCAAGGAGGAATATATTTAGATATTACAAATATTATGGTAATAATAATATAATATTAACTTTATCGGAGGAAGGAGAAACTTCTTCTGAAGAATCATCTTCAAAGAATGAAAAACCTAAGAAAAAGTATACACATCAACAAAAATATGACTTTCAATCCTATAAACAACTTATAGAACATTGGAAAGAAAGATTTTCCAAGACTTCTGATAAAAATTAAAGAATTGAATATTTAAAACTTGTAGAACAACTTTATGAACAACATAAAGACTTATTTTTATTATTTAATTATTATTATATGTTAAATTATTACTCAACAGATAGTAGTAGTTCTAATAATTCTAAAATATATAAAAGTAACAAATGATCAATATGAAGAAGAAAACACTTCTACAGAGGAAGATGAAAATATAAATATCCCTAAACCTATGAAAACTAATCAAACAGATCAAGATCCTAAAAGAAAAAGAAAATTAGATTCTGATATTTTAAACGATAATTTTTTAAGATATTATAATAAACAACATGAACAACTAGATAATACTATAAGAATTTTCGGTAATCAAACTGAAAATATTGCTACTACAGATATAAAAATAGAAAATCTAGGAGAATCATCTAATCAACCTATACCACATAGGATAGATGATCTTAATAAAAGAAATGTTGCTCAAGGAGAAATATATTTAGATCTTACAAATATTCCTATATCAGACTATGAAAAGCTATAGATGATTGGGCACAATCAATGACTATTGTTGTAAACAACAATTGGACAAAAGAAAATTTTTTAAATTATTTTGTTGAAACATTTCAAGGAGATGTTTTACAATTTTTAAGAAGATGGGAAGAATCAGATAAAGGTAAAGAACAAAAAGAGCAGTTAATCAATCAGATTCAAACTCCCAAAGATGTATTAAAAAGTTTAACTCAAATTCTAAAAATAGAATTTTATGGTTATGTTGATAAAAAAGATTAGAATAGTATATCTAGTTATGTATTGTCAAAAATTAAATTGTATGATATTAGATATTTAGAAAACTTTTCTAAAAAATTTCTTCATGAATATCAAAAATTAAAAAATGAAAATATAGAATTTTAAAAAAATCAATATTTTCATAAATTACCACTACCATGGGATGAGATTTGTATAAAAAAAATATGATTCTTATATAGAAAAACATAGCAAACTCTCAGGAATAGATGCCGAGACTATAAATTCTACAAAAAATAGAATAAATTTTGCAAAAGAAAGAATAACTACACATTGTTTACAAACTAAAGTTGCTAAACAAGTTAAGCATAAATTAAGTAGTCAACATTGTACAATAATATTGGAAAATGAATGAAAATTCGGATATAAACCAGTGCGTCCTAATAATTATAGTAAATATAAAAGAAAAAAGAAAAATATAAGTTTATTAGATGAAATAAAAATAAGAGAAACTTTAATAATAATAATAATAATTCGTTAGGAAAAAGAATCCTAAAAAAATAAAAAAAACAAATATGTAAATGTTTTATATGTGATGAAGAAGGATATATATCACTAAATTATCCTAACAAAAGAAAAAGTGCTAAGAAAATGATTAAAACTCTTGAAGAATAAAATCTATTATTTCGATATATTTTTTTGATATATAATATATTTTTCCAATCGCTTAGCAATATATATATACAAATGTTCTTTCTCGTATATTTTTCCAAATCACATTCCTTGGTTGACACAAAAAAAATTCAATTTTGATCGTTATGTTACTCTGAAATTTAAAATTATATAATAATAGTTAAATTTTAACTTTGATCTATGTGTTGTACCCAAATTTAAGATCTAATCTTTATACTTCAATTTTTTCATATAGTTTGGTACCTCAATTTTTACAATGTTATTGATTAGCCTAAATGCTTTATTTGATTAAAATAAGAGTTATAAACACTGTTAAAATCATTTGTTAAATTCAAGTCCATTGCATTTTTTTGGTTATATGACTACTAAGTAAGTGGGTATTTTTTTTTAATTTTAAAATATCACACTAATAAATTTAAGAGAAAATTTTAATAGTATTTACAATTTGATTTCAATGTTTTAAATTTGAAAAATAAAGAAGCTAAATTGCTAAAAATAAAATACGAATATTAAATTTCAAATCGCTTAACTCAATTCTAAGCATGGTGAGAACGGTAATAATTAAAAGTAATATACACAATTTTGAATTAATCCACGCTAGTTTCAAGAGGATAACCCATGAGTTTTATAAAGAAATTTATTCGTCTCGGAATGGGAGTTATTAAAATTGAGTTTCGATAATGAAAAAATATTACAAAGAAACCGAAAAGAGAAAGAAAACATATTTTAAAATATATATTTAAATTAAATTTTTTTTATTAACATTAGTTAGTTAAAAAATATTTAAAAATTATATTTTATATATCAAAATATTAACAATAAATTATAATAAAAATTTTTATTTTTTATTGAAATATCATAATATCAATAAATTTAAACATTATTTAAACACCATTTTTTTTAATTTACCATATTATATCTAAAATAAAGATTTTATTTTTTAAAATTACTTTTTTTTAAAATAATATTAAATATTTAAATCTTAAATCAATTTTTTAAAAAGTAATTTTTTTTGAAAAATAATACTAAAGTGGATCTATCAAATTATTCTCTTTCCTATATTTATAAATCATTCAAACACGCAGCTTTAAGTCATATATATCACTGAGAATAGTCAAGTAGTGTCGTGCTATTATTCTTATCCAGAACTTTTGTGGGGTAAATTTACCTACAATCATCAACGTGATTCAGCCGCTGCCCTCCAAAGTTGAAACGGCACTTATTTCCCATTTGATTGATTTTTATGATGAAAAGATGCAAATTTAAAGTAAATTATTAAAATAATTATTTTATTTTTTGGATTATATTTTAACTATTTATATTTAAAAAAATTATGTTTTTATTATTTATATTAATGTGTTGTAATATTTTACTCATTAAATCGTTAATTGTTGTTATGACACGTTAAATTATTATTTCAAATAAAATTTTTAAGTTAAATTATACAATTAATTTTTATATTTTTTATTTTCAGCAATTTAATTTTTTTTATGTTGTTTTAATTTTTTTTCTTTATTTTCTATTCTCTCATACTTCTCCTTTAACGTAAAAAAAATTAAATTGTTCAAAATAAAAAAATATAAGGATTAATTGTAAAATTTAAATTAAAATTTTCATTTGAAATGATGATTTAACGTGTCACGTCAACTTATCGTTATACCGTTAATAACAATTAACATTCAGTAACTAAAATATTACAATACATTAATATAAATGTCTAAAACGTAACTTGAAACAAATAAAATTGACTATTTTAATATTTTACCGTGAGATTTAATGTGTGGTTTTGCTATTTGTATGCTTCAACGTACAACCTGTTTTCTAAGCTTTTGGTTTGATGGACTTTGTAACTCTTTTCTCTCTTCAACATATTATTCTCGAGAATGTGAAATTCCTTAAGCCAAAAATTTAGCTTTTCGCGTCTTAATTTAGAAAAAAAAAAATTGTCATTTCATGTTATTTTTATTTTTTAATATAAAAATATAAATTAAATTTTTTCTTTTTATTTTTAGTTTTCTCTCTTAAAAAATTTAAATTCAATTAAAAATATTAAAAATAAAGAAGAAAAATCTATTTTACAATCTATTATTGGAGAGTGATAAAGATAACCTGAAATAATTTAATTAATTTTTTAATAATACAAGATTGAAGCTTGATTAAGTTGGTAATTTTGTAATTAAAAGTTTATGTTACTAACTAATAACCATACTAATTTTGTTGAGAATTGGAAAGAAGAAAAGTAAATAGAAGTACAAGGAAGAAAGAGAAACTAATTACCCAGGAAGAAGAGGATAAACAGTGTTACCCCATTCATTCTTGATCATATGAAGATCAGAGTGGCATATCCCACAATAAAGCACCTTGAAGGCCACATCTTTCTCTCCTGTTTCCCTGCAATTTTTCATCTTGTTCAAACGCAGTAGAAAAAAGAACAACCCATGAAAACAAAACACAGAAAATAATTTAAACCTTCTGGAGAACGTAAAAGGAGAGAGGTGAGCAGATGAGTCCCTGGCTGCCCAACCCAAAGCTTTCTTTGGGTGCTCTTCTTCAGCTGATATGCTCATCCTTTGATGTTTTTCTGGTGATTCTGAGTCAAAAAAAAGCTTCTTATTTATAGAATTAACTCATACAACTTTAGGAGATAATTATTTTTTTTGTAGGGTAAATTTCAGTACAGGTAACAAGTTTCTTTCTTCATTACTTAAGCTTTACTACTTTCAAGATGTCTGGTTCGTTTTAAATGCTTGTCAAAAATGGGGTTTTTTACCCAAATATTATAAAAAAATTATTAATAATTAAAATGATATCCCCAAATTATTATTTATCAAAATGATATGTTTAGTTAAGTGGAAGGACTTTAAGTGGCGGTACTAGGGAGTTTTTTTGACACGTTTTTTTTTATATATATTTAAAAATAAAAAAAAATATTATTTTAATAGTGGAGAGATTTAAAGTGACGGCACTCAAGAATTTTTTGTACACGAAAAAAAAATACCTGACACCCAATGAAGGAATACAAATTGGCGGCACCAATGGAGGGTTTTTAAGTGGCGGCACTAAGGGTGTTTTGCCACTTGGTAGCACCCTATTGTGCCCTTTGTGTGTGTTTGTGTAGGTTTTTTAAGAGGTGAAAATTAATTTGAGTGGTTGGGGATTTTTGATAAGTGATAAAAATTAAATAAAATAAATTTTTTTGTTATAAAATAGGTGGGGAGGAGGGACAAACGAAAATAGGTGGTAACACCCCATGTATCGTTTGATGCTCAAGCAATATGCCGGAGAAGAGGTATGTTATTCATTAACATGTTAAATTATATTACTTGACTCGTGTTAATATGGTTTCACCCCTATTTTATAACAAAAAAAAATTATATTATTTAATTTTTATCACTTATCAAAAATTTCCAACCACTCAAATTAATTTTCACCTGTTAAAAAACTCATACAAACATACACACACGGCACAATTGGGTGCTGCCAAGTGACAAAACACCCTTTAGTGTCGCCACTTAAAAACTGTCCATTGGTGTCGCCACTTTGTGTTCCTCCACTGGGTGTCAGGTATTTTTCTCGTTTACAAAAAAAAAACCCTGAGTGCCGTCACTTTAAGTCCCTCCATCAATAAAATAATATTTTTTTATTTTTTAATATATAAAATTAATAAAAAATAAAAAAATTTCGTGTCAAAAATACTCTTTAGTGCCGCCACTTAAAGTCTCTCCACTTAACTAAACATACTATTTTGATAAATAATAATTTGAGGATACCATTTTGATTATTAATAAATTTTTTATAATATTTAGGTAAAAAACCCTCAAAAATGTGATGTGACAATTCAAAATTTGGTTTAATAATAAATTTGATTCTCAAATTTTATGTAATTTTCCAATTAAGTTTTATAGTTTTTGAAAATAATCTTCAACATCATAAATTATCTCAATTTGATCTTAATTTTTAAAATTTTTAATAATATATATTTATTTATAATCTATACAAAAGTATGAGTTTGGTGAAACTTTTGAATAGAAAATAATTCACTTTTTCGTATATCATATTATCAAATTAACATCTAAAAATAATTATAAGTTAATTTAGACTTATTAATTGCCATTTAAATATTTTGATAACAACAAAATGTATTAACATCTAAATATTAGTATAAGGTTAACATAAAATAGCATTTGTGCATAAGTAAATGCGATACTTACAAATTTTATTGATATATAGATATAACTATAGTTTAATTTAAAATTATTAATTCACACTTAAATCTAATTATAATTTAATTTAGGTTTATTAAATGTAAAGTAGTATGCTATCTCAATTAAAAAAATATTAACGTAAAATATAGTTTTAATTTCAATAAAATTATAAGCATAAAATAAAAAATTATTTATTAATTATCATTTAATTAATATTAAAATTATATACCAATTAAAAATTTAGATTAATTATTACTTAATTAATGTTACAATTATATACCAATTAAAATTAATATTTAGCACTACAAATATATACATTAACAATGCATTTTCATTCAAATAGAATTATTGAAAAATATGAATTATTTAATAAACTTTGTTTCCATAAAAAAAATGTATGATTTTCTTATTATTTAATATGTTTAGTTTTTATTATAAATATTATCTTCAATAATTATACTATTTTTAGATTTTAATAATACTTAAACAATTGTAAATGTTTTTTTCCATTATATTTTGAAATTTTTACTTTTTATTTTCAACATTTTAAAAATATTTTATTCTCTCAATTATTTATCAAAATTACTAGACTTTTTTTTTTTATCAATTCAGCCACTCCTCATATTAGTTAGTAGATATATATATATATTTAAAAAATTATAAGATTATATTAATAAATTAAAAAATAAATGGGTTAAATATAAAATTAGTATTTGAATTCGTCTACTTTTTCCAAATTAATACTTATGATTTTTTGTCCAAAATTGATACTTGTACTTTTTTTTTTTCGTCAACTAAATTGATACTTGAGTTTAACGCCGTTAAATTTAAGGCACGTGACAGAATAAGATTGTGACACATTACATAAATAATATCATGTCGATATCATAATTAAAAAAATTTTAAAAATTTCTTTTGACTTTTTTCCCTTTTTTTTTTTGACCTTTCGTTTCATCTCGTTCTTCCCTCAACCCAAGTTTCTTCTTCTTGTTTGGCAATGACAATCAACAATTTTTTCCATCAATCTTTTCCTTCCGCAACCTTAAAACTTGGTTCTTCTATTTATTTTTTTCTATTTGTTTCTTGAGAAAAAAAAACTCAGATTTTTTATTTTTCTTTTTTGCAGATACACTTGAAGAGATTGGAGGGAAGTTTTTTGCTGGTTCTAATAATTAATCGTGAAGATTTCTTTTTATTTTGTTGAAGTTTTTGAGAATCTATAAGAAAAACGGTGAACAAAGTTTAAAAGACTTGGAACTACCGTTATGTTTCGATTCTTTTTTGTTAATAGTTGTCTTTCTTCAATTTTTCTTGTTTGACATATACATTTGGAAGACAGAAGAGCTACTTTTGGAAGAAATTCCAACCGGTCAGCTTTTTCCTCCTACCGTTTCATTTCCTCTGATTTGTTTTCACAAACATTAATGTCCAATCTTCACTTCCCTTTTCTCTCCCCATTATTCTCTCAAACCTCAACACCAAACCCCTCAAATTCACCTATTAGCTTCCATTACACCACCTGCAACAACCCCCAAACCCAAGCTTAGTCCTTACTAAACAATTCAATTCAAACCCTCAAAATCTTTTTTGAAACAAGTTTCATGTTTGCCCGAAACAAAACTTATCATCGTTCTATATAACCCCAAAATGCCCCCTTTTCCAAACATATATTGAAAAGGATTTTGATTAAATAGAAAAAAATTTTATTAAAAAAATTGAAAGTTGTTTAAATTTGAAAATTTGAGAAAAAAAGGATAAAAGAAAGAGATTTGAAAATTTTGAGAAAGGAAGGAAATGAAGTAGGAGAAGTCAAAAAATCGTTGACCGTCACTCTGGTGCCATTTTCAGGCCGAAAAGGAGGCTAACTATCAACGGTGACAGAGGCAGCAACTTGGGTTGAGGGAGGAAGAAGAAAGAAGAAGAAAAAAGAAAGGAGTTCTTTTAAAAAAAAAAATTATGACATCCCCGTTATGTCATTGATGTCATGTGTCACAATTTTATTATGTCATGCGTCTTAAATTTAATGATATTAGACTTATATATTGATTTAGTTGATGGAAAAAAAATTCGAATGTCAATTTTATATTTAATTCAAAATAAACACATAAAATCATGTGTAACATATATGACATTGAAACTAATATTAAAAAATAAATACCCAAACAATACGATTTTTCTCATTTAGGTACTTAAAATTTTATTCTACTACCATGTTAGGTACAAACTATTAACTCCTGTTAAAAAAATACTTTTGAATCAATCAAATTATGACATGTGTTATTTTTAATTAAATAAAAAAATTAACATTAAGTAAAATTTTGATTAAAAATAAAAATAGCATCTCTTTGCCCTTCTTTCTTAATCTTCTCTGCCTTCTTCTTAGCCAAGTGCGAAATAAAAACACCCCTAAAAACAACCTGTTATGGCATCAAAATGACAAACAAAAGGGTTTTCTTTGCCATTTATTTTTTTCTTTCCTATTTTGAGTTATTAATATTGAAAATAGGGGTTTGTCTGTATTATTTCAAATAATATTATTATAAATATTAAATTTTATTGCACACTCATGTGAATGAATGAAAATATTTTATATTAAAAATATATTTATAAAATTTATCAATATATGATTATCAGTAGAGTTGCAAAGATTTTTTTATATGAATTTATTGATTTTGTGTTCGATTTTCAAATAATATTTTTCAATTGTTTTATTTGAATTTTATATAAAATAATGAAAAATATGAAAATACCTTAATAATAATATTAATTATCTTTAAAGTAAAAGCACTTTAATAATTTCACAGCTAAGTTGGTGTCAAGTTAATTCGTGACACTAATTAAATTAATTACATTATTTATTAAATATCTTGAATTTATTCATTAAATCTATTAGAAAATGTAGTTTGAAAAAAAAATAAATGTTGATGGTTAAAAAAGGCTAAAAAATATAATTAAGATCATTTTGATAAAATCGACAAATATTAGTGAGTAAATTTATCATTAAACATTAAAAATTTATGGATAACGTGGAATTTTATAAAATTTAAATGGTAAATTTTATTTTTATCAAAATTTGAATGTTTTCTTACAAAAATCTAGTGGGGGCAGTTTTTATATGATTAAAGAAAATCAAAACTTAGGCTCCGTTTGATTGAAAATGGTTTCCGAAAAATGATTTTTGAAAAATGAATTACTTTTGTGGAAAATAAATTACTTTTTTGGAAAAGTTAATATTTTCTGATGTTTGAATGAATCTGTGTAAAATATTTTATATTATTTGACAGATTTCCTGAAAATATTTTAGGAAAACTGTTTTAAATGAAACAAATATAAATGTGAGAATTTATTATTTTTTCATCGTTTAATTGAGTGTATTTTATATCTATTAAATTTATATTTTACATTAAATATATAATAGTACTCAATTATTAAGCTAGAATTAGAGAATCAAAATCTCAAAATATGTACAATATTAAATAAACAGAATGAACTGCAAAAAAAAAAAAAAAAGTTCAGTAAGATATAAATAATTTTAATTTTTCATACAATAATACTCAAAATCTTGGAATCACAACATCATATTTGTAACATTTGCAGTAACTAAACTCTACAAATCAAAACATCTCCACTTTTAGACCATTCTTTTAAACATCTTATCCTAGTAAATTATTAATTACCAATGGATTAACATAATCCTAATAACTCAACAAGCTAATAATAACAAGGGAGATTTTCCCATCATATAACCCTAAAAAACAATCTCCTTGAAGCCGTCTGCTTGCTGGATTTTTCATGGACTCCAAAATCGGATTCATCAGTAAACCATCCCACAGATGTCTTTCCCATCTTATCCTTGACTTGTGAAATTGACCTTCCACAAAAAAATGGTACATATCATCTTCCTCTGATGTTTTGGAGTCATTGTGCTTATAAAAGATGAGCACACGAATACTTAAAAAGGATTGTAGAATCAACATCTCCTTAGAAAACAAAAGGTAAGTACTATAAGTTGTCACTAAACCATATTCTCCATCATAACACATTGAAAAAAATGCTTTCCATAAAACAAAGGTAGCCTACCAAAAGTTTCACTAGAAATTTGAAACCACTCATCAAAAGTTTCAGTTGAACTAAAAATCTCCAGCAGTAAAAGTTAAGAAGAGACCAAACCTCATGGAGATTCTTTTGCAGCCAAAAAAATACAAAAAGGATACCAACATTATGTCATATACTGAAATAAAGCATTAAAATGATCCAAGTAACCAACAAGGTAAGAAAAGCTGTCACTATTGATCACAGCTATAAGAACTAAAAATGAAGTAGAGAAACATTAAAAGCATAAGCAGGTAAAAACCATCAAAATATCGATGAGCCAATAAAGCATGCATCAAGCACCTTACTCTTTCCTCAGGATTCCCAAGAAACTTCACAGCATGCAAGACAGGGCAAAATCGACATATTTCATTCATCCAGTTATCAAGAGTTGATTTTGGGGCAACAACCATATGAGGGCCAGTAATTCCACGGTACTCATGCAGATAGCCCAATAAGGAAATAGTTTGTAAAGTTTTTCCAAGTCCCTACATTCAACAATTTAGTAAGCAAACATCACATCCCAGCTCATTCTGATTTAGAAACAAGACTTGACCATAAAATTAAATAATATACAATCTTTAAAGCCAAGGCTACATCACATACCATTTCATCTACAAGAATACCATTTATACCATTCTCATACAATCGTATAAACCAGTTTAAACCAGCAAGTTGGTTGTCCCTCATCTTTCCCTCAATACCTGGAGAAAGAAAAAAATAAACCAAAACTATACAACAGAAATGAAACCATTTGAACTGATGGATAAGAGAGTGAAATTACAAGAAGGCTGAGTCACTAATCTCGTGTTCATAAGAAGCAATAATGCGTCTCCATAGATGGTCAGATAAACAAATTGATCATTGAGTCAATGATCTATAAAAAGTTCTACTCACCTTGTTGTCTACAGGCCATGCTTAGGCCATGCTTACATTTTTGACAACCGGATAGATTTGCACTTTCATTAAGATCAAATATAAAACTACAATTTATCTACTTAAAACTTGATAGAAAAAAAATCCAAAAATTGAATTGAATTTGCAAAATCAAATATAAATGAAAATTTATCTTACTTGCAAGATGAACGGAGATGAGTAATCATTCTATCAAAAAATGATTGTTCCATTTTTTGAATGAAAAGCTGAATCTGAGTCACTAAACCAGAAGCTAATTTTTTTTTTATACCAAAGACATAAAAGAGCTAAGAGAAAGCAATAGAAGAAAAGAGAAACATTAGACTAACCTGGGCTTTGGCTAATGAAGAAGAGATGAAATGCTGTTGATTGGCTTGCAAATTAAAACAAAAAATTTTGGGGGAAATATTTTTGGGAAACTAGGAGAATAAACGAAAATGGTGGCTCTGAAAAAAGGTTTTGACAGTTCCATTTCTGAAAAAATTAGAAATGGTTAGGGTTTTTTTTCTTTTTGTCTACGAAACTGCTAGTTGTTGTTTGATACAATCTTGGGTTAGGCACGCAATGAAAGGGGAAGGGGAAGGGGAAGAGAAAGGAGAAGGAGAATGAGAAGAGCTTGAAGAGGAAAAACTTTGGAAAATGTCTTACCGAAATAAAAAGGGTAAGACGTTTTCCCAAAAAAAAACTTCTTATTTTCCTGTGTTTTGTAAAATGTTTTACAATGGACTGAAAAACTTTTACAAAAAAACTTTTACAGGTAAACAAACAGAACTTTAATAATTCTTTTTTGACTTCTAAAACATAGTTAAATTATTACTATCTATACTTTTTTTTTTCAGTTTGGTTTTTATATTTTATTTTTGCTATCAATTTGACCTCAGTGCTTTAATTTTGTAATCTTAATTACCTCAATCTAAATTTTCAATAAAAAATAGATCAACTAATAACACGTTGCCATATGTCAATAAATAATAAAAAATTCAAACAAAACTTAAAAAATCATTGAAAATACAAAAAAAAATGGTAAAATCCAAAAAATATTACTTAAAAAATAATATAAATATTGTCGAAACCATCCTTTCTGAAAAACGACGAGTTTCGAAAAATTATTTTAAAATCGAAAAATAATGGGAGTCGCCACCAATCCTTTATTCGGTGTGATTGGATCACCATAAAACGTTTTAAAAAAATCATTTTGAAAACACGTAGGTCTTCGAAATCCAGAAAAATAGGTTCGGGAGTCGGTTACGCATGAGGAAGGATTAGCACCCTCATACGCCCAAAATTGGTATCGTATTGATTATTTTCGGGTCTTAATTTGTAACATTTAAAAGCTTGAATAAAGTTTAAAATACGATCCTTGAATGCATGAGTTGAGTTTTAAAGAAATGGGGTTTGTTTGGAAATTTCGCTATTTCAAAGTGATCGAGGAAGGAAGTTACGTCCAGTGAGTTAGGACATAAAATTTCGAGATCTAGAAATAACGAGCTTTCCTTTGTAAAACCCTTTTTTTTTAAATTGTGAAAAGGATATTCGATTATCTCGATTTGAAGAAAGGTTACACCTAGTAAGTTAAGACGCAATATTTCGGAATCGAGGATAAGGAAACATTACCTTAATTAAGGGTATTCGATTATATCGATTTGAAGAAAATTTGCACCTAGTGAGTTAAGGCACAAATATTCGAAACTCGAAATAAAAGAATATTGCCTCGATTTTAAAGCTTTTATAAAAAAACAATTTTGAAAACAAGCATGTGAGTTTAATACGAATAAGCAGTTAATAATTGATATTAAAAAACGCGAAGCAAGATGAATAAGCAGATGAATTATTTGTGGAAAATCAAAAATGCAAAATACGAGTGCATAATAAATTAAAATAAATGCAAATGTTGATGAGAAATAAGAACGATGCAATTGGAGTTCAAAATGAGACTTTTTGGATACCCGGGGAGAAAAAGGTAATTTTGGATTCTCGGGGGGCAAAATGGTAATTTTGGGAAAATTCGAGGTTTTAAACAAAAAGAATTCTTAGACATTCGGGGGTAAAAGGGTAATTTTGAGAGTTCAAGTTTCGAGGTCAAAAATGGGATTTTTAAAAGTTTGAGGGTAAAAGGGGAAGTTTGGGAAGTTTTGGGGTCAAAATTGGGATTTTTGGGAGTTCGGGGGTAAAAATGGAATTTTTAGAAATTTTGGGGTCAAAAATGGGATTTTTGGAAGTTTGAGGTAAAAATGGAATTTTTAGAAATTTCAGGATCAAAATGGGATTTTTGGAAGTTCGACGGTAAAAATGGAATTTTTGGACAGTTTAGGGACCTCCGGGATAATAAAACCAAAAACATGTGACACGTGGCAGTCCCTCAGGCATCCTGAAGTCAGAGGACTAGTTTGAAATCCATGAGAAATTTTTGGGTTAATTTTGTAATTAAATAAAAACTCGATTTGAGGATTAAATTGAAACAATTTAAACGTAAAAAGGGACCATTTAGAGAAATAAGCCAATATCATGACACGTGGCGGCTACTGAGTCTTTCAAAAGGTCAAAGGATTAAATTAAAAAAGCCTTAAAATCATTAGGCTAATTTAAAAATAATTAAAAGTATGAGATGGACCTAATTGAAAATTTGAGAAAAAGCGAAAGGATCAAATGCATAAATAACCCCCTTTTAAGAAACACGCGAATCCTAAGTCGGGTCGGGTCGATTCTCAGGTCGGATTTCTGGTAATAGCTCGAAACTACGCCGTTTCAAGGGCTTATAAATAACCTCTTTAGAAAAAAAATCATTTCCTTCTTTCATTAAAAAAAAAAAACCCTTTCCTCTGAAATTTTTAAAAAAAAAATCCTCTCGTCTCTCTCCTCTTTCCTTCGTGGCCGACCCGGCTTCCGGCCACCGTCATCCTGCACGTGGGACATCACGCGCGCCACGTATGGCCTCCCCATGTCGTAGTCTGCCGCACACCGTCGTCGTCTGTGCATGCGTAATCTGCAGCCATCGGTGCACGCGCCTCCGCAGTCACCGGTAAGAGTTTCTTTTCGTTAGATTTTAAAAAAAGTTTTTTAAAAAAAACGGATCTGGGTTTTAGTTTCCCGGATATTTTCAAAGGCGCGTTGGTCCCTTTTTAGAAAAAAAAAACATTTTATTTTGTTTTGAAACCCATTATCAAGATTAAACCCTTTGATTTTCCTTTTTTGTTTGGGGGTTGTACCCCGATTTGCTATGTTCGAATCCACGAAGAGGAAGCCTGGGGACACACGGTCGACGACGGCGACATTTAGAGGAAACTCCGGCGCGAAGCCCCGGCAACGGTGGACAGATAAGTTTTCTGGCCTTTCGGGTTTTTTTTTATTTAATAATTATAATAATATTATTAATTATTTAATAAATATCATCTTTAATGAGACTATTATTATTATAATCAATGAAGTTATTTAATATATAATGTATATTTAATGCGGGTTAGTGGAAACCGATAGCCAAAATTAATAACAAATAATAATTTAGTATGTATAAGTTTATGTTAAAACATTTGGAATGATTTAGGATAATAAATGATAGCAGCAAAGAGTTTAATAGGCACATTAATGCATAACATTGATAATGAAAAAGTTTTGAGGCTTGAATAACAAACAACAAAATGAACAGCCGAATAATTAACGCGTGTATTTAATGTACCTTTGCAAGTATTCAATGCTTTGTTCTGGTAACGTTTGATGCCTCTGTTTGTTATCGATGGCTTTTACTAGTTCATCAATACAAGTGGTTTCTGTTTGATGAGTGTATATTGATTTCAAAAAAAAAAATCCAACCCCTTGCAAGTTATTTGATTCGGCTCTTTATAGCCTATGTTTACAATGATTTCCTTTTGTCTTATGCAACTAAATGTACATCAATTCTTCTTTTTGCAGGTTCGACGGTGGAGGCTTGTAGTAGTGACGGTGGCAGTCCCAGCTGCTGGTGGTTGCAAGTTGAGTCTGGTCAAAGCTGACATGGCATGCACTGGTTGGCTATGGATGAACGACAACAGATGCAAGTGGGGTGGCCACAGACCCACTTGTATTTTTTAGTTGTTTTAGGAAATTTGGGATGTTTTGTAATTTGGTTTTGGGCCGATTTGGGTCATTTTAATTTAGGTTTAGGTCATTTGAATTTGGGCCTAATTGGGCTTTGTAATTGGACATTGTTATTTTTTTTGACTTTTTAATTTTGAATTTATATTTAAATTTAAATTTAAGATTAATTTAAATTTAAAATAAATCTAAATTTAAAATAAATTAAAAAGGGACCTGGTCAAAATTGGGCTCCAACAGCTGCCCCTCCTTGCTCGTTGCTATGTAACAAGAATGGAGCAAGGACCAAAAGGAGGCCCAATTTGGTCTTGTCTCACTTCTTCAACGATCTCTCTCCAATTGGTCCACTTTCCGCTTTGTTTAACTGTTTGATTTTGCCGCATCTACCTCTGCATCATGACTCCATCTTGCCCATAGTCTTTGAGTCTGGTTTTGCTGATTTGGTCTTATTCTCAGTATCTCATCTGGAAGCTAACCATTTTATTACTTCGACCTGCTTCTCAGTATCTCATCAGGAAGCTGGGATTCGAAGATTTGCTCATATCGAGCGTAGGTTTGATTTGGTCTTTTTCTCAGTATCTCATCAGGAAGATGACTGCATCATTTGTTTCAATTCGCTTCTCTATATCTCATCAAGAAGACGAATTTGGTCCACTTCTTTGTATCTCATCAGGAAACTAACCATTTTATTGCTTCGACCTGCTTCTCAGTATTTCATCAGGAAGCTGGGTTTCGAAGATTTGCTCGCATTGAGCCCTGGGTTTGATTTGGTCTTCTTCTCAGTATCTCATCAGGAAGATGACTGCATCGTTTGTTTCAATTTGCTTCTCTGTATCTCATCAGGAAGATGAATTTGGTCCACTTCTTAGTATCTCATCAAGAAACTAACCATTTTATTGCTTCGACCTGCTTCTCAGTAGTTCATCAGGAAGCTGGGGTTCGAAGATTTGCTCGCATTGAGCCCTGAGTTGGTATACTTCTCTGTATCTCATCAGGAAGATGACCGCCTCACTTGTTTCAATTCACTTCTCTGTACCTCATCAGGAAACTGGGATTCGAAGATTTGCTCACATCAAGCGTGGGTTTGATCTGGTCTTCTTCTCAGTATCTCATATGGCAAGTGACCGCGTTGTTGTTTGTGGATGATCGAAATCTGGCCCGTGATCGGGGTAAGGTATTGGAGTCCTACATCTCTTTAACTTTCCCTCGGTGGTCTTAAAGATTCATCTCGCCATGTGGCGGGGATGTGACTTGTGAAACAAGCTTCTATAGGCCTCTATGTTGGCCTAAATTAGAAAGTCATGATTAGAATGAATTAAATGCTCCTAACTTGTATGAATGTGCATGATGAATGTCAGATTTGTTTATTATTCATCCAGATCGGCATGGTTTGTTGCCCGTCCAAATTCTGTCTTTGATATGTTGCTCTATCTTTTCTAGGTTGTTCTAGAACTGCTTGTTTTTAAGCTTGTCTTCTTGTTGGTGGTCTTGTTTCGGACTTCTTGTAATTTTTGAAAACTCCAAAATAATGCTCATAACTTTTTGTATGATTTATTAGTTCATTACTCGTTATTTAGATGCAAAATGCTTGAACAAAATTATGCTGAAATAAAGTCGTATTTCAAAAATTCTATTAAAAAGAGGATAAAAGGAAACAATATAAAAAAGAGGATCAAAGGAAACAATCATTAGTTGAAAATTGCCAAGTATACAATGAAGAAAAATTGGTTGCCCCAGATATCGCAAAATGAGCTACTCTGCGCCAACTTGCTTGAGAATCATTCCTAATCTCAGATGTGTGTCTTAGAAGATCTAGAGTGCTTTGTTGATGTTTCAAGTTGTAACCTTCCTCCATCTCGTCGACTCGTCCTTGGACCTGAGCCGCCCTTTGCGGGTTTTCAGCTCAAAGTTTCCTTGGTTCCAGGACGCCCCTTGCGAGTTTTCATCCTGAACTTTTTTTTTTAGGCGAAGTATTTTTTCACCGAGTCTGAATTGACAGGGTTGTACAGATTCTTGCCGTCCATTTCTGTTAGGATAAGAGCTCCTCCTGAGAAAGCTTTCTTTACCACATAAGGTCATTTCCAACTGGGCATCCATTTCCCACGGAAATCTTTAAGTATGAGAAGTATCTTTTTTAAAACTAGATCTCCCTCATAGAATTCCCTTGGACGAACCTTTTTGTCGTAAGCTCGCATCATTCTTTTCTGGTACATCTGTCCATGACGGATGACTTTTAATCTCTTTTCCTCGATTAAATTCAACTGGTCGTATCGAGCTTAGATCCATTCAGCCTCGTCTAGTTGAATCTCTGTTAAGACTCGAAGGGAAGGTATTTCAACTTCAATAGGCAAGATTGCTTCCGTACCATATGCCAACGAGAATGGTGTTGCCCCAGTAAAAGTTCTGACTGAAGTTCTGTAGGCGAAGAGGGCAAATGGTAGTTTTTCATGCCAGTCCTTGTAAGTCTCAGTCATTTTTGCCACAATCTTCTTGATATTCCTATTAGCTGCCTCCATAACTCCATTCATTTTTGGGCGATAGGGAGAAGAATTATGATGTTTAATTTTGAACTGTTCACAAACTTCTGCTATCGTGCTATTGTTCAAATTGAGGGCATTGTCGAATATGATCCTTTCGGGCATCCCATATCGGTAAATAATTTTCTTTTTTAGGAACTTGCTAAGCGTAGACTTGGTAACATCTGCATATGAGGTTGCCTCTACCCATTTAGTGAAGTAGTCAATCACCACAAAGATGAATCTATGGCCATTGGAAGCCTTTGGAGAAATTGGCCCGATAACATCCATGCCCCACATAGAGAAAGGCCAGGGAGAGGTCATGACATGAAGGTATGATAGAGGTATATGAATTTTGTCTTCATAAATCTGGCATTTATGGCACTTCTTGGCATAATTGATGCAATCTCTCTCCATACTAGACCAGTAATACCCAAATCTCATTATTTGTCAGGCCATCGTGAAATCGTTGGCATGTGTCCCACAAATGCCTTCGTGAACTTCTTCTAAGATTTTCTTAGCTTCAATTACATCGACACATCTTAGCAGCACTTGATCTTTCCTCCTCTTGTACAAGATTTCCCCGTCTAGGACATATTCACTGGCTAGTCTTCGCAATGTCCTTTTTTCATTTTCTGAAGCTTGCTCGGGATACTTTTGATCTCTCACAAACTGAAGAACATTCTGGTACCACGGGTGATCATCTTTTTCTTCTTCTTCTTCTGCCTCAATATCGCAACAATGAGCAGAAGCCTCATAGATACTCATATGAATGGGCTTTACATTTTTCGTCTTACTCACCTTAATCATTGAAGCTAGAGTGGCAAGAGCATCGGCCATCTGGTTTTCTTCCCGTAGGAGATAATGGAATGTGACGTCATTGAATTCGGTGATTGACTCGAGGACCAGTTTGCGGTAATCCATTAACTTGGAATCCTTTATTTCCTATTCTCCTTTTAGTTGATAGATTACCAGTGCAGAGTTTCCATAAATCTCCAAAATCTTGATTCCTCGTTCTATGGCCGTACAGATTCCCAATAAACATGCTTCTGGTGATACCAAGACTGCCCCGACCCCATTACCCGTGGCATTTGAAGCTCCATCAAAATTTAATCTCCAAGGTCGTTCCTCCGTGATTGCCCCTTCAGTAGTCACAATATACATTAAATCTTCATTCCGGAAATCGAAGTTTATCGGCTTATAGTCCTCTAAAGCCCTACTAGCCAAGAAGTCTACTATCGCACTCTCTTTTATTGCTTTCTGATTGACATAGACTATGTCGAATTCCGAGAGCAAAATTTACCATCGAGCTAATCTTCCATTCAATGCCACTGACTCCATCAAATATTTCAGAGGATCTAATTTCGAAATTAACCAAGTGGTATGATACAACATGTATTGTCTTAATCTGCGTGTAGTCCAGACTAAGGCACAACATAATTTCTCAATAGGCGAATATCGTGTCTCGCAATCAATGAACTTCTTGCTGAGATAATATATCGCCCTTTCCTTCTTTTCAGATTCATCGTGTTGGCCTAGTACGCATCCCATGGAATTTTCAAAGATCGTTAAGTACAAGATCAATGACTTATTAGGAATTGGAGGTACCAAGATGGGTGTTTTGGATAAATAGTCTTTCACCTTATTGACGGTTTCCTGACATTCATCATCCAATACACTCAGGTTACGTTTTCTAAGCAGGCGGAAGATAGGATCGCATTTCTCAGTCAACTTTAATTTAATCTTCCTAAGAACCTCCGAACTTCTTTTTGCGTGCTGGGTGGTGGTAGCTCTTGTATGACTTTGACTTTATCCGAGTCAATTTCAATTCCTCTTTTGTTGACCACAAAGCCTAACAATTTTCTTGATGTGGCCCCGAAAGTGCATTTTGCTAGATTTAACTTTAATTGATATTTCCTTAGCCTTCCAAATAACTTTCTTAGGATTCTTACATGTTCCTCCTCTGTTTGAGATTTCGCAATCATCTCATCGACGTAAACCTCAATCTCCCTATGCATCATGTCATGGAACAAGGTCACCATGGCCCTTTGATAAGTTGCCCCCGCATTTTTTAGCCTGAAAGGCATCACCTTGTAGCAAAATGTTTCCCACAGCCTGATAAAAGTGGTTTTGGTCATATCCTCATGGTCTATCCTTATCTGATTATACTCAGAGAAGCCATTCATGAAGGAAAACAGGGAATGTCCTACCGTGTTGTCGACTAGAGTGTCGATGTGGGGTAAGGGAATATTATCCTTTGGGCTAGCTTTATTTAAATCTCGATAGTCCACGCACATGCGCACCTTTCCGTCTTTTTTTAGGAACGGGAACTATATTAGCTACCCATTCAGAGTATTTAACCACCTGGAGGAAACCGACGTCAATTTGTTTCCTAACTTCTTCTTTTATTTTTAACAATACATCTGGTCTCATCTTTCGTAGTTTTTGCTGCACAGGTCTACTTTCTTCCTTTATAGGGAGTTTATGTACCAAAATGTCAGTGCTCAAGTCGGACATATCCTAGTAAGACCATGCGAAGATATCTTGGAACTCTTGAAGCAACTCGATAAGATTCCTTCTAGTTTCTACGGAGATACTCGTCCCGATTTTCACCTCTTTTTTTCATCTTCGTGCCCCAGATTAATAACTTCCATTGGGTCCGAATGAGGCAGGATCTGTTTTTCTTCCTGTTCCATCATTCTTAAAAGATCCGGCGGTAGATCACAATCTTGATTATCTTCAAGGTCTTGAAGCTCTTCCAAACACGTATCTTGCTCGAAGTGGGGTTCTAAGTTAGCATCAGGGTTGCTCATATTATTGATATTCGAGGATTCTGAGGAAATCTTAAAAATTACAGGGAGTTCCTCCACGGTTCAATTATTTAAGGTGCTTCCAGGTGCACACGGACCAATTCTCAACGGATTCCCTTCCTTTCCTTCATCTGATATAGCATTAATGCCTAGATCTTTTATAATGTCCTCTTTGGTTCCAATTGTCACTCGCTCATTATCCTACTGGTTGATCACCTCTCCTAAGATGAAAGTCTCGTAGATATGCTGGAAAACCATGGGTTCCCACGAGATGTCTTTTCTAGCCAGTCTGGCCTTCCTTCTTTCTTGCCTATTCTCTAGCTCCTTCCTTTTTTATTTCGCATCTGGGTTGTACCCCAGGCCATAACGATCCCACTTTTCTATTAGCATCGGCACATTAACTCTTCCTTGGAGGTATTTTCCTAGTCCTCTCTCAGGTATCGCTCCTTTTCCAACTGTTAATTTCAAACCCATCCTAGTGATCGATGATATTATAGGCATAGGTATCTTCCTCCCTTCCGAAATGAAGGTTGCATTGACAAACTCCAGTGAGCGGAACGAGCATTCCACAGCCTCCTCGTCTATCCCCACGTAAGGTGAATCGCTTGTTATGGACGCGATTATTTCCTCCTCAGCATTAATTGTGATCAGCAGCCCTTCATTTATTAGCTGTACTTTCTAGTGCAAAGAGGAAGGTACTGCCCCAGCTGAGTGGATCCATGGTCTTCCCAGCAGACAGTTATAAGTGGGCCTAATATCCATCACTAGAAAATCTACTTCATATGTATTCGGCCCAATTTGAAAGGGTATTTCGATCTTCCCCATTACCTTCCTTTCTGTCCCGTCAAATGCTCTCACTATGTTATTACATCCTTTCATGTGAGAGTTATCAATTGGCAATCTTTGCAGTGTAGCTAGTGGTAGCACATTCAAGTCTGAACCATTGTCTATGAGTACTCCAGGTAGCGTATATGCTTTACAACGGGTAGTGATGTGTAGGGCCTTGGTGGTCCCTATTCCTTCTGTTGGTATTTCATCATCGCTGAAGAAAATAAAGTTATCAGCACTCACGTTATTGACCAATCGATCTAGTTTGCTGATAGGGATGTCATTTGCTATATATGTTTCGTTCAGCACTTTCATTAGTGCGTTTCGATGGGCCTCTGAGCTTAAAAGCAATGACAGATCGATATCCGAGCAGACTGTTTGTGTAGTTGCTCTACTACACTATATTCATTATGTCTTAAAAAATTTAAAAATTCCTTTGCCTCATTCTCGGATACAAGCTCGTTGATGGGTGCTTCAAGCTTGTTAGTCATTTCCTCCTCAGGCTCATACATTCTAGCTTTCCCTTTGTTGACCTCTTTTTCTTTATTCACAAGGTCATAATTCTTACCGCTACGGGTAACAAGATTAACGTCCTTCCTGGGTTTCCCCTCTCTTGGTATGGTCACATTGCAATTGTAACTCCATGGGACTTTCTTGCTATCCTTGTAAGGAAACGTTGCGGGCTTTTGTATAATAATGCGGGGAGTTGTCTGTTCTCTTGTCGTGCCACGAATAATCGCCTTGGGGTGATTGCTTCCATAAGTCTTAGCTATCCCGTCCTCAAAGGCGCAAACATCATTAGCTTCCCCTCCTTCTTCAAAAAATTCCAGCTCTCGATTGTCCATCAACATTTGGACCACGACTTTGAACTTGATGCAACTTTGAATTTTATGCCCTTTCACGGGGTGAAACTCGCAGTGGTCATCATCCTCGATTATTATACTCTTTTTATCGCTCACGATTATCCCTTCTTTAACCAACTCTTGCCATACCCACTGAAGTGGAGACTTGATTTCTTTAATACTTCTCTTAATTTTCCAAGCTCCTTCTTCCAGCAAGGCGTTCACCCCTTACTCTGGGTGATTAGGCAGAAGATTTCCTGCTATATTGGGCTTTACTGGCTCTTCTAACTTTATGATTCCATGCTCTATGAGTCCTTCGACTCATCTTTTAAAAACGGGGCAGTTTTCAATCGAGTGCCCTTCTGGCCCTACATGGTATTCATAGTGAGCTTTTGTATCGTACCAAGCCGGGAATAGAGGTTTGTATGGTCTTATGTGCTGAGGGGCTACCTCATGCGCGTCATATAATATCTTGTAGAGTTCTTCATATGATATCGGAAGGGGGGTATATTGAATTCTTCCTCTATTTGGCCTAATGCTCGCCTCTTGCTACGGGGTATTTTGATAATTGCCCTTTGGGGTTTTGGGCTGACTTGTCACTAAGGGTCTGGTGTAGCTAGGTCTGTATACGCTTGCATTATTGACCTTGTTATCCCTTCTTCTAGGGGCAGGCCTTTTAGGACTTTCTCTGATTTCAATTTTATTGGCTTTGAGCATTTTCAATCATTTCCCCTGACATGACCATATCAGAGAAACTTTTGGTGGCGTTCCCTTTTAGATGATTTAGGTAAGGGGCTTTGAGGGTATTGACAAACAACATTGTTGTCTCCTTTTCTGTTAGTGGTGGATATACCTGGGTTGCCACCTCGCACCGTCTCTGTGCATATGTTCTAAAGCTCTCATTTGTCCTCTTCTCCTGTGTGAGCCGATCGGGATCTATTTCTATCACATGGCCGTATTATTTTATGAAGGCCTGTGCCAAATCTTTCCATGAATGGATTTTTGATCGGCTCAACTGATTGTACCATCTGATTATCGACCCTGCCAGACTGTCTTGAAACAATGAACTAACAGTTGGTCTTTATGTACGTGCCCTGCAATCTTTCTACAGAACATGGTTAAGTGAGCTTTAGGGCAGCTCGTCCCACTATATTTTTCAAATTCTGGAGCTTTGAATTTGGGAGGGAGAAGCAAATTCAGAACTAGACTTAGCTCTTTGGCGTCTACCCTATAAGAGATTTTAACTCCCTGCATTGCGTCGATTTTTTCTTCTGACTGCCTGTATTTTTCTTCTATTTGTCTGGGAAGATCTTCTCTTATCATCTCGTAAAAGTCTGGGACACCCAGATTCGCAGCATTATCCTCTGGGTTTGACCCTGATCTAATTGGATAATTGACTGGTCTCGACGTGCCTGTAGCTGGTTGTTGTGCCCTTACAGTAATAGTGAGCTCCCGTGTCGGCATTTCATGCTAAGCCTAGTTATGGAGGGACGTAAAGCCTGGAGGGACCATTGGGTCCTCTTCTTCTTCAATAGCAAGGTTCTTTCCTTTATCAGCCATGCTTTGTTTTACTTGCGATAATTCCTTCATTAAGCTATTTTATACCTCCATGAATTGATTCTTCATCATGCTCATTTGCTCTTGCATCTGGTCTTGTAATTCCTTTTGGATTTGTTCAAGTCTTTGTTCCATGGCTCTAGTTTTCTTTCGAGTATTATAGCGGTGTAAGTTTTTAATGGTTACTGATGTAACTGGATGGTAAATTTTAATAAGTTAGGATTGTTATGCAGAAGTATGCAAAAATGTGATGTGAATGATGTGCATGTATGCAAGAGAAAGATATTTACTTATAATTCATTTTCCATTTAGAAAATTTCATTTGGGTAACAAGTTCCTTAACATAAAGCAAATTACATAAATGGTTTTGCTTTGATGCTCAGAGCCTCGACTTTCTTAAGGAGGCTTGATAGCTTTTGACCTCGTTCCGTCTTCGTCTCGTACTGTATGCTTAGCTCTTCTGCTTCAACTTCCAGTGTTTGCACATGATCAACTACTTCACGGATTTGATTTAACGCTTCGCCCATAACATAATCCCTTTCTCTGACTTCCTTTTGAGTTTGCTGAAGATGTCAATCATTCGTCTCCAATGTCCTTTCCAAAATCTCAGTTCGTATTTCACTATTCTGTAAAGAGGCCTCTAATTCTTTCACCCTCTCACTTATCTCTCGATCTCAGCTCGGCTTGCTTTTAACTCCATTACTAAATTTCGGCTGCGATGCTTGTATAAGGACTCTTCTAGCTCTCCTACTCGAGCCATTAATTCAGTCACTTCGGATTGGCTTTCTAAAAGGCTACTCTTCATAGCATTTTCCTAAACTTGGGCGTCTTGAAATTTGTTTTTCCAGTGACTTGTTTTATTTTTCTCTTCGCGGGTTTCTTGCTGCCATTGCTCTGATGTCTTACTAAAACCGGCGGTTCTCATTGACAATAGAAGCTTTTTATAGTCCTTCTTTAGGGTACTAAGATCCTCTTCAGCCTTATTCTTCCCTTTTCTTAATTTTTCCGCCTCTAACTTCTGAACATCAACGTCTAATCCTAAAAGCACCTTCTTTTCCTCCAATTTTTCTATCATTTTCCCCATCTCAGCATTTTTCTTTTCGAAATCTTGTTTAATTATTTCTAATTCAGTTGGAACAACCTGCAAGTGTTCTTCAATTGGGCGAACAATCTCCGGGTTTGGCACAGAAATATTATCGTTGATCCTTCTGTTTCTCCACCAATCATATTATGCAGTTATCATGGGATTGGCGCCGAATGCTTTCATTTTTCGAACTTGGTTCCATGCATTTGAGATTTCTCGAATTCTTTTCTTATTGTTTTCTCTCCGATACACGAATTCACACTAAGCTATCCCTTGATTTACCGATATGAACTGTCTTGATCTGTATTGTCTTGAAACCAGCAAAGGTGCATATTCGGTTGCGCCTCATATTCCTGTCAATAGGACCCAGTCGAGATCTCTGCACCGATACAATATTTCATCAGGAACGAACCATGGTGCTCGCCACTCTATATCTTCGTCTTTGAGGCTCTGGAGTATGGCCATCCACTTTTCTTTTGAGAAGTTTTCTGTCTTTGTGTTGTCACGAACTCTTTCAAAGGGGAGTAATCTTTAGACAAGTACTGATAGGAGACTTTTTCTGTTTTCCAGAAGTGACTATGAAACCATACCATCAATAGCGGTGCGCAAGCAAAAAATCGACCTTCTCCCTCCTTTTTGCATGTGTTTTAGGATCTAAAAGTTTCAGCTAGTATAGCCGGGACAGGTGTCACTTTTTTACTTAATCTATCAAACAAATCTATCACCGCGTCTTCTATATGCCCCAAAGCCTTTGGAAAAACGACCAACCCATAGATACTTAGGTCTAAAATGTCGATCTTTTTCTTTGCATCTGGATGAGCCAGTATCAAATCTCTCAGGCTTTTTCACGTGATGCACTTGCTATCACCTTTGCCCTTAACTCGAGCTGCAACCCACTGTTCGCTCTTGCCCATGATGTTTATTAATCTTTTAACCATGGTTGAGAGATTTAGAGCTCTAGAATAGGCCTTATCCACTGACATCTTCGTACAACGGAGCAGAGAGGTGTATTCTTCTATCGTTGGTGTCATGTCTATATTCCCGAAGGTGAAATAATTGTAGGCCGAATTCCAATACTGTGTTAAGGCTCTAAAGAGGGATTTGTCCACCTTAACTTCGCACAAATATGGCAAATCTCCGTATTCTTGGTAAAAGGTTTGTTTCATGTTGTTGTCCCAACTGTCCAATATCTCTTTCAGTTCTAGCACATTGTTTTGAGCCGTGCTGATCCTGGTATAATCCTAAAGCTTTGACTCATATCCTTCTACTAAGCTATCTCTTTTTTGGCGTTGAGTCTCCTCCGACCACAGGCGCATGACCATATTATCCTCCACTTTATCAAAGTACTTGTTCTGCATGATTGATTCTCTTATCGGTAACTGAACTTTTTGAGTCTATACCTTCTCTTTTATGATAATGAAATTCGATGCAAAAAGGGACAAAATAAACAAGTTAGCGAAATACAACAATATCAATATACAAGTATAGCATAGAACTTAAGAGTTTGTTTCGGAAGGTTGCTAAATGGTTTAATATAACTCCTTTCTAGGAAAGTTTTTACGGTTTACTATATATGGTTTTAGGTTCTACAGTAGGGGTACCCAAACCAGCAGATTCCTCGATCCTCACCCATTACAGGCTTACACGGACGAGTTCGGTTTAGGGGGACGCATTTCCCACATGCTTGCATGGAAGTGAAAACTTCACGTAAACAAAGGTACTTTGTAATCCCGAAAGTGATCCACTATTCTGCACGGAGGTGAAGACCTAACGAAGGAGTAGTTTCAGGTTTCCACTTAAAAGGTAATATCAAATGCATATGTATGTAAATTTAAACTGACAATATCACATGATATAATGTCACAAAAGATGTCGAGGATCGCATATTAAACAAAACTGAAGTTTAAAAGTTTCTAAAGAAGACCCAAAAATAATCAATTTGGGCTTGACTCTCGTTTATTTTAAAGTCCCCAGTGGAGTCACCAGCTGTCGAAACCATCCTTTTTGGAAAACGACGAGTTTCGAAAAATTATTTTAAAATCTAAAAATAATGGGAGTCGCCACCAATCCTTTATTCGATGTGATTGGATCACCATAAAATGTTTAAAAAAACCATTTTGAAAACACGTAGGTCTTCGAAAAAATCCAGAAAAATAGGTTCGGGAGTCGGTTACGCATGAGGAAGGATTAGCACCCTCATACGCCCAAAATTGGTATCGTATTGATTATTTTCGGGTCTTAATTTGTAACATTTAAAAGATTGAATAAAGTTTAAAAATAGGTTCGGGAGTCGGTTATGCATGAGTTGAGTTTTAAAGAAATGGGGTTTGTTTGGAAATTTCGCTATTTCAAAGTGATCGAGGAAGAAAGTTACGTCCAGTGAGTCAGGACATGACATTTCGAGATCTAGAAACAACGAGTTTTCCTTTGTAAAACCTTTTTTTTTTAAATTGTGAAAAGGATATTCGATTATCTCGATTTGAAGAAAGGTTACACCTAGTAAGTTAAGGCGTAATATTTCAGAATCGAGGATAAGGAAACATTGCCTCGATTAAGGGTATTCGGTTATTTCGATTTGAAGAAAATTTGCACCTAGTGAGTTAAGGCACAAATTTTCGAAACTCAAAATAAAAGAATATTGCCTCGATTTTAAAGCTTTTATAAAAACAATTTTGAAAAAAAGCATGCGAGTTTAATACGAATAAGCAGTTAATAATTGATATTAAAAAACGCGAAGCAAGATTAATAAGCAGATGAATTATTTACGAAAAATCAAAAATGCAAAATACGAGTGCATAATAAATTAAAAATAAATGCAAATGTTGATGAGAAAGAAGAACGATGCAATCGGAGTTCAAAATGAGACTTTTCGGATACACGGGGAGAAAAAGGTAATTTTGGATTCTCGGGGGGCAAAATGGTAATTTTGGGAAAATTTGAGGTTTAAAAAACAAAAAGAATTCTTAGACATTCGGGGGTAAAAGGTTAATTTTGAGAGTTCGGGGGTAAAAATGGAAGTTTGGGAAGTTTCGAGGTCAAAAATGGGATTTTTGGGAGTTCGGGGGTAAAAATGGAATTTTTAGAAATTTTGGGGTTAAAAATGGGACTTTTGGAAGTTTGTGGGTAAAAATGTAATTTTTTGAAAATTTTGGGTTAAAAATGGGATTTTTGGAAGTTCGAGGGTAAAAATGGAATTTTTGAAAGTTAATGGTTAAAAAATGGAATTTTTGGAAGTTCGAGGGTAAAAAATGGAATTTTTGGAAGTTCGAGGGTAAAAATGAAATTTTTAGAAATTTCGGTGTCAAAAATGAGATTTTTAGAAGTTCAAGGGTAAAAATAGAATTTTTGGACAGTTTAGGGACCTCCGGGTAATAAAACCAAAAAACAGGTGATACGTGGCAGTCCCTCAGGCATCCTGAAGTCAGAGGACTAGTTTGAAATCCATGAGAAATTTTTGGGTCAATTTTGTAATTAAATAAAAACTCGATTTCAGGATTAAATTGAAACAATTTAAATGTAAAAAGGGACCATTTACAGAAATAAGCCAAAATCATGACACGTGGCGGCTACTGGTGCTTTCAAAAGGTCAAAGGATTAAATTAAAAAAGCCTTAAAATCATTGGGCTAATTTAAAAATAATTAAAAGTAAGAGAAGGACCTAATTCAAAATTTGAGAAAAAGCGGAAGGATCGAATGCATAAATAACCCCATTTTAAAAAACACGCGGATCCTAAGTTGGGTTGGGTCGATTCTCGGGTCGGATTTCGGGTAATAGCTCGAAACTACGCCGTTTTCAGCCCTTAAAACGACGCCGTTTCGAGGGCTTATAAATAACCTCTTTTAGAAAAAAAATCATTTCCTTCTTTCATTTAAAAAAAAAAACCCTTTCCTCTGAATTTTTTTTAAAAAAAAATCCTCTCGTCTCTCTCCTCTTTCCTTCGTGGTCGACTCGGCTTCCGGCCACCGTCATCCTGCGCGTGGGACATCACGTGCGCCACGTATGGCCTCCCCACGTCGCAGTCTGCCGCACACCGTTGCCGTCTGTCCACGCGTCGTCCGCAGCCACCGGTGCACGCGCCTCCGCCGTTTCCGGTAAGAGTTTCTTTTCGTTAGATTTTAAAAAAAGTTTTTTTTAAAAAACGGATCTGGGTTTTAGTTTCCCGAATCTTTTCAAAGACGCGTTGGTCCCTTTTTTAGAAAAAAACATTTTATTTTGTTTTGAAACCCCATTATCAAGATTAAACCCTTTGATTTTCCTTTTTTGTTTGGGGGTTGTACCCCGATTTGCTATGTTCGAATCCATGGAGAGGAAGCCTGGGGACGCACGGTCGGCGACGGCGACGTTTAGAGGAAACTCCGGCGCGAAGCCCCGACAACGGTGGACAGATAAGTCTTCTGGCCTTTCGGGTTTTTTTTATTTAATAATTATTAATAATAATATTAATTATTTAATAAATATCATCTTTAATGAGACTATTATTATTATAATCAAAGAAGTTATTTAATATATAATGTATATTTAATGCGGATTAGTGGAAACTGATAGCCAAAATTAATAGCGAATAATAATTTAGTATGTATATGTTTATGTTAAAACATTTGGAATGATTTAGGATAATGAATGATAGCAGCAAAGAGTTTAATAGGCACATTAATGCATAACATTGATAATGAAAGCATTTTGAGGCTTGAATAACAAACAACAAAATGAACAGTCGAATAATTAATGCATGTATTTAATGTACCTTTGCAAGTATTCAATGCTTTGTTCTGGTAACGTTTGATGCCTCTGTTTATTATCGATAGCTTTTACTAGTTCATCAATACTAGTGGTTTCTGTTTGATGAGTGTATATTGATTTCAAAAAAAAAAATCCAACCCCTTGCAAGTTATTTGATTCGGCTCTTTATAGCCTATGTTTACAATGATTTCCTTTTGTCTTATGCAACTAAATGTACATCAATTCTTCTTTTTGCAGGATCGGCGGTAGAGGCTTGTAGCAGTGGCGGTGGTAGTCCCAGCTACTGGTGGTTGCAAGTTGAGTCTGGTCAAAGCTGACATGGCATGCGCTGGTTGGCTATGGATGAACGGCAACAGATGCAAGTGGGGTGGCCACAGACCCACTTGTATTTTTTAGGTGTTTTAGGAAATTTGGGTTGTTTTGTAATTTGGTTTTGGGCCGATTTAGGTCATTTTAATTTTTGTTTGCTTATGGTAGTTTTTTACCAAGTAGCTTGTCGTGATATTTCTTCTAACATCCTTCTTTGAAATTATTGCCTTGATTTTTCTTCTACAGTGCCTTGATAATTCTTCTAACACCTTTCTTTGTCATTATTCATGTAGTGACTTCCACATGTTCTTCTAATCTATCTGAATGTTGTCAAGATTCATTTCTTCAATTTCATCCAGATTTAATGATTGATTCAGAACATAACACAATTACTTGATTTATTTTTATCCTTTCTCTGTAAAATACTTTTGTAATATAGTTTCCCTGCCTTCCGCTAATCCCTTGTAATTGGTATCTGAGCTACAGTGTTTCTTTTTCTGGAGGAATAATATCATAGTATTATTGTAAGTTCTATCCTTTATATTCAACTCTGGTTACTTTCATGTTTATTTATCTTAAAACTCATATATCTGTTACTCTGTCTTACTGTTGCCTTGTTATCTCTGTGATTAAGACTATCGGTGTTTTAGGTAAGAGAATATAAAGATAACAGAGGGTTTTAAGTACCTAAGATAAAATTCATGGAAGAAACTGAATGTTTATATAAGGATAAAACTTGTAATCATACTATGCATATAGATTCCAAAAACGAAAATAATATTTCATCTATTAGTAAAGGTTTTAATAATTTGATAGATATTACTTCTATATATTACCATAAGTTGTATAATAAAGTTAATAAAATTGAACAGCAAGTAAATAATTTACGAGTAGTAACTGAGTTGGATTTGAACAACGAATCTAAAAATACGTTAGTAGAAATTAATAATAAGTTAGAACATGTTCTAGAAGATAAAAATGTAGAACAAGATATAGATTTAGGTCCCTTATATTATGGTAATAGTAACATAATATTAATCTTATCAGATAAAGAAGAAACTTTTTCTGAAGAATCATCTTCAAAGAATGAAAATCCTAAGAAAAAATATACACATCAACAAAAATATGATTTTCAATCTTATAAACAACTTATAAAACATTGGAAATAAAGATTTTCCAAGACTTCTGATAAAAATGAAATAATTGAATATTAAAAACTTATAGAACAACTTTATGAACAACATAAAGACTTATTTGTTTTATTTAACTATCATTATACGTTAAATTATGACTCAACAGATAGTATTAGTTCTAACAATTCTAGTAATAGTATAAATCTAGAAGATATAAAAATAACAAGTGATCAATCTGAAGAAGAAAACACGTTTACAGAAAAAGATGAAAATATAGATATCTCTGAACCTATGGAAATTGATCAAACAGATCAAGATCCTAAAGGAAAAAGAAAAATAGATTCAAATATTTTAAACGATGATTTTTTAAGATCTTATAATAAATAACATGAACAACTAGATAATACTATAAGAATTTTCGGTAATCAAACTGAAAATATTACTACTACAGATATAAAAACAAAAAATCTAGGAGAATCAACCTAGAATATTGTCAAAAATTAAATTGTGTGATATTAGATATTTAGAAAACTTTTCTAAAAAATTTCTTCATGAATATAAAAAATTAAAAAAATGAAAATATAGAATTTTGGAAAAACCAATATTTCCATAAATTTCCACCACCATGAGATGAGATTTGTATAAAGAAATACGATTCTTATATAGAAAAACATAGTAAACTCTCAGGAATAGATGCTGAGACTATAGATTCTATAGGAAATAGAATAAATTTTGCAAACGAAAGAATAACTACATATTGTTTACAAACTAAAGCTGCTAAACAAGTTAAGCATAAATTAAGTAGTAAACATTGTACAAAAATATTAGAAAATGAATGGAAATTCGGAGGTAAACCAGTGCGTCCTAATAATTATAGAAAATATAAAAAAATATAAGTTTATTAGCTGGAATAAAAATAAGAAAAACTTTAATAATAAAAAGAAAAGAAAATCCGTTAGGAAAAAGAATCCTAAAAGAATTAAAAAATAAATATGTAAATGTTTTATATGTGATGAAGAAGGACATATAGCACCAAATTATCCTAACAAAAAAAAAGTGCTAATAAAATTATTAAAACTCTTGAAGAATAAAATCTAGAAATATGTTTTGAAGAAGAAATAAATTCTGAAGAAGAAATATTATATGAATTAATATCAGAAATAGAATCTGATACAGATGATGAAGAATATATATTTATGATTAATGCAGGAAATAGTTCTAATAATCATTTAGAATAAATTCTTAAAAATGAACAAGAAGATATAAAATTAGAAAATTTAATTGGAGAAGAAAAAGACTTTTTTGATGAAATGATAGAAAGAATAAATAGAAATCATATTTCTAAAGAAGAAATATAAAATATCAAAATTTAAAATTTGGACTCAAAGACATATAGAAAAAATAAGTGGTAATACCGTTACTAAAGATTCAAGAGGAGGATTAACAGAAATCTCATTATTCTCTAAAGAGAAAATTAAGAGGATTAACAAGAAATACCCTCAAGTTAGATATATACATTTAGGAATTATAATGATAACTATAAGATCATTATTTAGAAAAGGTCATGATACACCTATAATAGCGGTATTATTAGATAAAAGATTTGAAAATCCAGTAAAAGCACTCATTGGAGGAATTCAATCAAATTTACATACATGAGTAATAGGATTTAAAGTAAAACCAAATTACTTTATATCTATTACGGATCCATTGATAGATAGAAGAATGTTTATGTTTTAGAATTTAGACAAAAAATTTTGAAATTAATGATTTAACAGAAGATCTAGCAATAAGTTGGACTTCTATTAATGAATATACAAATACAGCAGAAGTAGAAATAAAAGAAGTCAACATTAAAATTATTGAACTTTTTGAACCAAATAAATTTACTACAGAAATACAACCAAAATTATTACATTTAAGTGATTTATTTGTACCAAGAGATTGGTTTATAGGAAATATTAATAGTCCTAGTACATCTATACCAATATTAGAATATATGACATCTAGAGATAAATTATATTTTAAAAATAATACAATTACAGACACCAATAATGATCTAGTTTTACCCTCAAATGCTCAAACAGAGGATCAGAAAGAAAATTTAGGTTCTATATCTTCAACACCTATAGGAATGAAAACAGTTCATATTCTTATATTTCCTACAGAACCAACTGTAAATTTTAGAAACACTAGAATGGAAGAAATACAATCTTCAATAATACTTCAACAAATGAAAATTAGAAAAAGTGATGTTATTACATTATCAAATTTTCAATCTAGAAAATATTATACATACATTAAAGTTACATTGCAATTAAGAGAATATAAAACATATTCTTTACATGCTTTACTTGATACTGGAGCTACAACCAGTAGTTGCAAAAAAAATATCATTCCTGTAAAAAAATGGGAATCCATGAAACATCTAATTAGAGCTATAAGAATTGATGGTAATGAAACCATAATTCAATATAAAGCTAGGAATATACCATTATACATAAATAATGTAAGATTTGTAATACCAAAATTATTATGTTTTCCAGCAATGCATTGAGATATATTATTAGAAAATAATTTTATATATCAGCATTTAGCATTTGCTATTGATAAAAATATAATTATGTTATCTATAGAAAAAAAAACTTCTATAGAAATACCATTAGTAGAAAATCATACATTTGTGTGTGATAAAAATTTTTCACCACTAAGAAAAGAAGAACAAATAAACCAAATTGAAACAAATCATTGGTTATTTAAAACATTAAAAAATAATTTTGGTATTACAAATCTTACATTATTTATGTAGACCGGTATATTCCTAGCTTTATATTGAATTATGGTTTCATTACCATCAATTCCTATAGCTCTAATTGGATGTTTCATGGTATTATTGTAAGTTCTATAATTTATATTCAACTCTGGTTACTTTCATGTTTGTTTATCTTAAAACCCATATATCTGTTATTCTGTCTTATTGTTGCATTGTTATTTCTGTGATTGAGACTATTGACGTTTTAGGTAAGAGAGTATAAAGATAATAGACGGTTTTAGGTACCTAAGATAAAATTCATGGAAGAAACTGAATGTTTATATAAGGATAAAACTTGTAATTATACTATCCATATAGATTCCAAAAACGAAAATAATATTTCATTTATTAGTAAAGGTTTTAATAGTTTGATAGATATTACTTCTATATATTTCCATAAGTTGTATAATAAAGTTAATAAAATTGAACAGCAAGTAAATAATTTACGAGTAGTAACTGAGTTGGATTCGAACAACGAATCTAAAAATATGTTAGTAAAAATTAATAATAAGTTAGAACATGTTCTAGAAGATAAAAATATAGAACAATATATAAATTTAGATCCCTTATATTATGGTAATAGTAACATAATATTAACCTTATCAGATGAAGAAAAATTTTTTTTGAAGAATCATCTTCAAAGAATGAAAAACCTAAAAAAAAATATACACATCAACAAAAATATATTATGGAAACATGTATTGTAGATTGCTCACTGACATAAGCATCACAAATTTGTCATCACTAAATTCGACACGAATCTACAATACATGTTTTGGTTTAGGTTGAAGGGATTACCATTTATTATTGGAACGGCAAGTATCCAATTATCCCGAAAACTTCCACATCCGAATTCGAAATATATAAGCTCCAGCACAAGAATTAAACTCGTCCATAAAAAATGAGAAATAACCAGGAACATGAGCTCACGTGGACCAAGTCAAAATTCAAAGAGAGCGCGCTTTTGCAACGACAAGGAGAAAGCCTGAAAGACTGAGTCAGACTCTTGAGTCTCAGACAAAACCCAAACGTGTTCGGTCAGGCGTCAGAGCTCCACTGCTTAACTCCACTATGTCTTCTTTTCCTCCTTTTTATTAAAAAGAAAAGGTTTTATTCACGGTTTAACCCTTAAACTATATTCATTTTTCTATTTTGATTCTTAAGCTTTTTTATCCCATTTTGATACTTTAACTATAATTTCATTACACTTTTTATCTCCATCCGTTAACGGTATTAAAAAAACAACAACCAATCAAAACATGTCAAGTGTCCCCATTAATCGCTAATGTGGATAATGATGTAATCGTTGATCGTGTTGACTAGATAAAAAATTGTAAAAAAATTGCAATAGTAAAAAAATTAAAAATATATATAAATTATTAAAAAAACATTTAAATTATTAAAAAATATTTTAAAATTGTAAAAAAATTATTAAAATGATAGAAAATTATTTAATTTTTTTAAAAAATTATTTAAAATTTTAAATAATTATTAAAAAATTGTAAATAATTAACAATTCAAATTCTTCTTCTTCTTCTTTTTATTATTCAATTTTCTCTACAAATTTCAAAAGAATACAAGGAGATTTTCTAAGTTGTCATCTACATTCTTTTCTTGATTTATTTTAGCATTTTTATTTTTAGATCGCGATCATGAAGATGTAACAACATATGATTCAATTAAAAAATTATAAAAATTATTTGAACTTGTGAAATTGTCAATGCCACCGGTTCACAATTTTTAAATTATTTTTAAAATTAATTATTATTTACATTTTTTTTTTGTGTGTATAGAAAAACCTAACTAAACAAAATACCTAAGCTTTAAAAGTCAGCTACCCTACCGTTCCAATAATTTCCTAAAAATACTTCATAATCTAAATTGCTTCTTCTAGATGAATCCCAATTTTGTGCTATGCTATACTGTTTTGCCCAATTCATTGTGCTTTGATAATTTTCAAAAAATTCCAAGGTGAGCCTTGGAACACAAAGGTATTTCTGTTTTTCCATATGCACCATACTATCAAGTGAAAAAGAGTAGTCCAAGGGATTTCATTATCTCTTATCCAATCGAGGATTACCCAAGTTTATCTTCATCCAATCTAAGAGATCTTCGGAGAAGAACTGCGTCCGGTGATTTTTTGGCACAAAATACTTCCAAGTATTCTCAACAGCTGGACAGTCCCTTAAGACGTACAAGATATGCTCCAAGTCATGGTGGCATACTGGACACGACGTGTTTTGTCCAACACCTTTTTGCACACGTTGCGGTCCTTGATACTTCCAAACAATCTTCCAAATATCATCTCGCACATGCCAAGTCTCTTTTTTAATCATTCGATAAGATTATTAATCGAAATTCTCTGTTCGATGTATGAATCCAAAAGATTTTATTAGGGTGTAATGACCTAAATTCATGAGCACCAGAAAAATGAGTTAGAGGGTCTCCGTTTTAATAACTTGAGTTCGTAAATAATTATTAGGAGTAATTATAAGTTTAGTAGTGTGTTTAATTAGGCTTTGATTAGGTGAATTTAATTTAATTTTGAGTAATTAGTAAAAAAGGACTAAATTGAATAAGGGGTGAAAGCCTAATTATAGATTAAAAGAAAGAAAGAGAGACTAAAATGAGAATTATGCCTATTGCATAATTTGAGGCGGCAAACAATGAGAAAATCTAAAGATTTTTTTTAATGATTTAAATTATTATTAATTAATATTAGATTATAATAGTATAATTTATTATTTAATTAATATTATTTTATTATATTAATGAAATATATATATATATATAAATTAAAGTCAAATGTATGGTAATAAAATATACATGTGTGAAAATTATATTTGTACATTTGTAAAATAAATATTAATTTACTTATTATTTAAGTAAATAGATATTTATAATTTATTAATATTATTATTAACTAATATATATATATATAAAAGAATAAAGAAAAGAAAAAAGAAACAAAAGAAGGAAGAACAGAAGCTCAAACGAAAAAGGGGAGAAAGAAAAGGGAAGGAAAAAGAAAAATGAAAAAATAGAATTTTGAAGCTTTAAGCTTTAATTGGTAAGTCAATTAAGCTATTTTCTCTTAAATTGGATGTCTTAAAAGCTTTAGAACAAAGTTTTGATGAAATTAAGTTGAGGTCTTGAAAGTTTTAAGGTTTTTGAACATAGTTCATGTTGAACAAAATAGTGAATTAGGGATTTAATTGAATGAATTTCAAGTTACCATTGATAAAGGGATTAAATTGAAAGAAATTTTAAATTAGGATTTTATTATGAACATTAGATAGTTAAGTAGAATATGGAAGGAAATTGAATAAAAATAAAGTATGAATTGAGTTAGAAAAATAAATAAGTTAATTAGGATTAAATTGGAATTAGGGTATAAATTGGATAGAAATTCAATTATTATTATAAATTAGTGTTGTAATTAATAGTGTAAATTATTATTATTATTTTTGTAGCTAGCAAAGAACCTGAAGCATCAGCACAAAAAGGAAAGGAGAAAGTTATAGAGGAGTAATCGCGAAATCCGGGTTTGTATTACTATAATTTAAATTATTCATTATTTAATGTTTATTTTGATATTTATATTTAATAAATGAAATTGAAATTGAAAGTGATATGAATTATAAATTGAAAGTCCCTATTAACTAGTCGGGCTAAGTCGGATATAGTTGGTATGCCATAGGATTGGAAGAGTTCAGGGATACTTCGACCTTGAGTCGATGAGACACTGGGTGTCATTATTTTACTTCGGATAGATTCGATGAGGTACTGGGTACCACTTTACTTCGGCTAGGCCGATGAGACACTGGGTGTCACTTTATTACTTCAAACTATCCGATGAGGCACTGGGTGCCATTCTGGTGTGTTTGGTTGGATTCGTGTATCCGCCAAGGTCCGAGTCTTGTTAATAAGGGTAAACAATGTGAAAAAGAAAAATTGAATAGAAATGAAAAATTGAGGCATATAAAGTGATATGTGATGAAATTGAGAAATGAGAATGAAATGGTTAAATTGATTTGATATTGATATGGAATGAAAGTGGTGTATAAATTAAGATAATATGTGTTCATATATTATATGATTGATTATGTGAAATTTATTTGGTTATTTATAATTTGAATTATAGTAATACCACTGAGTATGAAATACTCAGCGTACGGTTGTTTCCGTGCGCAGGTTAGTAGAAATTAAGGTCCTGGTTCAGCATCCAGATCTATCCCGACCTCAGTATAAACTCGGTGATGTAATTCTCCTCTTTTGGTAAAAGTGGCATGTACTAAGTGTTGTATAGGTTACATGTATATGTTTGTAATGTTGGTTGTAAATAAAAAAAAAATATATATATATATATATACACTATAATTTTATATTAGCTTAATAAAATGGTAAAGAGTATACTATAAAATTTGACATTATGTTTGAATGAAAAATGAATAAAATTATTAGTAAATTTTGAATAATATTAAGAATGTTTAATGATTGAATTAATATGTTAATGAAATGATTAGGATTTAGATGAATTTGAGTATAAATTGTTTTGGTTGCGGATTGAAATTGCAGAGAATGTTAGATGTTTATAAAGGGGGTTATATCGCGTTTGAAAAAAAAATTTACGAAAAATATACGAAGCACCAAAACAAGTCTCAATTCCCTTCTAATACGTATTTTGAGCCTCAAGGGTCCAATTAAGGAATTTTATGATTATTTTATAGTATGTTCATTAATTATTTATTTATTATTTGTAAGTTGCTCGATATGTCTGGTAATACCCTATAACCCTATTTCGACAACGGTTTAAGGTTAAAGGGTATTATAATTATTGGTATCAGAGCTATCAAGTTTAGTCGATTCTCGGACTAAATCGAGCTCGAAAATTAAGTCTAGAAGTACATGTCACTGTTGGGTCAAAACTAAGTCGGGATCTTTGGATGCTGACCTATTTGTTTGTTTTTGTTTTAGAGATTAAAGATGCCAGATGAAAGAATAGATGATATTGACCAAGAAATGTACACTGAAGACGAAGAGTCATATGGGTTAGATGAGACGGAGTCAATAACACCTAGCGTAAACCTAGTAAGAAATCTACCTCCTAGAGTAGATAGAAGAAATGATAGAGATGATTCTGATATACTACGAGTAATTGTCGATGCATTACAAAGAGTAACGGGGACTGCTCTTACTATGACTTTAGTACCAACTCAGAGACGGGCCTCGATAAAGGAATTGCGAAAATATGGTGCCACTAAATTTATGGGTCTGAAAGGAGTTTATCCATCAACAGCTGAAAATTGGATGGAGTCGACCAAAAGAATTTTACAACAATTGAAATGTACCCCCCGGAAATGCTTGATTTGTGCTGTATCGTTGCTACAAGGGGAAGCTTATTTATGGTGGGAATTAGTGGTTCGACATCTACCAGAGGATTAGATAACATGGGACTTATTTCAGAAAGAATTTCGAAAGAAATATATCGGAGAAATGTATATCGAAGACAAGAAGCAAGAGTTTTTAATGCTGCAATAGGGTGACATGTCAGTAATAGATTATGAGAGGGAATTCTTGAGAATCAGCAGATATGCCTTAGAATTTATACCAATAGAAGTTGATAGTTGCAAAATATTTTTATGGGGTTTGCGAGACGAGATCAAGGTACAGTTGGTATCTCACCGTATTACTAAGTTTGTAGATTTGATTGAACGGACCAAAACGATGGAGCAAGTTTTAGGCCTCAATAAAAAGACTGAAAGTGTTAGACCAACTGAGAAGCGTACAGGAACTACCAGTTTGAATCCTCAGCCAAAAAGATCAAAGGAATCTCAAGGTGGATGGAGATCCAATTTTGGACCGAATAGAAGTGAAAGAAGCAGGGGTAAACAAATGATGGTATCCACTGGTAGTGTGAGAGGTTTATCTCGGGAAATAGAAATTCCAGATTGTCAGCACTGTGGGAAGAAACACAGAGGGGAATGTTGGAAATTAACTAGGGGCTGCTTCCGATGTGGTTCTACAAATCATTTTATCAAAGATCGCCCGAAAATTGATAGTGCTGCATCGGTAACATCATAGAGATCAGTATCTACAGCTAGAGGCAAAGGATCTGGTAGAAATGGTTCGATTTTCAAAGGAAGAGGTGTTAGAAGAAGCAGCGATATTGTTACCCAACAGTCTGAAGCTAAAGTACCGGCCAGAGTCTATGTGGTCAGAACACGGGAAGAAGGCGATACCCACGATGTAGTAACAAGTATATTTTTATTGTATTCTGAGCCTGTTTATACTTTGATTGATCCGGATCTTCACATTCATATATAAATTTAAAACTAGCTGAGTTGGGGGAAATTAAAGTTTGTGGTGTCTAGAGTGTCAATAGAGGTGTCAAATTCATTGGGGCAAACAGTGTTAGTAAATCAAGTGTGTTCGAAATGCCCGTTGATTATACAGAATAAAACTTTTCCTGTTGACTTGTTGATCATGCCATTTGGGGACTTTGATATAATACTGGGAATGGATTGGTTATCTAAATATAGAGTGATTTTGGACTGCTATAAAAAGAAATTCAGTATTCAGATAGAAGCTGGAGGTCGGATTGAGGTAAATGGTATCCGTACTAATGGACCAGCACATCTTATTTCAACAATAAAGGTTAATAAGTTACTTCAGCAGGGCTGTTCAGTATATTTGGCCTATGTCATTAATTCAGATTCAGTTGGAAGCCAATGCAGTAAAATCCGGACAGTTTGTGAGTTTCCTGATGTATTTCCCGAAAAACTATCGAGTTTGCCACCAGACAGAGAGGTTAAGTTTGCTATAAAGGTTTAGTCAGGTATAGCTCCAATATCCATACCCTCATACCGAATGTCACCTACAGAGTTAAAGGAGCTGAAGATACAGTTGCAAGACTTATTAGATCGTGGTTTTATTCGACGGAGCATATTACCGTGGGGAGCTCAAGTGTTATTTGCTAAGAAGAAAGATGGCTCGATGTGACTTTGTATTGACTATCGACAGTTGAATAAGGTAACAATCAAGAATAAGTATCCACTGCCTCGTATTGATGATTTGTCTGATCAGTTGAGAGGAGCTTCTATATTTTCGAAGATTGACTTAAGGTCAGGCTACTACCAGTTGAAAGTAAAAGAAAGCGACATTCTGAAGACAGCTTTTCGTACGAGGTATAGTCACTATGAGTTCTTGGTAATGCCATTTGGATTGACTAATGTCCCGACTACTTTTATAGATCTCATGAATCGTATCTTTCAGCCGTATTTAGACCAGTTTGTAGTGGTTTTTATCGATGATATACTAGTTTATTCAAAATCAGAGTCAGAACATGATCAGCATCTTAGAATTGTATTACAGATATTAAGGGAGAAGTTGTATGAAAAGCTTAGCGAATGTGAATTCTAGCTATCAGAAGTTGTATTTTTGGGACATGTGGTATCGGCAGATGGAATTAGAGTTGATCTGTAAAAGATTAAAGCAATTGTTCAGTGAAAAGTACCGAAGAATGTATTTGAGGTACGAAGTCTTCTTGGTTTAGCTGGGTATTATAGAAGATTTGTAAATGGATTTTCGAAGATAGCTTTGTCGATGACTAAATTACTACAGAAGAATGTTCCTTTTATTTAGGATTATCAGTGCCAAAGAAGTTTTGAAATGTTGAAGCAAACGTTGATAGAGGCATCAGTTCTGACATTACCAAAGTCGGGGAAAGATTTTGTAATGTACAGTGATACTTCTTTGAGTGGTTTGGGTTGTGTATTAATGCAGGACGAAAAAGTAATAGCCTATACATCTCGTCAATTGAAGCCACATGAACGTAACTATCCGACTCATGATTTGGAACTAGCAGTTGTGATTTTTGCTCTGAAGATTTGGAGACATTATTTGTACAGTGAGAAATGCTACATCTATACCGATCATAAAAGTTTGAAATATCTTCTTTCTCAAAAAGAATTGAACTTGAGACAAAGACGATGGATAGAGCTCCTAAAAAATTATGACTTTGTTATAGATGATCATCCAGGAAAAGCTAATGTTGTAGCTGATACACTAAGTAGAAAAGCTGCAATTGAATTGAGAGCGATGTTTGCATGGCTCAGTATCAGTAATGATGAGAGTCTTTTGGCCGAGTTGAGAATAAAGCCGGTAATGTTTGATCAGATCAAATCAGCACAATTAGTAGACGATAAATTGTTGAAGAAAAGAGAGATGGTACAGAATGTTATAATAGAGAGTTTTAGTATTGATGATTATGGATGTTTGAGATATCAAAATCGGATTTGTGTTCAAACTAATTCTGAGTTAAAGAAATCGATTCTTCGAGAAGCTCACGACAGACCATTCGCTTTGCACCCCAGAGGTACGAAGATGTACCGAAATTTACGAGAACTATATTGGTGGCCAGGAATGAAAAGAGACATAGTTGAATTTGTGAGTAAATGTTTAACTTGTCAACGGGTAAAAGCAGAGCATTAGGTTCCTACTGGACTACTTCAGCCTATTAATATTCCTGAGTGGAAATGGGATCGCGTCACGATGAATTTTGTTACAGGATTACCGTTGTCAGCAAGTAAAAAGAATGTCATTTGGGTGATAGTTGATCGACTTACCAAGTCAGCGTATTTCATAGCAGTCAGAATCGACTGGTTATTGTAGAAGCTTGTGGAGGTTTATATCTGAGAAATTGTAAGATTACATAGTATTCCGGTATCAATAATTTTCGATCGGGATCCTCTATTTACATCAAGATTTTGGAAGCAATTGCATGATTCTCTGTGTACTAAACTTAACTTTAGTACAGCTTTTCATCCGCAAACAAATGGATAGTCCGAACGGGTAATTCAGGTTCTAGAAGATATGCTTCGGGCTTGTATCATCGACTTTGAATCAAGTTGGGAATGTTATTTGCCATTAGTTGAGTTTGTCTACAATAATAGTTTCCAATCTAGTATACAAATGGCCCCGTATGAACCACTATATGGTCGAAGATGTAGATCACCAGTGTGTTGGACAGAATTGAATGAAAAAAATGTGATTGGGCCAGAATTAATTCAAGAGATAGAAGAAACGGTTAAGAAGATTAAAGATAAATTAAAAGCAGCCTTTGATAGACAGAAATCTTATGCCGATTTTTGAAGCGTCGGGACATTGAGTATTCAATCCGGGACAAAGTATTTCTCAAAGTCTCTCCTTGGAAGAAAGTGTTAAGATTTGGTTGAAAAGGGAAGTTAAGTCCTCGTTATATTGGGTCATATGAAATTGTAGAAAGAATAGGGCCAGTCGCTTATCTGTTAGCTTTACCTCTAGAATTGCAGAAGATTCATGATGTTTTTCATGTTTCTATGCTACGAAAATATAGATCAGATCCTTCTCATATAATTTCTACTGAAGACATTGAAGTTCAACCTGATTTGTCCTACGAGGAAGAGCTGGTTCAGATTTTAGCACGAGAGGTAAAGGAATTAAGAAATAAACGAGTTTCCCTAGTAAAAGTCTTATGGAGAAGTCATAGTATGGAAGAAGCGACTTGGGAACCGGAAGAAACTATGAGAGCACAGTACCCTCATTTATTTTCAGGTAAATTTCAAGGACGAATTTATTAAGGGGGGGAGAAATGTAATGACCTAAATTCATGGGCACCGAAAAAGTGAGTTATAGAGCGTCTTAGTAAACCGAGTTCGTAAATAATTATTAGGAGTAATTATGAGTTTAGTAGTGTGTTTAATTAGGCTTTGATTAGGTGAATTTAATTTAATTTAGAGTAATTAGTAAAAAGGACTAAATTGAATAAGGAGTGAAAGCCTAATTATAGATTAAAAGAAAGAAAGAGGGACTAAAATGACAATTATGCCTATTGCATAATTTGAGACGGCAAACAATGAGAAAATCTAAAGATTTTTTTAATGATTTAAATTATTATTAATTAATATTAGAATATAATAGTATAAATTATTATTTAATTAATATTATCTTATTATATTAATGATATATATATATATAAATTAAAGCCAAATGTATGGTAATAAAATATACATGTGTAAAAATTATATTTGTACATTTGTAAAATAAATATTAATTTACTTATTATTTAAGCAAATAGATATTTATAATTTATTAATATTATTATTAACTAATATATATATATATATGATATAAAAGAATAAAGAAAAGAAAAAAGAAAGAAAAGAAGGAAGAACAGAAGCTCAAACGAAAAAGGGGAGAAAGAAAAGGGAAGAAAAAAGAAAAATGAGAAACTAGAATTTTGAAGCTTTAAGCTTTAATTGGTAAGTCAATTAAGACATTTTCTCTTAAATTAGATGTTTTAGAAGCTTTAGAACAAAGTTTTGATGAAATTAAGTTGAGGTCTTGGAAGTTTTAAGATTTTTGAACATAGTTCATGTTGAACGAAATAGTGAATTAGGGATTTAATTGAATGAATTTCAAGTTAGCATTGATAAAGGGATTAAATTGTAAAAGAAGCTATAAGTTTTGTGATAAAGGGATTAAATTGAAAGAAATTTTAAATTAGGGTTTTATTATGAACATTAGATAGTTAAGTAGAATATGGAAGGAAATTGAATAAAAATAAAGTATGAATTGAGTTAGAAAAATAAATAAGTTAATTAGGATTAAATTGGATATAAATTCAATTATTATTATAAATTAGTGTTGTAATTAATAGTGTAATTTTTTTTTTTTTGTAGCTAGCAAAGAACCCGAAGCATTGGCACAAAAAGGAAAGGAGAAAGTTATCGAGGAGTAATCGCGAAATTCGGGTTTGTATTACTATAATTTAAATTATTCATTATTTAATGTTTATTTCGATATTTATATTTAATAAGTGAAATTGAAATTGAAAGTGATATGAATTATAAATTGAAAGTTCCTATTAACTAATCGGGCTGAGTCGGATATAGTTGGCATGTCATAGGATTGGAAGAGTTCAGGGATACTTTGACCTTGAGTCGATGAGACACTGGTGTCATTATTTTATTTCGGATAGATTCGATGAGGCAGATGAGACGCTGGGTGTCACTTTATTGCTTTGAACTATCCGATGAGGCACTGGGTGTCATTCTGGTGTGTTTGGTTGGATTCGTGTATCCGCCAAGGTCCGAGTCTTGTTACTAGGGGTAAACAATGTGAAAAAGAAAAATTGAATAAAAATGAAAAATTGAGGCATATAAAGTAATATGTGATGAAATTGAGAAATGAGAATTAAATGGTTAAATTGATTTGATATTGATATGGAATGAAAGTGGTGTATAAATTAAGATAATATGTGTTCATATATTATATGATTGATTATGTGAAATTTATTTGGTTATTTATAATTTGAATTATATTAATACAACTGAGTATGAAATACTCATCATACAGTTGTTTCCGTGTGCAGGTTAATAGAAATTAAGGTTCTGGTTCAGCATCCAAATCGATCCCGATCTCAGTATAAACTCGGTGATGTAATTCTCCTCTTTTGGTAAAAGTGGCATGTACTAAGTGTTGTATACGTTACATGTATATGCTTGTAATATTGGTTGTATATATATATTTTTTTATATTAGCTTAAAAAAATGGTAAAAAGTATATTATAAAATTTGACATTATGTTTGAATGAAAAATGAATAAAGTTATTAGTAAATTTTGAATAATATTAAGAATATTTAATTATTGAATTAATATGTTAATGAAATGATTAGGATTTAGATGAATTTGAATATAAATTGTTTTGATTGCGGGTTGAAATTGCAGGGAAGGTTAGATGTTTATAAAGGGGGTTATATCGCGTTTGAAAAAAAAATTTACGAAAAATTTACAGAGCACCAAAACAAGTCCCAATTCCCTTCTAATACGTATTTTGAGCCTCGAGAGTCCAATTAAGGAATTTTATGATTATTTTATAGTATGTTCATTAATTATTTATTTATTATTTGTAAGTTGTTCGATATGTTTGGTAATACCCTGTAACCCTATTCCGACGACGGTTTAGGGTTAGGGGGTGTTACATAAGGCCTGCTAGAGGATACAGAGGAGGAATGTTCACAATTTTTTAACAACTTCCTCTGATACTCACTCCGTAAAGGCTTGTAGATTCCATGTTCCTTCTTTTGTAACCATATATTTAAGAAAGCAATCCTTGACTAGTTGAACAATAGGAGGAAGCAACTTTTTTAGCAGCCATACTCTTGGAATCCATGGGTCCCCTCAACAGCAAGCCAAGGAACCTGTTCCAATAGACCAACACAAATTCTCCTTTAGCAAGGGCCACACCTTTGCAATCCCTCTCCAAATAGCTGAGCAACTTCCTTTTGCAATGTCCTTAGGAAATCTCTCGCACATCCCATATTTTGAGTGCAATACCCTTACCCATAAAGCTTTTTCCTTAGTGACAATATTATATCCTAATTTTAGCAAAATGGAGGAGTTCTTATCTTTTAAATGACAATGCCTAAACCATCGCAAGCACGAGGTTGACACATGGAACTCCAATCGACCAGTGCCATTTTCCATTTTTCGGTACTAAATCTCCAAATGAATTGTCTTGTCAAGCACTCTATCTCCTCACAGACTCCTTTCAGAATTGACATGGACTGTATAAAATAGTTTGGAACAACAAAGAGGATTGATTGTGCCAATGTGAATCTTCCCGCCATAGAGGGTTGTTTGGCATCCCAATTACATAGATTAACTCTAACATTTTCAACCACAAATCTCATGGTTGCGTTGGTAACTCTTTTATGAAATAACAGAATTCCCAAGTATGAATCTAACTCTTGAATTTTTTGAAAACCTAGTTGTCTACTCAATTGGTTACTTAGATCCTCGTCAACTTCTTGTGAGAAGAATATATATTTTTAAATAAATTTGTCAATTTTTATTAATTTTTACAAATTTTAATGTTATATAATTTTTAATAAATTTTTTACAATTTTAAAATATTTTAAAAAATACTTAATAATTATTTACAATTTTTAAATATTATTTTTACAATTTTTTTGTAACGCACAATCAATGTGGTCAATGACCATGTCATCGTCTGCATCAATAGTCAATCGGGACAAATGGTATATTATGATTGATTTTTTTAACATCATAAAATTATAATTTGGGTATTAAAATGATAAAAATTTTGAAGTATGAATATGAAAAAAATTAAAATAATTCGGAGGCAAAACAGTGAATAAAGCCGAAAAAAAAACGTCAAGACTTCCAATTAATTATTTTATCTATTTATAAGGGAAAGAAAAAACAATTATAAAACCTTCTGTTTCTTTTCTTTTTCCCCTATTTTTACTAGTCAATCTGCTTCACTTTCACTCACTTTCCTTGTGCTTTCCTCGCTAACATACGCCTGAAAAACTATTCTTTACTTTTTTTTATTTTGCATTTATCTTGAAATACTGTTTTTGCTTATTTAATCTGATTTAATATTTTCGGTCATTTCCGTTCTTCCAACATTTTTTGTAATTACAGTTGGATTCTTTTTTTTGGCAGTTGATTCATCCTCTAAATTTTCTCAGGTCAATGTAGCTGGGGTTTTCTCCTAAATTACAATTTTCGTTTCAAATTCTGGGATTTTGCTATCAAACTATGCAGTTGAGGATCCTGGAGTCTTTGTAGTAGTAGTAGTAATAAAACTCTCTTTCTACATTTCCTGGGCTTAGATTGAAATCTCCAGTTTTATTTATTTATTTTTATTTTTGCATTCCTAGCATTATTGTCACAAGGATTTCCTTTTTCTTCTTCTTTGGTTCAAAAACTTAGATTCCTTTTTCTAGCAAAGAGTTTTTTTTCCCTATTTCGTTTAGTTGATTTATTGGAAGCTTGGAGGTTTCAGTTTGGTAAGTCGAGTTTTGAGAGAGTGTTGGATTAGTGGGTAATAACTGCCGAATTTGACACAGATCTGAATTAAACTAACTTACATTAAGCTCTTTGGGGGTATTGGGTATTGTTAAAGAAAATTGTTATCTTTTGTTTTTTCCTGCTTGAGAATGGATCATGTGATTGGTGGTAAGTTCAAGCTTGGAAGAAAGATTGGCAGTGGCTCCTTTGGAGAGCTTTATTTGGGTATGAGAATGCAAAACTCTTACATGGCTTTCTCTTTCTTTTTATGGAAAATATCTATGGTCTCTTTGTCATCTGTACCTTTGTTCTTCTAATTTTTTTTTGTTTCTATTAAAGGGGTAAATGTGCAAACTGGAGAGGAAGTTGCTGTCAAACTGGTATGCAATATCCTCTTGATGATTTTTTTTTATTGCGTCTTTTGTTAGTCTGCTGCCGATGGAGTACTTGCTAGCTGCGGTTGTCAACTTGTAATGGTGATTTGGGGACGTTGAATAGCTATAAATAATGCTGTCTCTAGATTTTCATATGCTTGCTTCGTGGTTGTTTTCACTTACTGACTTGTCTCTCTCAAAAAATAAAAAATAGAAAAAAAAATGTTGGCAATTATTCTTACTTGTCTTCTTTTTTCTGTTTTTTCATAATTACAAACCTTTGGACTTGAATTGCATTAGATTTTGGGCATATGGCTAGAAAAAAAAAAGATCAAGAGTAGGCTCTTCACAGTCATTATTTTGTTCTTAAAAATTAAGATGTTATGCATGAGCACTCCTCAATTTGTGCAAGGAAATATCACTTGTCCAGGGAAATCTTCCTTATCCAGCTGTGTTCAATTTATATGGCTCATCGTTTAAGTGTAAAGAGAAAGAACATTTGTTGTTGCCCTCATTTCCATTCTGAGAAAATTGTTTTTACACAAATGAAAAATTGAAAACATTCTTTTTACACAAATGAAAAATTGAAAACATACTTCTCTAAGCAAAGGTGTTTATTAATGGTTAACTGCCATTGGATGATAATTTTATCAGCTTTATATTTCCAACCTGCACTTTTCTTTTCTTTTGAAATGAAGATGTGGTGGTGCTCTTCCACAGTTCCACTTAGAATGTGTCATTTTAGGTGCAAATGTGAAGGGTGTCAAAAGTTCCTAATCATGGTAACAGTGATAGGGCAGAAAACAATTTTATGTGAAGGGTGTCAGATTTCTTTTTTTATCTAATGACAGTTTATATTTTCTAAACCCAAGCTATCACATTGACCTATTTTTATTTTTCTGTTCCTAATGTCAGGAATCTGCAAAGACCAAGCATCCTCAGCTTTATTATGAGTCAAAATTGTATTTGCTTCTTCAAGGCGGAAGTAAGTCTGTCTCTTCCTTGCTCCTCCCTCTATGTTTGTCTGTAAAAATGATTTGGTACTGCATCATAATTTGGCTATGGTCTTCCTTGTGGTAGCCTTTTCCTCTGTATTACCATTATATGAGAAAAAAAAGAAAAGAAAAAAAAATGCAAGCTTTGATATGATGGAATCTTGCTTTTTATAATTTTTATAAACGAGTTTTCATCAATTTACTACTGTTCTTTGTTGCTGCTGGTTTAAAAAGATGATAGAAGGCTTTCTTTTTTTTCCTTTCTATTATTGTTGCTTTACCAACTTAGTCCTTAAACGATTTGTTCAGTTGTTAATTGAAAACCTTTCTGTGGAGATACTGGCAGGTCGATCTTGAATATTCTGTTGTTATTGTTGTTTCTTTTATTTTTCTGTGTATGCATATGTGTGTGTGTGTGTGTGTGTGTAATTTTTTAGAAGAACATTAATTTTGTATTTAAATAACTCGGTGAGGGTTCTCCATATAGCGGGTATTCCCCATCTCAAGTGGTTTGGAGTTGAGACGGATTACAATGTCATGGTAATTGACCTTCTTGGACCTAGTTTGGAGGATTTGTTCAACTACTGCAACAGGAAACTTTCCTTAAAAACAGTGTTGATGCTTGCTGATCAAATGGTAAGTATGAGACTCTTTTGTGATAAACAGTTAGCTTTCAGGTTTTTTATATTTAATTTTCTCCCTTTTCTACTTTTGCCTCTGTTTCTTCTCAGATTAATAGAGTAGAATATATGCATTCAAGAGGCTTTCTTCACCGTGATATAAAACCTGACAACTTCTTGATGGGCTTAGGACGCAAGGCAAATCAGGCACAGTTTTTTTTTTTTTTCTTGTATCTTATGTTGGAAATATAACATGCTCGTATTCGTTAGACTACAAGGACAACCACCTTCAGATTTGAATTTCCGGTTATGATAAGAATATTTTATCATTGCTGGGAATAGGACTTTGTAACACTTGAAAGATATGAAATAGTCTAGTATCATTTGTGTTACTTTTTTTGTTAATTCTATTGTTACAGGTATATGTCATTGACTATGGTCTTGCAAAGAAGTATAGGGATCTTCAGACTCATAAGCACATCCCGTACAGGTGGTTTTTTTTTTCACTTCTAAATACTGAAATTCAGACTTGAAGTTCTCAAGATTATATAATTCTCATCATGGTACGTGACTAGGTTTTTACATGCTAGATTAGAAAGTTACTTCATGGTCTATATTCAACTTGGTGTTCGTTTTGTCCATGGAGGCAAGTCATGCTCCCTTAGCATTTTTCTATCTCTTGCTTGCTCAAATTTCTTTTTAATTTTTACCTATTATCTCCTGTCTTTGTATCAATATTGTAGTGTCACCCATGCGGTAAACATGTTCTGACTATTCGGTGCAATCCAACTTAGTCCAAAATGCATTTGTTTGTGAAACAACTAACCAATTTCTTTGCTGCAGAGAAAACAAGAATCTCACTGGCACAGCTCGTTATGCAAGCGTTAACACTCACCTTGGAATTGGTAACTAAAGTTACATTGTGGCACAACTCTTAGAAGTAAATCATGTATCATAGATGCAAGTTTACTTGTTACTTTTATTGACATAAATTCTTCTCTTTATTGGCAGAGCAAAGCCGAAGAGATGATTTGGAATCCCTTGGTTATGTGCTCATTTATTTCCTGAGAGGAAGGCACGCTCATTTCATTCATTTTTTTATGCATTTGCTGATGATGTTTGATTGTTAATTGTTATTTAATCTTTGTTCTTAGTTTTCTTCACATTGATTTTGTTTCAATTTGGACAATTTCTTTGCTTCAGCCTTCCCTGGCAGGGGTTAAAAGCTGGTACAAAAAAGCAAAAGTATGATAAGATTAGTGAAAAGAAGGTATCGACCCCTATAGAGGTATGATCAGTTATTCCATGCTTAGACAAGTTTGTTCCCTCTAAGAAACTCGGTTGAGTTACATCTGACTAATGTAGGATCACTAGTTCTTGTACACCGGCCTGCTCTTCATCTATATGAGGCCAGGTCTGATCTTTGTATTCGCTCTGTCCATTTTATGGAATGTTTAATAAATACTATTAACTTTTTGAAGCAATTTGAATTCAATGGCACGTTGATCCTTGTTTTGGAAAGGAAAAAGTTTCCTATTTGTTTGAGTTTAATGTAAAAAAAAAAAAAAGGATATAGAATTGTTTGTTTTATTGTTATAGTGAAATTTAATTTGGCTTAACAAATGGAAAGTGAAATTTAAAGTTGACAAAGGGAATACATCGATCAAGGCTGGCTATGGTTGGCATGTGATCCTTCTGTGTTAGTCCTTATGATTCTTATTCTTGTCTCTTTGGTCAGTAATATTGGTTTGTGTTTAACAGGTTCTTTGTAAGTCATATCCGTCTGAGTTTGTGTCTTATTTTCATTACTGCCGATCTTTGCGGTTTGAAGATAAACCTGATTATTCATATTTGAAGAGGCTTTTCCGAGACTTGTTTATAAGAGAAGGTTAGTTATCATCATCGTGGCTGCCTTAATGCTGACCTCTGTGTACAGTATTCTGATATCCATTACTCTCTCACACACATGCATGTGCTTGCACATACGCTCAGGATGCTCTCAAATTAATTTCTCTTCAGAATACCAACTCTATAGTTGTTTTCTTGTTTTCTTTTTCTTTTTATGGTTCTGATATTTGCACTGCTGCAGGTTATCAGTTTGACTATGTCTTTGACTGGACTGTATTGAAGTACCCAAAGATTGGTGGCAGCTCCAGAGGGCGGGTAAGTATTTGTAACCTTCTAGCTCTATGTTAGTGTTATCTTGGGAATATTTTACTCAGCAATTTAATCTGTATCTCAGCATTCCAGTGGAAGGGCAGGTTTAGCTGCTGGACCAACCATTGAAAAACCTGAAAGAATCTCAGGTTTGCTTACATAACTAATTTCTCATTAGACCGTATATGATACCTGATTGTTGGAACTGAAGTATTGGATAATCAACTATTTGCTTTAGAAGATGGTCACTTGAATTTGTTAAAAAACAGGTCATTTATGAAATGGCAAAAGCTATACGATGTAAATGAAGATGGATTTTTTTTTTTTAAAGTTGTCTTTGAAAAAGAAACATCTTTTTCGTTTTTACTACTTATGATAGTAAGCGTTCTGTCTATGAATCCCTTATGCTTTATTCTCCTTGATAACATTCAGTGGGAAGAGAGATTCGGGATAGATTCTCCGGTGCTGTTGAAGCATTTTCGAAAAGAAATATTTCAAGTACCAGTCCTCATCTTGATCATTCTACACACAGGACTGTTGATGATGGGGCTTTGCCAAAGCATGCGGTGAGCTTTAATTTCCTTTCAGATATTTTCTTTTATCTAGCCTATACTATTCTGTATGAAAATCTCTCTAAAAAAGATATCTTACTGATTGAAAAAGTTCATTGGTCATAAATGCCATTTTTAGCTGTATTATGGCAAAATTTTAGACCCACTTTTTGTCCTTTTTATGAAGGCCAATTAAAATATTGCATCTCTTTGGCCCATTTTGAACATTGTTATCATCGTTGTGCATTTTCAGCTCCCTGATTCAGATAAAAGACGCAGTTCTTCTCGATATGGTAGCACTTCAAGAAGAGCTGTAGTAGCAAGCAGGCCTAATTCATCCATTGAAGCTAACGACGCACTACAAAACCGACTAGCATCAAGTGGTGGCCGCATGTCTACCACACAAAGAATTCAACTTGCCTTTGAATCTAAGACATCTAGCCGAGCCACCCCTGTTAGAGGAAGTCGTGATGATCATCCTCTTAGAAGTTTTGAGCTCCTCTCAATTTGGAAATAATGGCATTGAATGTCAATCCTGAGTTGATGTTTCCAAGAACTTATAATCTCACTCTGTATATGGGATATCTCACCAGATTCACTGCCTCTACAGATCATTTAACTTACCTTACCCCATTGCCAATATTTTTTTTCCTCAAGTTGTCTCCCACCAGAAGTGTAATGTGTTTTTAAACAGCATGAAAGAGAACTTGTGTATCGGAACTTCGGAACTCAATTTGTCATATGCAACCTGAATAATGGCTGCAATATGATACTGTTCCATCTGTTTTTTTCCCGTGTCATGAAAATTAAACCACCAGCATTTGGTAATTGTTGCTGGTTTTTAAATGGAAAGCTTCTACTTCTACAGTTCTTCCTCGACGACTTTGCCGTTGCCAAAAAGAAAGAAAAATTTACAAAAGGAGGGAAGGAGGAGAAGAAGAGATAACACAGAGAATAAGGAATGAGAGAAATCTATTCAATTGCTTAACCATCATTTCAGCACTACTGACTTGTGCTTAGTAGTGTGAGTAACGGCCTCAAAAACCGCCTGGCAACTAACAATCCAAAACGGATCGTTTTGTTGTTAGCAGTTTTTCCCAAGTACGACCTTGTATTATTGCAACTAAAACAAACACAAAAACGCAGCGTTCGGCTACAACATTTAAACTGAACTTAAAATAACAGAAATTCAAAACATTTGCAGCCTCGATCACTGCCAAACTTCCCTTCCATAACAAGTACTCTTCTCGTAGAGCTGATCCTTGTCCTTCCCATTCCACTAGCACTTCATTAATCGCTTGATTTCCCCTCTTAGTCATCCTTCTCTCAAGAATTCTTATTGGCTCCTTCAGAACTGATCCATCTGAGCCTGTAGGAGGTAGCACAGGCGTATTGACTGCTGATCCATTCGAGTTTCCGATAAATCGACAAGGGTACTAAATTTATACTAGCCCCTAAATTGCAAAGGATTTTGCTACGATATTGATCCCCTATATCTATTAAAATCATAAAACTACTCGGATCAAATTTCGGGGGTATTCTTGTTATGCTGTGAGTTGAGATTACTATGTTAGGCACTGATTCAACTACCTCCTCGATTGGTTCATGGTGCGCAGCTTCTTATTTGTTTTGTAGGTACGTCAACATCTTCGAGAATCACTTCCTCTTCATGGATGGGCTTGTTTGCCTACTTCAATTTCTTGCTTGATCGCAACGTGATCACCTTTACATCAATTTATTGCCTGATCGCAACGTGATCACCTTTACATGCTCCTTCCCATCTCTCTGAGGAGTATTTCTTGTATTGCTGGGGAGATTTTGACCATTTTGTTTTTGAAACATTGTCATCAATTGGCTCATTTAATCACAAAGGTTATCCATTCGATATTCGAGTTGGTGACATGTTGCTTGGACTTGTCGAATATCCGTCTTCATAGTCTGCATTTTCCCCTCTAGTCGGTCGAATCTCTTACCACATGCAACATGGTCATTTCCCACGGCTCGTTGTTGTCATGAGGGAGGTTGGTAAGGGGGATTTTGTTGAGTTTGGGCTTGATTTGCACCTCCTTGATTACTTTTGTCGAAACGTTTATTTTTGGGAAAGACAAACATGTCTTGAACAATATTTTAAAAAACGAAATATGAAGTCGCCACCAATCTTTTATATAGTGTGATTGGATCACCACAAAACGTTTAAAATCCATTTTCAAAAATATTTTGGTCTTCGAAATCCAGAAAATGGGTTCGGAAGTCGGTTACGTGTGAGGAAGGATTAGCACCCTCACACACCTAAAATTGGTACCATATCAATAATTATCCAGTCTTGATTTGTTAAAATTTTGAAAACTCGAGTAAAATTTAAAATACGATCCTTAAATGCATGATTTATTCGTTTAAGAAAGAAATAGATTTTCGTGAGAAAGTCTCGTTATTTCAAAATGATCGATGAAAGAAGTCACGTCCAGTGAGTTAGGACATAACATCTCGAGATACAAAAATAACGAGCACTCTTTCGTTGCAAATTTCAAACCTTTAAAAAGGGTATTTGATTATTCCGGTTTAAAGAAAAATCGCGCCTAGTAAGTTGAGCCACAATTTTTCAAAACCCGAATTAGAGGAATATTGTCTTGATTTAAAATATTTGTATTTTGGAGAAAATCATAAAGGAAATTTAATTTTAAAGATGAATACATAATTTAAACTTGAATGTGCGATTTATTAGCAAGATTAAGTAGGACAATTAAGTAGATAAGTAAATGCGAAAATTAAGCATAGGATAAAATAAGAAATATAAAGAACCGCGATCAAAATAAAAAAATAAGATTAAAAATACGAAAAATAATAATTAATATTATGTACGAAAATCGAAAAAAAAAAGGAAAAAACGTGATCGAAAATGAAGTTTCGGGGAATTCGAGGTCAAAATGAAAATTTGGAAAAGTTTAGAGGGTAAAAATGTAATTTTAGGAAAACTCGAGGTCAAAATGCAATTTGGAGAAATTTGGAGTTAAAACATGATTTTGGATAAGTTTAGGGTCAAAATATAATTTTGGAGAAGTTTAAGGGTTAAAATGCAATTTAGGAAAAGTTTAGGGGTTATAATGTAATTTTAGAAAAGTTTAAGGTCAAAATGTAATTTTGAAAAAGTTTAGGTGGTCAAAATGTAATTTTGGAAAGTTTGGTGGTTAAAATATGATTTTTGAAAAGTTTGGTTGTTAAAATATGATTTTTACAAAGTTCATAGGCCTTCTAAGCAATAAACCGAAAAAAAATTGACACGTGGCAACCTCTCATACATCAGGAAGTCAAAGGACTAACTTGTAAAGCTTTCAAAATTACTGGACAAATTTTAAAACAATAAAAGTAATCCAAAGACTTAATTAAAACAAATGAAAAATGCGGAAGGAACAAAGGAGAAATTTCCCCATTGTTTAAAAAAAAATTCATTCTCGTAAGCCAAAACGACGTTGCAAAGAGGGGGTACTTAAGATAAATTTTTGAGAAAAAAACTCATTTTATTCATTTGGTTTTCAACAAAAAAGCTTTCATTTTCTCCTTCTTTCTCTCCATTCTCTCAAAAAACCCCAAACCTTCCATGGTCGATCGTGAGCCACCCATCAGTTCGTCGCCTCCAATCGTCTTCCGGTACCGTAAGCCTCCGTGTACGGCGATCAAGGTAAGCAAAAACCCCTTTTTCACTTTCCCCTTTTTTTAAAACAACAGATCCAAACTTAGATCCAAATGGATCTAGCCTAGATCTTTAAAAAACGAAGGGATTTGAAATCTTTTTTTTTTTAAATCAAGTTCGATTCTTCCTTTTTTATTTTTTTATAAAAATTTATAAAACAAATCTTGAAAACGAATCTGACTTTTTCGTTTTCTCTAAAAATGGATGTAAAACATCTTTTTGGGTTTTTAGACATAATAAGAAGGATATTTTGAAATTTCATTTTTTTCATTATTCCTCTTTCGAATTTGATTTTTTTTTTTTTGTGTTATTTCATGTTTGTTTGTTCTTTTACAGCCATGTGAACAATGGAGTCCCTCGTGAACATGGAATGGCTCGGAGGGACTTCGTTCACGATGGTCGACAGTGGTGGTAGATCAAGTTCGGGTTTGACCCTTCAAATCTCTCTTTTATTATTATTATTATTATTATTATTATTATTATTATTATTATTATTATTATTATTATTAATTGTTTTAAAATAAATAATAAATGGTAGTAATAATAGAAATAGTAGGTGCATTAATGCGTATTTACAATGGAAACGTTTTAAAATTCGAACAATAAATAACAGTAAATAAATAATTAATACATATATTTCTTATACCTTGAGAATATTAAATGCTTGTGGAATGTGATAGTCTTTTAATGTCTCTTATTGCTTTGCGAATCTGTGCTTTTCTTCTTGATTTTAAAATGCCCTCTTTTTACTGTATTGATGTTGAAAAAAGACTTGTCTTTCTATTTTTATTTCAAATGTTGAAGATCTGTACCCATTACACATGAACTTAATTCAACTTTTATAGCCTTATTACAATTTTGCTATTTTGTTTCTTGCTATCTAAATCCTGTCTTTTCTCCTTGCAGGTACCAATGGTGGTGGTGTAGCCTTCAATGGTGGCAAGGGCAACTAAAGCAACTTGTTATTGATGTGGCGAGCGCTAAGTGGGCAAAGGAGGGTGGTTGGTGATGTAAGTAGAAGATTTAGGGTTTGACCTAGGGTAGTTTTGAGTTTGGGCCAATGTAGTTGTAATTAGGCATGGGTATTGGGTTTGTAAAAATGGGTCTTGTAAATTGGATTTTGGTTTAGGTAATTGGGTCATGGGTTTGAGTGTTTGTAACTTGGACATTATTTATTTTAAATTTAAATAAATTTAAACTTAAAATAAATTTAAAAATAGGTTCAATTTGGGCCCGAACAAATTGGGCTGCAACAGCTGCCCCTCTTTGCTCGTTGCTGTGTAACAGGAACGGAGCAAAGAGCAAAAGGAGGCCCAATTTTGTCAGGTCCTATCTCTTTGACGCTTTTTCATTTGGCCCACCTTTCGCTTTGTCGGTCGTTCAACTTCGCTGCATCCGCTTCTCTACATTTTAGGTGTTGTGATTCCATCTCACTTTGAGGAAATTTCAAAAAGACAAAATTTGCTACTGTAACTTTACTCAATTCACTTGCAACTTCAAGGAGATCGAGATTCATCATCGTAGTCTTTGGATTCAATCCACTGACACCTCTGGTGCTTTGTGTTGTGGCTTCATCTCTAGGTCGACCTCATTGTATTTCTCCGAGAAGATGGGATTTGAAATTCCACTCCACTCTACTGCAACTTCAGAGAAATTGATATTCGCTTTTGTGAGACGGTAGCTTGAGTCTGCCATCTTGACTTGAGGGTAAAAGATTAAAATTTTTTAAGGATGTTAGATGGTTGCAATCTGCCCCTGGCTCGGGGTAAGAGATTGGCTGATAGTGATATGCCCCTGGCTCGAGGTAAAAGATCAATTGGCTGCAATTTACCCCAAGCTTAAGGTAAGAGATTGAATGGCTACAATCTGCCCCAAGCTCGGGGTAAGAGATCGAATGGCTACAATTTGCACCAAGCTCGAGGTAAGAGATCGGTTGATGGTGATTTGCCTTAGGCTCGGGGTAGGAAATCGGATGGCTGTAATTTGCCCTAGGCTTGGGGTAGGAGATTGACTGATGGTGATCTGCCTCAGGCTCGGGGTAGAAGATTGAATGGTTGCAGGTGAGCTGCCCTTTCAAGTTTTCAACTCACGTCTTCTTAGGTTTTGAGATGCCTTTTACGAGTTTTCACCTCGACCTCTCCTTTTCTTTTCCCTCTTTTTTCTATTTTATTTTTCCTTTTTTCTTTTCTTTTCTTTTATTTTTTCTTTTTTCTTTCTTTTCTTCCTTTATTTATTTATTTATTTATTTTTCATTGAATCCAAGTTCACAAAGTTGGGCAGGTCTTTGCCGTCCATTTCGGTCAAAATCAAAGCTTCTCCAAAACTTTCTTCACTTCATAAGGCCTTTCCCAATTCAACATCCATTTTCCTTGGAAGAATTTTGTAAGCAAGATCCTTTTTAAAACCAATGCTCTCTAGTGACATTCTCTAGAGCGAATCCTTCTTTGTCGTAAACCCTTGTTATTTGAATCATGACAGATGACTTTTAGTATCTTTTCTTCAATCAAGTTTAACTGACTACATCTGGATTGGATTCATTCTGCTTTATCAGCTCTAACAAAATCTGGAGGGAAAGAAACTCGACTTCAATGGGTAGGATGACTTTCATTCTAGTGAGAAAGGTGTTGCCCCCGTAGATGTTCTGATAGAAGCCTGATAAGTCTCGAAGACTAATAGTGATTTCTCATGCCGAGCCTTTGTAGGTCTCTGTTATGAATCCTTTTGATGTTCTTATTGGTCACATTCAATGCCCCATTCACTTTTTTTTTACGATGTGGTGCTGAGTCATTATACTTGTTCTTAAATTGGCTGTAGACTTTTGCTATCATGCTGTTGCTCAAATTCAAGTCATTTTTGGATATTATCCTTTTTGGCATCCCGTATCGACATATAATCTCATTTTCAATAATCTACTTAATCGTCGATTGGCATAAGAATTAGTAATAAATGATCATGAGGATGAATTGATGCTCATTAGAAACTTTTTTACAAAGTTGGCTTGGTAATGTCCATGCTTCATAGAAATAGGTCACGATTTGAAAAATGAAGGAGAATAAATTTTCAAGATGCCCTTTGCGGGTTTTTGTCTTGACTTTCCTTTCTTTTTTCTTTTTCTTTTTTTGCCTTGGGTTTCAAGATATCCTTGGCAGGTTTTTATCTTGACCCTTTTTTTTATTTGTTTTGTTTTTCTTTTTTTTTTAACACGTCGAGCCTCAATTTTTGAAGTTTCTGTTGAATTTGATTTCATTCTTCCTTTTATGGGAGCCTGTGTATCACGACATCGGTTCCTTAAACTTAGCATGCTTTGATAGGATCATGCAAAGACCTTTGGATTCTCGAGGTAGCTTACCTTGTTTCTACAAAGATACATGTCTCGATTCTCACTTAAAATCACAACTTTTCAAGGTGATGTTTGTTTCGTGTCTTGCGCAACCATCCGTAGCAGATCGGGAGACAAGTTACATTCTCGATCATTTTCAAAGCTTCAAAGTTTTTCTGGACGCATGTCTTACTTAAAAAGGTCTAAGTCAATAGTAGTGTCGCTCGTGTCTTTGATATCAAGGGATCCAACATATGGGTAAGAGAATGAATTTAAGAATGAACAACTATTTGGCTGAAAAAGAAATACAAGATGTTTACCAAGTGAGACATAAGAAATGCATCATTTTCATCGAAATAAAAGACAATGGTCATGTGCCCTTTATAAAAGGATCCCTATTACTCTCGGACTTCGAGTGATAAGTGTGTTCTGAATATTTTTCTGGAAAAATCCTAAAACTACAGGAAGCTCCTCCACAGGCTAGTTGTCCAAAACACTTCCGAGGGTGTAAGGACGAACTCTTAACAAGTTCCACTCTCCACATGACTTTTTCTCAAATTTTTATCATTCCCCATCTTGATTTATCATGTTTCCTCTCAGCTTTTATTTAGGGTTGATGACTCTCTCTCACATGAGTGTTTCAAATATGGGGGATTTCATTAAAATTTAATGCATGAAATGCAATGCAAATGAATGGTAAAATGCATGCAAAAAGGCGTTGATTCTAGTTCAATTCCGTTTATAACAACTTTACTAGAAAACAAATTCCTATATATAAAGCAAATACATGTATGGTCGTGCCTTAATGCTCAAAGTCCTAATCTTCCAAGCTAATTTGCTTCGGTTTGATCCTGATTTCCAGTCCAAGGTGCCGGTCTTGAATGGCTAAAGTCTGCAAATTGTTAGCAGTTTCTTGCATTTGGTGAAGTCATTGTTTGCGACATGAGCCCTATCTCAAACTTACCCCTAAGAGCGTTGGAGTCATTCCTCATTTATTTCCAATTTCTTTGGTGAAGTCCTCTTGTCTTTGAATAGCCATAAATTCCTTTGATGGAAAGTAGTCCTCAGAGAATATTCGACAAGAGATCTTTTCTACTTTCCAAAAATAACCCCAGAACAGTACTAACAAAAATTGTGCACCAATACACCTTCTTTTTCCCTTTCTTCGACAGGTGTTTTCTAGCTAAGATTGTCAAAACATGAGTGATTCTTTTGACAAGTCGGGCAAACAAATATCCAACCACATCCTCTACATGCCCTAATATTTTAGGGAAGACGACTACTTCATACGAAGATGTCAACTTTCTTTCTTGTATCTGAGTGTACTATGTCTTACAAGTTTTTCAAAGCAATGTATTCGTTCTCTTCTTTTTCCTTAATCAGGGTTGCAACCCAATGCTCGCTTGTCTAGAATAAGCTTTATTATTCTGAACCCTCGGGTAGTGGAGGGACATATCGTTTTGTTCACGTTTCTGAAAATGAAACAATCTAGCTTGAGTAGGTAAGGCAGATCATCAAATTCGAACTAGACATCTACTTAATTTGTCTTCCATGCTTCTTTTAGCTCTTGCAAACTGATATGGATTTCATTTATTTGGGTGTAATCTTGAATCCCTGATATGTACCCCTCTGATAGATCATCACTTTTATCTTTGACCATATATGCACGACCATGTTGACTTCTACCTTATCAAGAAATTCGTTTTCTTATGACCAGTTCTCTATCTGGCAATAGAACGTGAATCAACACTTTTTTTTATGAAAATGTAATGCAAACAGATTCAAAATAAGTTAGTACAATTAATAGAAGAATAACTTGCAATTAAAAGCAAAGAAACAAGAATATAACCGTGTCTCTTACCTTGTTCGAGTAACCACTGAAGGTTTGACATAATCTCACTCAAGGTAGGCTTGTATAGAATTACACAAGTTAATAAAATGTGCTACTTATGAATGCATGAATGCATAAGAAAGGTATTGACTTATAGCTCAATTCTATTAGAAAAACCTTACTAGAAATCAAATTCCTTTACATAAAACATATGCGTATATGGTCATGTCGCGGGGTTCAAAAGACTTAATCTCCGTAGGAAGTCATTCAAATAGTCCTGGCTCGTCTTTGACTTTCGGTCTACAATATCATATTGAAAAGGTTGAGTGATCAGTCACTTCTCGTACTTAGGCCAAAGCTCGGATGGTTACGCTATCTTTGTTTTCGTCTTGCTCATTTGGCAGATCATCGATTTTCATTCTCTTTCTTTCTTTGTCATGTAAGCCTGACCATATTGTCTTCTATTTCATCAAGGTACCCGTTTTCTTATGACCCGCTTTTCTATTTAGTAATTGAGCTTAGAACTATACCTCTCTTTGTATGGGGATGTAATGCAAGCAAAAATAATCAAAAAGGCAAAAGAGAACACAAGTCAATATAATAACAAAAAACGGATATAAAATAAAGATTCTAGTCTTGGGAGACTGCTAACAACTTGGTGTAATTCTATCCTAAGGCAAGCACTTAAGGCTCATTATATGCGGTTCAAGTTCTAGAGTAAGGGTACCTAAACTAGTAGATTTCTCGATCCTTACCCATTACATGCTCATACGGATGAGATCGATTTAGGGGGACACATTTCCTACATGTTTGCACGGAAGTGAAAACTTCACGAAAACATGGGTACGGATGTAATCCTGAAAGTGATCCACTATCCTGCACGGAGGTGAAAACCTCATGAAGGAATAGTTTCCCACTTCCACTTAAAGGGACAATAACAGATACATATGAATGCAAACTTATACTAGCAGGTATCGACATAATAAAGCATCACCCGAAATTTAAAGGATCGTATTTTAAACAAAATCGAGTGTTTAAAAATTTTAACAAAAGACCCGAAAATAATCAACTTTTGGCTTGACTCTCTTTTATTTTAAAATATCTCCAGTGGAGTCGTCAAGCTGTCGAAACGTTTATTTTTGGGAAAAACAAACAGGTCTCGAACTATATTTTAGAAAACAAAATATTGAGTCGCCACCAATCTTTTATATGGTGTGATTGGATCACCACAGAATGTTTAAAATCTGTTTTCAAAAATATTTTGGTCTTCGAAATCTAAAAAATGGGTTCGAAAGTCGATTACGTGTGAGGAAGGATTAGCACCCTCACACGCCCAAAATTTGGTACCATATTGGTTATTATCCGGTCTTGATTTGTTAAAATTTTGAAAACTCGAGTAAAATTTAAAATACGATCCTTAAATGCATGATTTATTCGTTTAAGAAGGAAAATCAATTTTCGTGAGAAAGTCTCGTTATTTCAAAATGATCGAGGAAAGAAGTCACATCTAGTGAGTTAGGACATAACATCTCGATATCCAAAAATAACAAGCATTCCTTCGTTGCAAATTTCAAACCTTTAAAAAGGGTATTCGATTATTTCAATTTAAAGAAAAATCGCGCCTAGTAAGTTAAGGCATAATTTTTCAAAACCCGAATTAGAGGAATATTGTCTTGATTTAAAATATTTATATTTTGGAGAAAATCAGAAAGCGAATTTAATTTTAAAGATGAATACGTAATTTAAACATGAATGTGTGGTTCATTAGCAAGATTAAGTAGGACAAATAAGTAGATAAGTAAATGCGAAAATTAAGCATAGGATAAAATACGAAATATAATAGAATTGCGATCAAAATAAAAAAATAAGATTAAAAAATAAGAAAAATAATAATTAATATTATGTACGAAAATCGAAAAAAAAGAGGAAAAAATGAGATCGAAAATAAAGTTTCGGGGAATATGGGGTCAAAATGAAATTTTGGAAAAGTTTAGAGGGTAAAATGTAATTTTAGGAAAACTCGAGGTTAAAATGCAATTTTAGATAAATTTGGAGTCAAAACGTGATTTTGGAAAAGTTTAAAGGTCAAAATGTAATTTGGGAAAAGTTTAGGGGTTAAAATGTGATTTTTGGAAAGTTTAGGCGTTAAAATGTAATTTTGGAAAAGTTTAGGGGTCAAAATGTAATTTTGGAAAAGTTTGAGGGTTAAAATGTGATTTTGGAAAAGTTTAAGGGTTAAAATGTGATTTTTAGAAAGTTTAGGGTTCAAATGTGATTTTTGATAAATTTAAGGGTCAAAATGTGATTTTTTACATAGTTCAGGGGCCTTCTAAGCAATAAACCCAAAAAAAATTGACACGTGACAGCCTCTCATGCATCAGGAAGTCAAACGACTAACTTGTAAAGCTTTCAAAATTATTGGGCAAAGTTTAAAACAATAAAAAGTAATTCAAGGACTTAATTGAAACAAATGAAAAATACGGAAAGACTAAAGGGGAAATTTCCCTATTGTTTAAAAAAAATCTGATTCTCCTAAGCCAAAACTACGTCTTAAGGGGGGGTACTTAAGACAAATTTCTGAGAAAAAAAACTCATTTTATTCATTTGGTTTTCAAAAAAAAAAAAGCGCTTTCCTTTTCTCCTTCTTTCTCTCTATTCTCTAAAAAAACCCCAAACCTTCCATGGCCGATCGTGAGCCGCCCATCAGTCTGTCGCCTCCAGTCGTCTTTCGGTGCCGTAAGCCTCCGTGTACGGCGACCAAGGTAAGCAAAAACCCCTTTTTTTAAAACAACAGATCCAGACTTAGATCCAAACGGATCTAGCCTAGATCTTTAAAAAACGAAGGGATTTGAAATCTTTTTAAAAAAAAATCAAGTTCGACTCTTTTTATTTTTTTATAAAAATTTATAAAACAGATCTTGAAAACGGATGACTTTTTCGTTTTCTCTAAAAATGGATCTAAAACATATTTTTGGGTTTTTGAAGATAATGAGAAGGATATTTTGAAATTTCATTTTTTTTCATTATTCCTCTTTCGAATCTGATTTTTTTTTTTGTGTTATTTCATGTTTGTTTGTTCTTTTACAACCATGTGAACAATGGAGTCCCTTGTGAACATGGAATGGCTTCGAGGAACTCCGTTCACGACAGTCGACGGTGGTGGCAGATCAAGTTCAGGTTTGACCCTTCAAATCTCTCTTTTATTATTATTATTATTATTATTATTATTATTATTATTAATTGTTTTAAAATAAATAATAAATAGTAGTAATAATAGAAATAGTAGGTGCATTAATGCGTATTTACATTGGAAATGTTTTGAAATTCGAACAATAAATAATAGCAAATAAATAATTAATACATATATTTATTATACCTTGAGAATATTGAATGCTTGTGGAATGTGATAGTCTTTTGATGTCTCTTATTGCTTTGGGAATCTGTGCTTTTCTTCTTGATTTTGAATGCCCTCTTTTTATTGTATTGATGTTGAAAAAAGACTTGTTTGTGTATTTTTATTTCAAATGTTGAAGATCTGTACCCATTACACATGAACTTAATTCGGCTTTAATAGCCTTATTACAATTATGCTATTTTGTTTATTGCTATCTAAAACCTGTCTTTTCTCCTTGCAGGAACCAATGGTGGTGGTGCAGCCTTCAATGGTGGCAAGGGCAAGTGGAGCAACTTGCTGCTGATGTGGCGGGCGTTGAGTGGGCAAAAGAGGGTGGCTGGTGATGCAAGTAGCAGATTTAGGGTTTCACCTAGGGTAGTTTTGAGTTTGGGCCAATGTAGCTGTAATCGGTCCTAGGTATTGGGTTTGTAAAAATGGGTCTTGTTAATTGGATTATGGTTTAGGTAATTGGGTCATGGGTTTGAATGTTTGTAACTTGGACATTATTTATTTTAAATTTAAATTTAAATTTAAAATAAATTTAAACTTAAAATAAATTTTAAAATGGGTTCAATTTGGGCTCGGACAAATTGGGCTGCAACAACTTCCCTACTTGAGATTTGGATGATCCCTCCAACCGAAATTGTAGGTATTTGAGTAGGAATCTCGACCCCTATTATTTATGTAGCTTGCCTCCTCTGGTTGGTTTTCATAATGTGGCTCCACTCTTGCCAGATTAACTAGTGTCTCCAAACGGTTAAGCTTTTCAAGGAATCTTTGGAGTCGGCCATCATTGTTTTCTTCGCTCACCGCTTTCACCATTGGAGCCTTCTATTTGTACATGAATCTCTCATTAGGCCACATGTATGAATTCATGGCCATATATTCTGTGATTTTATAGGTTTGTTCATACGTATGGAACATAAAAGATCTGTTAGATGCTTCGTCTAAGCTCGATTTAATGTGTCCGTCAACACAGTTATAAAATATTTGTATTTGGAGCCACACTTGTAGTCCATGGTGTGGGCATTTTCTGAGCATTGACTTGAAACGCTCTCACTCCTCGTACAGGGACTCATCTTTAAATTGTTTAAAATTGGCAATTTCTCGCCTAAGTTGAATAGTTCGACTAATCGAGAAACATTTTTTAGAGAAATTTTTTCGCTAATCATTCCACGTAGAGATAGAACCCGATTCTAGCGAATTCAACCAATCAGTCGTATTATCGCATAGTGAGAATGGGAATAATTGAATATGCACGGCATTATCGGATATCCCATTGTACTTGAAAGTGTTACATACTTGAAGAAATTGCTTCAAGTGTTGATTCGGGTCTTCAACCATGCTCCCTGTGAACTGAAGCGTATTTTGGATCCTCTGGATGGTGGTCATCTTTATCTCAAAATTATTTTCATTAATTGTCGATCATTCTATGCTTCCTTGCATCGCATCTAGTGTAGGTATGGCACACTCACACAATGTCCTTTGTTCCATTGGGACTTCTTCCTGTATATTTCTTTGTTGCTCTCTTGGCTCTTCAAACAACGGATTTTTCCAAGGTAAATTTAATTATTGTGGGTGGATCATTGTTCATCACTGGACGGTTGCATCTAAGTATTTGCTCCGGATTTGGATACAGTTCAATTGGAGTGTTAGAGTTTCGAGTCATAAACAACCTTAAAAGAAAATAAAAATAAAAATTAAAAAACAAAAATTAAAAATCGTATCTATACATCCTAACATTTCTACTTATCTTATTAATTGTAAAAAAAATATTTTCAAAATTTATTGCCAATACCTCTCGACACGACGCTAACAACTTGACCCCCTATAAATGCACTATTGTTTATAGTTAAAATATAACACCAAAAAATATAAGAGTTAAGAATGACGGTGCCCACAAGTGTACGGGTCAAATTGTAATATAGTTTGGTACAATGAAATATTTTAGAAGTATTCTGAAGATCGTACCCAAGGGAAGATGGAATAAACTATGAAAATGCTTTTACAATAATAAGTCTAAATAGTACTAATTAATTCCTATATTACAATAAACCATAAAATAGATAAATGAGATAAAAATAAATAACAAAAATAAATAAATAGGAAAAACAAACAAACAACTTAAAAGCAAAAAACCAATTAGGAAGATTAACTCATTTCAAGGTTTGTAACTAACTCTAGATTAGGGTTTTAGGATGGATTTACTATCGATTAGTCAATTATTACCTCCAAATGTCTAATTAACTAATCGATTGGTTGATACTCGCTTATCTCTCGACCTCACTTTTTTAACCAAGATAAATTACAATTTATTTGGTTCGACTTATCTCTCGACCTCGTCTAGCTTATGATAACTTCTTAGGGTTGTTAATTTTAGTGGTTTAAGCACACATAATTTATACCAACTAATCCCTCTTGAGAAACCTTAAATCCTTTGTTAATCACATCCTCATCCACTTGTTAATTTCTCCTAAGGGATTTAGCCACTCGTGTTATTCATAATCTCTATTTTGCTTGAATAAATCATGTGAAGAACACGGTTGATTTGGAAGAGAAAAGAGATGTGAATAATCGAGGATTGTATCTCGAATGAGGAATAAAATAACAAATCACTTGATTGGAATAAAGAGTTAACTAGAATGCAAAAGAAATTAAACTAAAATAATTTAATTAAATAAAATAAACTCTTGAATCAAAACTGATTTCAAGAGGAAAAACAAAATAGTTATCAAAAAACCAAAAGAAAAATAATCTAAATCTACTCCTAAACTACTAAGGTTTTTGAAGGCATCTAGGACGACTTAGTTATGTCAAACCCCTTATGTCTTATTTATAGGGGTGTTGGTAGCCCAAATTAGGTTTTCGACAAGTCCTAGGTCTTCATATAAGTTTGATTGTGCGGACAAAAAATAATCTCAAATTACTTGGGCAAGACGTCGACGTGTGTCACACCACACCCCTTACGTGGCACGACATGACACCCACTTCCGGCTTTTGTCGTTTGCTTTGTGCCTTGACATCCCGAAAAGCTTGTGCATCACTCGTCTCTTGCTAACATATCAATTGGGTCTTTATATCTTCATCCCACATACTCAATTAAACTTATTAGCACAATCTAAGGCCTGTGTCGGCCTATTTGGTCACAACACTTACAAAATGTGTTAAAAACACTTATTTTATTAATATTTAATCCTACGATCTAATTACCAAAAATGAAATATAAAATCCTAATTGGTTAGAAAACAGGCTCCTTAAGTGGGAAATTGACCCAAATTAACTACTACTACATTTGAAGACAGATCAAAATACTGCAAAAATCGTATACCCAATGCACCAACTTTTGATTTTTTATTTATTTGAACTCAAGTTTTTACTTGCATCAAAATATATAAGTCACACATATATAGTTCATCGTCCACTCAGGATTAAGGTATAACACACTATGAGCATCACAAATGAATAAATCTATAAACGAATCTAGGATCTATTCTTACTTGGGTCTTACCCGATGCACTGTCAATCTAGATGATCACATTTATATTTCTATCTTGTAGGAGTCATCCACTCTGATGCTCAAAACAAAAAATCTCCCTAATTTGACTTGATGGACGACATATTAGTCTTTCAATCGGTTTGCTCATTTTCAATTAGACTAACAATATGTTTAAATTCATCTACCAATACAAGTTGTCTTTCCATATTACGATCCGACCACGTAATATAGCTTAGTATTAGTTAAACGTTATATAACTAGTAAGCCAATATTTGCTTTGCATTCAAAAAAATTATGACAATATACAAAGGGTATTAGTGTAACTAATAGATATTATTAAACCAATTTGTTCGAAAAATATAAATGTACATAGACAAAAATACTACACTTAAGGCACCAGATCCAATAAATAAGTGCAAGGTCCAAAGGCGATATTAAACACACATAAGTGCGAAACCTCAAACAAAACTTCAAACACAGGCTATAATCCTTAATTAACATGCCAATCATATCCTAATAATTCTCTAAGTCTAACTGGGCACATTACAATTTTAACTTAAAACATACCCATCAAGTCCATTAACACATACATAAACACATATCATATAAGGGCACTTTATATGCTTTAACATATTTATGATCAAATTCAAATTAATATAAACCTTATGAGCATGTTCATTTTTCACATGTAAAACATCATAGGTGCTTTACATTTACATAAACTTTTTCACATTTCTTTGAAGTCTTATACACATCCATTTCATATGATAGTTCCCAATATTGAAAAGTCATATTTTTATTGCTCTGTATCTTTTACAATACAATTTTCATGTTTTTAGCATAGTGTTGACTCTATTGTAAAACTTATCAATTCATTACATATTTGGCTTTAGTGATATTATTAACAGTTTTCATTTACAATCACACACATCATAATATTCTTTTTAACATATTCCTAGCAACCAAGGATTTCATACCACACAATTTATCTTTCTAATACCTCAAGGTTAAGCATTTTACCATACTACATTAACAACTTATTCCATATTTTTTAAGCCATGAATTTCACATATTTTACTTACAATATAAATCTCATTTATAACCTAATTACATTAATTTTTTCAATCTTAAGGCATAAGGGAAATAAGAGTAGTCAAGGTACTTACTTATCGGATGCTTTACAACACAAAACTATGCTTCCATACACTTGAATTTCACTTCCATCAAATTTGAAATTTCATTTCTCGTCGTTTCCCTATTTGCCATATTTAAAAATATAATTCAAAATTAACATATAATTTTCTAAGCTTTTTCAAAGTAATTAAATTCGATTAATAAGATAGGTGGGATGAAAATCACCATTAATTACCTTTTTGAAGCTTTCCCTCTCAAGCTTCATCTTCTCTCACTAAAATCATATACACCCTAGGCTGAAAATATGAAATGATGGCGAAATCCACGCAAGGAAGCTGATTGTAAGTGATTTCATCAAAACTCAAAGTTGGGTGTTGAGATTCTTGAAAATCCTAAAGAAAAAATTATGAAAAAATGAAGAAAAATGAGGGAACCCCATGAAGAAAGGGGGCTGGGGGTTCATTTTTCTTTCCATTCTACAGACAAAATTTCAACTCCAAAATCATGAATTGAAGCCCAATTTCCATATACTACAATCTAATGGTCCCAATAAATTTCACACCACATATGTTAAACAAATATTATTTCTATCATAAAATTCTTGATAAATGACCAAATTACCCTTTCATAGAGAATTACTATTTTGCCCTTTTCAATTTTTTGCATGATTTTTTCTCCATCATAGGAAGTTATCAACCTCATATCTCATAATTCACTTACAATATTAAATATAAATTCATAGATTGTAAAAGTTACATCTTTTCCCTTTCTCTCGGTAAAATTAGAAATTTTATAGTTTAGTCCTTCTACTTTCCAATTTTTTCAATTTGATCCCAAAGGTGGTTTTGTTCGCAACAATACATATTCCAACTTAACCTTAAGCCAATTAATCACTAATAACTCACTTTTCCCAATTTGGTTAAATTTTCATTTTAGTCCCCTAAACTTTTCAAAATTTCCATTTAATCATTTTTTACGTTTTCGCTTTCTAAATTTCTTTTCATGATTTATCATCTCAATTATAAACTTTTTGTTCATAAGATTCTTTTTTCCGACTCATTTTTCAATTTTTCACCGATTCACTATACCCGCTATCGAAATGTCACATCGAAATTTTTTTAGATATTACGTTTTATTTTGAATAAAAATATTTTTGTAAGAAAATAAGAATCCCGATGAAAACTTAACAGTAATTCTTAGATAATAATAAAAGTCATTTTATCCATGGAAAGATCTTCTTTCCAAATAAATAATTATGGAAGGTCCTGGAGAACATCCGACAATGACTTCCAATATTATATTACTCCAGAAGTGTTTTTTTTTAAAGAAATCATTTAATCTTTACAAACACATTTAACACAAAAATAATCAAACTAATATGCATATGGATAACTTTTGTTTTCAAGACGAAAATCCCGATGGAAACCCGACAATTGTTCTTAAAAAACTTATTTTCTTTCTCAATAAATAATTGTTAAATGTCTCGGTGGAATCCCGGCAATGACTTCTCATATTACTATTGTGTCGTATTATTATATCAAAATATTAAGAAGAAAAAATTATGACTGTGCTAAGCACTAATGATAACGATAGAAGGTAATCTAAATAGCAACCATAATATACCACAGGACACATGTAAATTTAGCCATTTCAAAGCTCTAAGTTTCCGTAACTTCAAGAACAGAATGGCATTCAACAACGTATAAATTGATGATGAAAATTATACCAATGGGACTAATGGCATTTTGAGATTTGGATATCACGATCCGGTTTTCCTTCAATTGTTTCTTCTCCCTTTTAAATTAATAAATAACTTAATGCATAGCAATTGATTGAAGCGACCTACTCTCTTGGACATGTTCTGCTAGAGCACCCAATAATATTTTCAACAATTTCATCTTTGGTGCTCTGGGAAGAAGGGAGGCCTTTACACAAGTCCCATTGTGAATTTCACCACCAATTCGTTTTATTATAACTTTGTAATTATCCAATCACAAAACAGAATTATGTGAAATTCCATCACTTAAAAAAGCATGAATTTCACATAATATTTTCGGAAGTTTTGGATTGTGATATACGGTAACCAAGAGCAACCAATATTTACAATCTCAATTCCAGCAAATATTTGCAGAATTGATTTACACACGACATCAAATGGAAGAATTATAGTGCACAATGCGTCAACTTCGGAAACATGAATGTTCAGTCATATCTACAAAAGTAGTGTGCATAGATTCAAGGGAACAACTCAATATTAATGAAGGAAAGGTTGGGGTTTTGTGTCTTTAGCTCATGGATTTCTAAGAGCTGCCAACCGCTTCTCAAGCTCATCAACACCCGAACTGCAAGAAGGAATTAAATATTATTGAACAAAGAAATGATTCAATCTCCTTCGGTTTCAAGGGAAAAAACAGAGAAAGGGATTGGATGATAACAAGTCAAGTATTGTTCTAAAAAAGACCGAAAACGATTGGCAGCGACACCTAATAGGGCCCAAATTAAGTACAGACTACAGAGCACAAAGTTCAAATCTAAGATAAGGAACTGCATAATATACATGGGTCTCCAACAACTGCAAAAATCAATCAACCGACAAAAACACAGGGGACATAGAAAAATACCTGCCAACACCTTCAGTATTCTTTCCTGCAATCCTACCTTTAGGAGCTGATGACAACTGCAAGAAATTTACATGGAAATTAGGCAGTTGCACAAAATATGATATTGACTCAATAAACCCCAAAATGGGGAAGGGAAGAAAACTACAAAATACCAACCTGTGAGGCAACATCAACACCAATTTCGTCTAAAACCTGTAATAAAGAAAACTCAGAGGTCATAAATATAATAAGATCTTTGTTATGAGAGGTACAAATGTCAAATATTTGACTTCACCTATCTTCATGCCCAAGAAAGCTTGTGCAAGCCCACAGAATATCCCTTCACTTATTTATTAATTTACACCATCAGACCCACACCCCACAACCCTTATGATTCAATCCATAAACCCCATTAGCTTTCTTTTTTGAAAAGAAAAGGAAAGAACCACACCTGATTTGTTAGGTCCTCAGTCTCATCTTCTGCCTCATCATCGTCCAGAGCATCATCTATAGCATCTGACATCATTTCAGTCTGCAAGCATGAAACTAAACTGTTGAATCCAGGAGCATGAACTAAATGACTGAAACATGAAATCTTTTCCACATTATATTCTCAAAAAGGAAAAAAAGAAGCATGATCTTACAGTCATATCCATCTGAGCAGACTGCTTCTGAAATTCCCGAATAACCTTTGCTTGTTTTTCGGGGGCCATTTGCTGCAAGGAAATCTCAGTCAACATGGTGTAAGAATAATTTAAAGGGGAGAAAGATTGTAGGATTGTATGTTCATGTGTATCTCCGTAGTACACAAACATGCATATATATAGTGATATATGGATGAATCTTACATATGAGACATCAACCAACAGTTCCTACTATAGGAAGCAACTTTCCCCTCTAAAGTAAAAGGGGAACGATTTGTAAACTAGTTACCAAGGACAAAGAGGTTTAAAATCCATATCATCATGTATATAAAAATACTAAAAGATACATCGTTACTGACCTTATTCATGGCTGACATTGCCTTGGTGGCACCTTTCATGCCAACAGCAACTGAAGATTGAGCATGCATTGCCTGTAAAAAGAAACAAGCGTTGTTAAAAGCACAAAGCAACAAGGTCTCCTGTAAAGCCAAAACCTATAAGAAATAGTAGAAGGGAAGTGGAGGGAAGGATGCGAACCTGCGTATGAGTTGCAATGCCTCTCATTTGAGCTCGACTACTTTGTAACTTAGCTATCTGCTGCCTAAGTCGTACTAGCTGCCGCGCTAGAGTTTTAGTTGCTGCCTGCACAGTATATATGGGGAGAAAAAAAGGGTACAAATCAAACAGCTTTAATCATTCAAAATCAATGAACTTGACACTCAAATCTCTAGGAAGAGACATATATGCAATCGAATTATGAAACTAAAAATACCTCATTTCCAGTTTTAGCAGTTTTTTTTATTTCAGCAACAAGTTTCTTTTCCTGCCATAGGGATAGATCACATCAGATTCAACTGTAAAAAATCTCAGAAAGATCATCACTATTCATTAGTTAGTAATTCGACATACCTCTAACTGTAAAGTTCCTATTTCCTTCTCTATACCTGAGCAAAGGCATATCGAGTTTTCAGATCAAAATAAAGCTCCAACTCCAAAATAATAATTCTAAAACTAACGCAAGAGTGATAACAACGGACTACAACAGTCCACATTTAAACAAAAACTAAAATCTTTAAACCAACTGACACAGAAACTTAATCATCAAATTAATGACTTTGTAAATGCAGACAAATTACTTTTATTATTATTTTTTAAGGAGAGAAAATGATTAAAAAAATACCTCTAGTAGCATGCGTCATTTCTCTCTTACTCTCGCGAAGAGCCTCTACAAACACACACGCACGCACACAATAACAATAATTAAAACAAACTAAATGTGAAACCATGATAGTTAAGCTTTGACAAGCAAAAGCGAATTGCAACCGAAGAGGGAAGAAATCGATGTAAAAATTGATTGTTCCGAAACATGAACGTTGAAGTGAAGAAAATTCAGTTAAAACAGATTTCCAGAAAGAAAAAGAGTTTCACCAAAACTCAGAAATTTATAGGATAAAGAAAATGGGAATTGCTAGATCGAATGATTAGGGCACCAAAAAGAAATAGGAATTAAATTACCTTTGGGATTGGGTTTTTTGCTGAAGATGTTCATTTTCCTTTTCCTGTTCTTTTTCCTGGGGATCTTTTCAGATATCTTAACAGCAATGGGTTCCAAACTTTGAATAAGAAAAAACAGAGAATTTTGTGCGAAGAAAGTCGCCCAGAATCTTGCGGGCTAATAATTATAAACTTAATAAATGGACCTATTTGCATATATAGGGGCTTTACTTTCATGAAAATACAATGAATTCCTTGTAGTTTTAAATCTTTAAGACGAGGTCCTCTAAGTAAATAAGATCTGTGTAACAAAAAAGTAAACCACATAAATCATTACCATTACCTTACAATTAGTAAATATTTTTTTGTATCATCTGATTTTAAAAGGTTAAATTATTAAAATAGTTATTTTTATTTATTTTAGGTTACATTTTAGTCATTTATATTTGAAATGTTAAGTTTTAGTCACTCATATTATCGCGTTGTAATATTTTAGCCATTGACCCTTTAACGGTGTAACAGTAAGCTGACGTGACATATTAAAATATCATTTCAAATAAAAATTTTAAGTTAATTTATACAATTAATCTCCATATTTTTTTCGTTTCGAGCAATTTAATTTTTTTTCTCTTATGTTCTTTTAACTTTATTTTTTTTATTTATTTTTCATTCTCTTCTACTTCTCTCTCTGTTTTTCTCCCTTCTCTATTTCTTTTAACATAGGGTTTTTTTTTATATTTTTCATTTGTTAGAACTAGTCCCAATACTTACATTTTTTGAGTAATTTAATTTTTCGAGTGAGGCAAGCTTGTAGACTAGTTTTAACAAATGAAAACACAGAAAATCACATTAAAGGAAATGAAGAAGGGAGGAAAACTGAGGGAGAAGCAGAAGAGAATAGAAAATAAATAAAAAAAGTTAAAATAACACAAAAATTTAAATTGCTCAAAATGAAAAAATATAGAGGTCAATTGTAGAATTTAATCTAAAATTTTTATTTGAAATGATTATTGACATTGTTAACGGTAATTAACGACTCATATTATCATTTCAAATATAAGTGACTAAAATATTACAATACGATAATGTAAATGACTAAAACGTAACACTTCAAACATAAGTGACTAAAATGTAACCTAAGACAAACAAAAATACTATTTTGACAATTTCCCTTTTAAAAAATTATAAAATGATTACTAATGTTATCATTTTTATTTTCTTAATCGAAAATCGTTAAAACACCTATTGCAGTTGACGTGGCAGTTACTTTAATGACATGTATTTTTAAGTTTTGAATTTTTTGACTCGTAAAATTTCATGTCATTTTGGGACTAAAAATTAAACATAATAAAAAAATTTAAAAGTGTAAAAAGCTTTAAACTTTTTCAACAAAATAATTAAGTTTTTGTTTTTATTTTACATTCATTTGGATACTTGAATTTTTAAAATGCGTTGAAAAAGTCATCAAACTTAAAAAAAAAAAAAAAAAAAGCAATTAAGCTCTAATTTTTATTTTGCACTCGATTGGATATTTAAATTTTCAAAATATATCAAAAATATTCTCAAACTAAAAAAAAAAAAACAATTAAGCCCTTTTTTTGCACTCAATTAAGTACTTAAACTATCCTTTATTTTTTTAGTTAAAGTCATCATATGTCACAACCACAACGTGACATGTGATAAAAATAATTAAAAGGCTTTTTAATGCATTTTATAATTTATTTTCTAATTTTTAATTTTTTATATTTTTATTAAATTTTAAATTTTATATTTTTTATATTTTTTTATCATATATCACGTCATGATTATGATATGAGATGACTTTAAATGAAAAAATTAAGAATAATTAATTTTAACAGTTAATTGTTAAAATTAATGATTAAAGGATTGACTGTATTAAGTGCAAGAAAAATAGAGGGTTTAAATGTTTTTTAAATTTGAGAGCTTTTTTATATTTTTTAAAAATTTAAATACTAATTAAGTGTAAAATAAAAATAAAATCTTAATAGTATTTTTTTTTTAATTTGAAGATTTTTTTTAATACGTTTTGAAAGTTCAAGTACAGTGAGTAAAAAAAAATTAAGGCTTAATTTTTTTTTTTTTAAGTTTGAGCGCTCTTTGCACCTTAAGCCTAAAAAAACCCATGGCAGCTTCTCCCACCGGTGGCACCATCGAACCCTTTCTTCCATGGCAGCTTCACTGATTCTTTTTGGGCTCTTGCGTTTTCCATTTCCCACCAACTTTCCTTAATCGATTTCAGCTCTCATCAAACCCTTTCCTTCCATGGCAGCTTCACCAGTTCTTTCTGGTTCAGTCGCTCTTCCAATGTCAGCCAACTTCTCTTTGTTTATCCGTCGACAGAGTCCACCACTGTTACTCAATTGAGGTTGGGGGTTACCTCCACTGATTCTCTGGTCGATGTATGTTGAGATTGGTTACAAGAAACAACACATGAACACCCCTCCACTGATTCTCTGGTCGATGTATGTTGAGATTGGTTACAAGAAACAACACATGAACAACTTTGATGGCAGCTATCATTACCCCAATGATGGTTGCACCATTGCTTCTAGGAGGTTGACCAGTAGCAACACCATTGAAGCACCAGCTATCACACTGCCAACAGGGCCTTCAACGATACCAGCATAGAGAGTGCACCTGCAGCTTTACCAATGTTTCCAATGTCACCATTGATGTCGGGTGTAGTGGCAACAACGGTGGTGGTGACAGTCTTGGTGTCAGCAACAACTGTTTATGCTTGCCTTCTATTTTTCAGCTTTTTCGCTTTTCCCCTTTCTCTACAATGGAAGAACAATGAAAGAGATGAAGCTGGAGCTTCAATTTTTAGGGTTTTAAAGCACCCAAAACGGTAAGTTTTGGGTTTAAAATTAGTTTTTCGTTTAATATATATTAACTCTAAAATGACATGGATATTATGTATAAAAAATTAATGATAAAAATTACATGGATATTAATTTAACAACCATGTCAACAAACTATTAATGTTTTAACGATTTTGAATTAAAAAACAAAAACAAAAATGATAACTTCAGTGATCATTTTGTAATTTTTTAAGGTAGAGTGATTTAATAATAAAATAATAGTAAAGTGATCATTTATATAGTTTACCTAAACAAATTAATTATGTGTCTTATTACAATTTTGAAGTACACATGAAAACTAAATTATTTTGATAAGATAAATTAGTTTTCTAGTTTTCTCTTATTTGGTATTATTGAGGCCCCCTTGTTTTCCTCCTCTGTTATCGTTTGCAAAGATAAGTTAGGCTCTTACCTTACTTCCTCGTTTTCCCTTAGCACAATGTTGGTTGAATCAAATTGTGTCATGTCAAACGAGGTTGATAGTAATAATCCAACTTTCGATCAGGGAGCAAGTCATAGTGTTTCGGTTCCGTAAATGCTCAAAAGTGAGGCGAGAGATGCCTTCTTCTAAATGATGAACCATTGGTTCACGCAATTTTTGGGAGCTAACACTCCAGCTCCACAACCTTCATCCCCAATAGTGCCTCCTACTACAACCCCTTGCCCTCAAAACTTAAATCTAGTAATTGTCCATTGGCCTCCAATTGAAAAAATTCAAAAATGTGAGGTTGAGGAATTCGAGGTAAAATAGATTATGATCCAGTTAAAGCTGAATATTGGCTGGAAAATACTTTGAGTGTTCGATGAAATTATGTGTACACTGAAAGATAGTTTAAGATATGTGGTATCATTATTGAAAGATGAGGTATATCAATATCAATGGTGGATGACGTTGATATCGATTGTTCCAAGAGACCACATGAATGGGGAGTTTTTCCAAACTTAGTTTAGAAAGAAATATATTAGTCGTTTGTCGAAAAGAAAAGGAGGAAATCTATAGCGTTGAAACAAGGTGACATGATTATCGCTAAATATGAACATGAATTTGTCCAACACAACAAATATGTCCGAGAATTGATATCCACCGAGGCCGAGATGTGCACCCAGTTAGAGTAGGGTTTAAATGAAGACATTTGAATGCTTGTTAAGGCTTTAAAATTGAAAGAATTTGTTGTGTTGTTAGAAATAGCCCAAAAAACGAAGAGATGTGTAACGAAAATAAGCAGGCTGAATTGAAACTCTGGCACACAGGTAAATGGAGTATGACTAGATCATTTCTAACTCCACCAAAGAAGTCAAGAAATGTTCACAATCGTTTCACTTCTTTGTTAGGGTTTTCTGGGAGAGATATGTCTAGACATAATCATTAAAGACCTCAGGCTACATTTGTGGGTAGTACAGGCAGTGTTCGGAATGCGAGTAAACCAGCTTACTAGCACTGTGGTAAGAACCATTTCGAAGAATGTCGAGCATAGATGGGAACTTTTTTTCGATGCAATTCCACTAAGAACTTCTTAAGGGATTGCCCGAGAAAATTCGGTGTTGTTGGAGATCAGATTGCCAAGCCAGTGGAAACTCCACCGAGAGGTAGATGACCTAAAAATAATAGCAACACTAAAGTTGGCCGAGTTGGGACCAAATATATAGCTATTAGATTTGAAGCTCGGGCGCCTGATTTGTCGTAATTCGTTGTAGTAGATTAAACTAGTTTTCGTACTTAAAGAGCATAACTATAAGCAATCTTATTATGTTTTATTTAATTTTTCTATTTTAGTTTCAATTTAATAAAAAATGTGATTTGAGCTGATTTTATGGCCTTAGAGGCCGAAAGAGGCCTAAGAGAAGACTAACGTATTTGATAAGTGTACAGGACACCATTCGAAAACATGACAACTCAAAGTTGGTTGCCATGTTGCAACATGAAAGTCCAACATCACAACATAGTGAGCAAAAGGCCAGAATCACCATACTGCCTTTGGTGTCGAGACATAGCTAGTGGATGTCGCGATGCACCCTTGAACTGAGTCTAGCCAAGCAATCTGCCTTCGATGTCACGTCATAACTAGTGGAGTGTCGCGACACCGACCCTGTACATGAAAGCATTAACGAGCTAAGGGCATTTTGACCCGCACAATGTATTTTAACGTAAAAATATCAGTCGACATCGATGACCAACGCTAATGTTAAAAAATGGCTTCATTAAACACGATTTAGGGGGATTTGGAGACAAACTATTTTTTTAGATTTTTATTTCGTTCTTAGTTTTCACTTAGGTTATTTTATGTTTTTGTAATCAGAAGATCCTATTTCCAAGTGAGATTTTCGCGAGTGGAGACCGTATAAATTAACATTTAAAACCCATTTGGACTATCATATAGGATTGTCATTAGGGAGGTAACGAAACTTAACAGAGTAACCACTTTGTAACAAAACGATAACGTAAGTAATTAAAACGTAATATTTTAAACATAAATAATTAAAATGTAATCTAAAACAAATAAAAATGACTATTTTTATAATTTATCAATATTATTTTAGATGAGGTTTGATCAAACCAAGTAGACCGTATAAATATCCGTATCTATGAATTGACCTCCACGCGCTTTGTTCGCTTTTTACTGTTTAATTTCGTAATAGAAAAAAAAAGTTAAATCTTTTATCTTTCATCCTTCTTCGCAGCAGCTTCCCATTCCTTTTAGTCTCTCCTATATCCACTCTCTCTGTAATAAAACCAAATACTAATAATAATACTCTGATTTCTCTGCTCTTCTGTTTTCTTCCTCTCTTCGTTTCTTTTTAATTTAAAAAATTTAAAAACATTCCATAGTACCCCCTACTTTTAATCAAATTCACGTCAAAATCTCATTATCTTCTTGGCATTTTTAATTTTTTTTCCGAACTGAAAGTTTACGGAAAGTACTCGAGAATTATCAGTTTCACTATTTGGAAGTAAAACGGGCTAAATTCTTTCGAGAATCGTCGAAGGATTTGGTATTCATTTTATTCATAACGCCGGCAGCTAGGGTTTTGGAGAACGGCGTATTTTAAACGTTTCTACTTCCGTTGAAAGAAAAAAAGGATTTTACCGTCTTTTTTCCTTAACTCTTTGAAGCAAGATTTTGTAATTATTTCCACGGAATCGTCAATTTACCATATTATTTCGGAGCGTGTTCTTTTTCCCAGTTAGAGAAATCTCTACTTCGAAGTGGCGTTGATTTCTTTTTGCTGTTGCATTTGAATAATTTAAAAGAGTTCAAAGTTTTAGGGTGTTTATTTTTATTCAGCGCTGTTTGATAGGGTAGGCGAGATGTCGTCATCTATAAAGATGGATATTGATGCAGTGGAGGATGTTACTTGTTTGGACCCTGAGCTTTTGCAGCTTCCTGATGTTTCTCCATTTGCACTAAAAGCCAGTCCTCAACTTGTCGAGGACTTGTTCTCTCAGTGGCTTTCGCTTCCTTGGACCGGCCATCTGGTACTGCTTTTGTAACTAAACTATTGTTGTTATTGATTTGTTAGTATTTATTAAATACTTTTGTATTAGAATTTGTTTTCAACTTTAGTTGGCTGCCTATTGTTGAATAAAACGTCCAATGCTGCGAATAGTTGTCATTTGAAATTTAGTTTACCTCAGTTCATTCGAATTAATAACAATGATGATGTCTTTGAAGCCGACTGGTGTAGCGAACCAATGATCAGTGCAGGCTTCAGTGAGTGGATGATCAAGAAGGCATCACACCTAATAAAATACATATGAAAAAACGGACTTTATTTATGAGGATTGGCTGGGTACAAAAACTGCTTATCTCAATGAACTGACATATATAACTTCAACATTAAAAAGGTGGTGAATGATATTGATACATTATCATTCTGTGCATCATTCTCTTTGCGGGATGAGGAGATAATATCACTGTGGTTTAAAAGGTAAACAGAGGCGAGCAAGTAAGTGCAAACATAGATTTATTACAGCCAAGAACGGACACCTTTGATAGTCCACTCTAGTCATGGAGTATCTTAGTTGGTGGTTTTATGCTACCAAATGCATGTCCGCATATATTAGTTTTATGGCATTTATATGTAGTAATTCACAGTGAAAATTGTCTTGTGTTTTGCCTCAAGAGGGTTATGGATTTCATTCTAGGGGTACCTAGGATGCAGAAAACTAAAAGGATTAGTTCCATAGGTTCTGATCTGCTATAAGATGTTAATTAGTTCTCATGATAGGTTAAGAAAACCCATAAACTTACTGTTGAAAACTGTAACATTTCATTGTTCGATTTTGTTACTGACTATGATAGGAATAATATATACTTTTCCGTAATGTCTGAATTTGATATAATACGCCTTTATGACAAGTTAGAAACTTTTCTGCATTTAGATTAATTTTCGTTTCTGGTTGATAAATTTATAAAATATTCATCACAATCAATGTATGGATGTTTTCTCATGCAACGAGCTTGGCTTTCTCCCTTTTTTAAATTGAGCACAGGTGAAATCTTTGATTGATGATGCAAAGTCAGGGACGACAGTTAATGCTTCTGCAAACTTTTCTACTCTAAATGCTGTTGGGAGCCATTCGTTGCCTTCCATGTTTCCAAGTAGCAATGCACCTCCACTTTCTCCAAGAAGCTCATCTGGTTCTCCTCGCATGTCAAAGCAGAAGTCCAACCCTTCTGCTCTTGGTTCTCCATTGAAATTAGTTAGTGAACCAATGCAAGAAATCATTCCACAGGTCTGTTTGCTAATGGAAGTCATTTCAGAGGTTTAGATATTGTTATATTTAATGCATTATTAGATTGGAAATGTTTATTTTAGGTTTTACTACCTAAATTTCTGAAAATACTTCTTATATATTTGTTTGCCTTATAATTCTTGCAGTTTTATTTCCAAAATGGTTGTCCACCAACCAAGGAATTGAAAGAACAATGTCTTTCTCAAATTAATCACCTTTTTAATAATCCTCTAAATGGATTACAAATAGATGGTGAGATGTATATTTGATCTTTATGTCTTCATTTTATTTTTGTTTCTCCCTTCCACACATCCTTATCTTCTGGTCATTAATTGTGAAAATTTCCCCTTCAAACTTCTAAGGAACAAATGTCCTTTTCTGGTTATGCAGAGTTTAAAACAGTGACAAAGGAGGTTTGCAAGCTACCATCTTTCCTCTCTTCTGTACTTTTTAGAAAAATAGATGTAGACTGGACCGGAATAGTGACCAGGTATGTGTTCTGTGCACCTTTATAGATGAATAGATTTATTATGTGAAGGAATTACACTATTGCTTAAACATGGTCTGTTTGAAAGCACTTGGTAGATGGATTGACTGCTTCTTCTTTAAATAAGTTCTATTATACTTTCTCAAGTTTATCATTTAACTTCAGAGATGCATTCATTAAGTATTGGGTTGATGGAAATATGCTGACGATGGATATAGCAACTCAAATATTTGAAATTCTCAAGCGGCCAGGCTGCAAGTACCTCACTCAGGTTTTCTTTTTGCATTTTTTTTGGACAAATTGTCTTAATTAGCAGTTGTTCCTCTTAAAGTTATCTTTTCGAAGGTTTATACTTTTCTTCACAAGATCATTTGGGACTCGGATGCAGGTTGACTTCAGACCTGTTCTTCGAGAACTTTTGGCAACCCATCCAGGATTGGAATTCCTGCGAAACACGCCTGAATTTCAAGATAGATACGGTATGTATTTCATTTGTGGTTGGTAATTTTCTTAAATGACTATCAAGTGGTGCACTTTATTTGCTTTTCCCATGTCTGATTTATAAAAATTATTTATGTGCAAAGCTGCATTGATTTTTGATTAAGCAATCTACTAGCTAGTTTAACTGCAGTGTTATCTCAAGGATTGATTCGATCTCAAAGATGGTGATGTTGACTGGCTTCCATTTTGAGCTCTTAGTTTAGCAGGAATTGTATGTATAAGGCATATGGTGTTATCTTGTTGACTACACTGGTTCTTTTTCCTTCTCTGCAAGAAACTATGATTAAATTTTGTGACATGTCAGTAGATATCCTGACTGATTCAGACTGAAATTGCTAATATTTTTGAATCTTGCCCTAATCCCTGCCAAGTGAGTTATCATGCAGTCGGTGCATGGTTTGATTGTTTAACGCTAGCCATTGTCATTATAGCCTGCAGGTTGAATTTGTTCCTGCTGATTTAATAATTTCCGGCAGAATCTCCTGGCAAAAAGTGGCTAAATGGATCTTGAACCTGAAGATAGAATGTAAACGAAGATCAATTATCAAATTAGAAATGTTTAGTCAGTGAAAGGTTGCATAAAATTCTCCATTTATCAAACTCAAAAGCCCAATACCTTAAGTATAGTCAATAAAAAACCATAATCAGTTCTTTTAGGAATTGAATGCAGTTTTTGTATGATAGTTGTGTGATTAAGGCTAAGTAAAAGAAGATTCTGAAGGTGGGTGTCATTGCATTTGATTCTTAAGACTGCATTTCTGCTTGAGGAAATTTACCAAATGATATAATACTTAAGAAGGGGAGAAACAATCCACTCTGTGTAACCAAGCTGAGAACAATGGTTCGAAAAGAGTTTTTTCATTGTTAGAGTTATTTGAAGGGGTACTGTGGATCTTTCATTTATTTATGTATGTTTTAGTTTTCTATCATTGAACATTAATACTGCAGAACTGATAATGGACAATATAAATTTCTGTGTTAATGTTCCAGCTGAAACTGTCATATACAGAATGTTTTATCACATCAATAGATCGGGAAATGGCCGTCTTACCCTCAGGGAGCTCAAAAGAGGAAGTCTGGTTGCTGCCATGCAACATGCAGATGAGGAAGAGGACATTAACAAAGTCCTTAGGTTAGTATCCCATTGGACATTTTTAGAACGTCTTTCCTTTATTGAGAGATTCAAGAAACAAATCCTTTCACATTAAAGAGTAAATTATGTTAAACTGGGACTATAGTATGATAAACGGATGGAAGTTCTTCCCATTTTTCTCTTCTGAATGGACGTAAGCAATTTAACATGGTGAAAGCTTGGGTTTATTAAATTTTCATGTCATGAATAACTAATGCTATAAATTATAGAACCTTTTTTTTTTGCTTTCTCTTGTAGGTACTTCTCATATGAACATTTCTATGTTATATACTGTAAGTTTTGGGAGTTGGACACGGACCATGATTTCTTCATCGACAGAGAAAATCTCATTAGATATGGCAATCATGCCCTTACCTACAGGATTGTTGATAGAATATTTTCACAGGTTAGTTTGCCTTGATTCTCAATCTCCTCTTAATTTCTGAATCAATTAGTTTCTATTTTCATCTACAATAAACAATTTGATATACTTGAAGTGTACTTTGGTTGTGAATCCATGAATTTCATCTCAGGCACCACGAAAATTTACTAGTGAGGTAGAAGGGAAGATGGGTTATGAGGACTTTGTCTACTTCATGCTTTCGGAGGAGGACAAATCATCTCAGCCTAGTCTTGAGTATTGGTATCTTCTTTTTTGAAAATAGATTAAATTTACACTACAGATTTTGCTTATTGGAAATGAGCTGATTCTTGCTTTACATAAAATTTCAACTCAAGTGATGCCTTGTTAATCCCTCCCCCTATTCTTAGGTTTACATTTAGAGGTTTTGCGTTATTTTCTCACTTCTCATGCAAAAAATTATTTCATTCTATTTTTTTGATGATTCAATTCTCTTGTATTCATCAATATGTAGCCTTGACACACTTTCAGAGCAATGAGCAATGAAGCATTATTTATCCTTTTGAAAATGCAGGTGAAGCTAGAAAAGTTGTCTTTTTTCTTCAATAAGACATCATGATAAGCACATGGTGCAATACACCTAGCCCTTCTGCCAACAGATGCTGAAGGTTATATTAGATACTTATATGAAAACTTAAGCACTGTGGGGTGTCATTTTCTGCACTTAGTTGTAGAATGCATTAAAAGTAAGATGTACATACCTGCTGTATGTAAAGAATATTAGCATTTTTTTCATGTACTTGCCTTGGTCTAAATGGCACATTACTTTGCATGTAGCTTTCCTTGCTTTTATTTTAGAACTGAAGTCTTCTAGCATAATCCTCTTTCATCCTTTAGCAAGGTGTTTTCGATGCTCTACTAGTTAGCTTTCCGCATCTGATTAGTTATTTTTATAGGTTTAAGTGCATAGATTTGGATGGAAATGGGGTGCTGATGCCAAATGAAATGCAATTTTTCTATGAGGAGCAGCTGCATCGAATGGAATGCATGGCCCAAGAACCTGTGCTCTTTGAGGACATATTGTGTCAAATAATTGACATGATTGCTCCTGAGGTTAAAGCTACTTTCTTTCTAATAACTATGATTTCATTTTACTTGCTTGTTTCATACAACTTTGATTTAACTCACGATAATTTGCAGAGAGAAGATTGCATCACGCTACAGGATTTGAAAAGGTGCAAACTTTCAGGAAATGTTTTTAACATCCTTTTCAATCTTAATAAGTTTGTGGCTTTTGAAAGCCGTGATCCATTCCTCATACGACAGGTTAGTGATTGCACAGTTAGGTATTGGGTACTGAATGGATGCTATAGTTCTGCGATGACAATAGTCTGCTGGCATATTCCCCCTTTTTGCTTGAGCAGGAACGTGAGGAACCAACTTTGACCGAGTGGGATCGCTTTGCACATAGAGAGTACATCAGGCTTTCAATGGAAGAAGATGTTGAAGACGCTTCAAATGGGAGTGCTGAAGTATGGGATGAGTCGCTTGAAGCTCCATTTTAATTTTTAAGGTTGCTGAGGTGAGTTTTGTAGTACCTTGTCAAAACATAATATTCAAGGCGAATGAAGAAAAACTGGCTACTTGTACACACTGCAGATGGTGTGCTTGTCTGCAAAGTGATTGCCCACAAGTTTCAAATTCATTCGTATAGATTTTACCTGCATAGTTCACCTGCAGGCTATCTAGTTGCCATTTTTGCAATTAAGTGGCGGCAACAAAATTTCTCAGTCAGGAAAGCCAATTGCTTCTCATACAAGGGAGGGTTGATTCTCCCTGCTCTTAACTAATCACCATCTACCTCCCTGGCCAGGTATCAACAGTCTGCTACTATGTTAAAACTTTTTGTTCTGTTTTTAGTTGGTTAAACAATCATTTACTGTTATCAGTCTGTGCCTTTGGGGTCGTTGAGGAAAGTAAAGGTGGATGGTGGATACTGCGATTGCCTTGTTTTGGTTTAGTGGCTGCCCCTATCTTTGTTGCCAAACAGAAATTTCGGCCCCCCCACCCTTCTTCACTAGCTACGCCACTCTCCCTTTTTTCTCAGTTTTTTGGTACAATGTACATGTTCCCTTTTTTTTTTGATCCACTGCAAGAATTAAAACGTTGGACTATGCTGTTTACTTGGGTGGGTGAAATGAACATTTTTTTTTAAAGGAAAAGTTTTCTTAGTAAGCTATGTCAGGGTTTATACACTTAATTTATTTCTTTTTATAAATTTAATTGTTTAATTGATATTTAACTAGTGTTATCAATTTATTTAATAAATTTATTCATTAAGTGGCAGCTAAATGGCCTTGGCTAAAATTTGGTATTTGTTTAAATTCCATCTTAGCAAAAGAAGCAGAAAACTCGCAAAAATTTGAGAGATATGCTTCAAATCATTTGGGAAACTTTTTCAAACTTCTGCATTGCAAAAGTTAGTTAAAAAATCAAACATCAAAAGAATCAAGCAAGCCACAATACTGGCAGGGACTGGTTTTTTGTTTTTTTAGTTATAATGACAAAATGTCCTTTTTAACTTACTTCAAAGATGGTGAAAGTGAAACCGAAATACACATTGGTTTCACATATCACAGCAGAATATGTAATTGCATGTGGCCCATATTAATTATGGGAAGGGATGCCCCATCTCTAAAACTTCCTTCACCCTCTTGGGTAAATTCAATTACTTCTACAATCACAAATCAAGGCAAAACATATTGGAGTTTTTTCAGATTAGAAAGGGACTGTCAATCATGATAAACAACAAACTGACCATAGTTAGATCAATTGAATTGATTGTTTTCTCTTCTTTTGTTGTTTGTTTTTATAGATAGACATGATAATGAATTGTTCACGTCCACATCAACTGAAATGGGTAAAAGTATGTGCAGAAATTTGATTGTATTTTATCATAGATTAAAAAGTAAAATGATCATCTTAAAAAATTTATTCATTTTTATTATTAAAAATTAATATGATTGATAAAATAGTCAAACAACATGTATACTTTATTTTGATGCACATACACTAAAATTTTTAACATAAAAATCAATTTACTCTTTGATTTAATGATAGAGATTAATTTACTTAATTTTGAGAATACATAAAATAAATACAAATACAAGAATGTTGATGATAATAATAGAACCACTGAAATGCAACTCTAGCTGATCCATGATTAATGCTCTAGAACTACAGCTTTTGTTTGTCTCGAGAGTTGTATCATGACATGAATCGAAAGGCTTCAGCCAGAATCGAGTTAGCTTAACTGGCTAAAACCTAGCCCAAAACATTGCACAAAATACATATGATTCACTTCTGTCAGCTTTGAAAGCAAAATGTATTTGTTAGTGAAATGGAAAAGTAGCTACAAAATCAATAATTTGTCATTGATTCATTCACCAAAACAGAACAGGAAAGAACAAGGTAATTACACAAAATTACCTAGCTACTACTAAATTAAACTTGCAAAATATTTCTATTAATTTTAGCCAGTATTAACTTCTTGTTTCTGTAAGAACTATTAGTATTTTTTTCCATGCGCTTTGATGATAATCAATCAAGCTAAAAGTATCCACAGACCCCAAAACAGCAATAAAACAAGGAAAGATGATGAAGATGATAACAGCCCAGAATGAGAAACCCCAACGAAGAGGACTGGATTGGGAATGTCTGGTTTGCTGCATTTCTTCAGTACCCTAACGCTTTCACGATGGCCCAATTTCTCATCAACGCACAGTTGTGGATTGCCTTTTAACCTTAACTTTTCACCAACTTTGGCAGTGAAGTTAGCAGAAAAGGGAAGTCTTCCACTTAGATTGTTGTTTTCCAAATTGATTTCATTCACAAACTCCAGAAACCCAAACTCCTCAGGTACTTTCCCGTTAAGCTTGTTGTTATCAAGGCCTAGATAGCACAAGTTTCTCAAATGCAACCCCATGGAAGCTGGGATTTCACCAACCAATCCCATGTTTGAAAATCCTATCCCCAAAATACCCCATAGATTGCCCCAAATTTCCGGGATCTCCCCTCCTAGTAAATTCCCACTCAAATGCACCTCCTTCAATCTGGGCATTGCAGCAAGAAACAAAGGAACCCCAAAGTTTCCAAAACGGTTAAAACTCAAATCCAAGAATTCCAGGGCTTGTATGTTGGTCAAGCTCTCTGGGATTTTACCAGAAAGCCCATTTGAACTCAAGTCCAGCTTCAAAAGGTGAGTGAGATTACCTACAGAAGAAGGCACGTTTCCATGGAAACCATTGCCACTCAAGTCGAGAATTTTCAGCTTCTTTAGCTTAGATAGACCAACAGAAACCTTTCCCCTAAGCTTGTTTCTCGACAGTGTTATCTCTTCAATGTTAACCAAATCACCGATTGCATTTGGGATAGCCCCATGAATTCCATTTCCGGACAAAACCAACCTCCTCAAACTTGTGAAATTTCCGATGATGCCACTGAGAGGACCAATAAAAGCTGGGTTGTTTATAAACACAAGCTCTTCAAGAGAGGAGCCGAAAGTTGTGGGGATATCAGGGACAAAAGCTTGGGTTTGGGTGAAGCATTGGTAGAAGAAAAGCTTGCGTAGATGTTTGAAGGAAGTGAAAAGGAGAGGGCTGAAAGTGGAGTTGGGAGAGCAAGATGGGTTTGGTGTAAAATCGGAAACGTACCCGAAACTCAGTTCCGTGACGTGGACCGTAACGTTCTTTGTTGTTGGGTCGGTCAAATAATCACAAACAACGCCATGAGGAGGGTAAGAGCAGAGGTCGTCAGGGAAGAGAGTGCGCCAGTTGGTGGCTGAGTTGATGGAGGAGAGAACTTGGTAAACTGAGTCTTGTTCAGCCGAGTTGAGGAGGAGAGGTTGCTCCTGCTGCAATGAAATAGTAACTAGAGTGGATGTAAGAGTGAAGAAAAGAGCCAGCTTGAACATAGAAACAACAGTCATGGTTTTCTTCCTGGGAGTGAAAGGTAAAAGAGGAAAACCAAGCAGTGTTGTGGGGGGGGGAATGTTAGGTTGGCTGGGATGGAAGCGAAAAGAAGGTGATTTTGTTTCATGGCACTTGCCATTGCATATATTGTGGACTTGGCCTGGCCCCCTTGGTCTTGGACTGTAGTCTGTAGACTGCAGACTGGCTCTGCCAACACCCAAAACAACCTAGCTCTGACCCTCTGAATCTCTGACCAACCTAACTTCAAAATTTCTTCCTTTTACCTTCTGTAAAATTTTAACCCCATTTTTATTCTCAAGTAAACAACAAAAAGATAAATCCTTGATGGTATTTAATGCAAATTTTCAAGTGTTGGACCGAAGTGCAAAACAAGAGCATCTTTTTCTTTGGGTATATGAGTTCCATTCCAGCCATTAAATATCAACAATTCCAGCCCTGCAGTGCAGTGGCGTTAATGAAAACAGCAGCTTTGGTTTTAACTCCGGTAATGGTGAAAAAGGATAGCCGACAGAAAAACCTGCGGAGGAAAGGTGGCCGGGGGAAGCCAATAGTGAAGCGCCGCAGCCGCCGACTAACTGTCTCAAAACATGTACCATGAAAGCGACATTTAACTGACAAAGGGAACGAGGCATGCATGCTGCTACGTGTCCATATTACAGTGGCTTAAGGCATGGACTCGTGTCTTTTGTACGGAAGGGGATCCTTTCCGGAAATGTTAGTGCATGCGAAGTCCCCATTTTCCAGCGCCGTTTCGCTCTTTCCTTGTTTCTCTGTGTTAGGATTTCTCATAGTAGAAAAAAAAGACTTCCCTTTTGCATATTTGTTTTTCTTGTTCGAGAGAAGTGGAAGCAAGCTGCCCAGACCGGAAAGTGCAAATAAATTTTTACTGTTTTTATTTTTTTCACCTCTCTAGGTAAGTAAACTAGGTCAACAGTAATTGTTATTTCAACTTCTTACCTGCTTTTTTTTTTTTTTAATAACAAAATTACGACCAAATATTCACCAAAGGTGGTTTGAGCCCATAAGTGAAAATGGGCTTCTCTCAAATTTTTGAATAAAGTTCGGAGTAAACATGGCTGGAACAAAGTTTTATCTAAATACTCTCGGTCTAAACCGTAAAATAAATTGCTTATAAGATAAATATATTCAACCGATTAAATTAAATTAATCAAATTTAAAATTTTTATTCGATTTAATTGTTTTAATTTAAAATTGATTTAAAAACTCAATCAAGTTATATCATATACTAAAAATCAAAATTATTTATACTCTTTACTCTTTTTGTTATAGCTTTTCGTTGCTTTTAAGAGTGTTTAGGTCGTTTGTATTGAGTTAAAATTTTACATTTTTATTTCTTGTTTAGGAAATTATTCTTTAGATTGAGATGTTTCATGGTTTGTATTGTTATTGAGTTTTAATTTAAACTTTTTATTATGGTGGAAAAGAAAATTAAAAGAGCTAATATTTTTATTAAAATTCGATTTATTTAATAAAATTTTTTTTGGTGAATTAAAAAAAGAAGTTAAAGTTCTAACAATAACGCGAATACTGCGACTCAAATCCAAATCACAAGTAATGAACACCCTAACCATCAACTTAACATAAGAGATTCGTTTAATAATTTAATGTGTTTTCTTTAATACTTTCTTTTGGGTAGAGAAAAGGCGCTTAAGCCTATATATATATAAATGAATCTTGTGTTAGCCTGATGGTTAAGGGTTTTATTATTTCAAGTGTGACATGGGTTCAAGTCGTGTTGCTATTAAAATTTTATCTTCCTCTTATAATTTACTCTATATATATATAACAAACTTAAAAGAATACAATTGCGATTATGAGTCATTTCTAGCAAATAAATAAGAATTGTGCCATTGAATTTTAAGTTTAGTTTATTGATTGGAAAAATGATGTCTACAATCTACAACAAAGTAAATGGTTAAAAAAAAGCTTATCCTTTATTTCTTTCATCACCTCAAACAAGCTAATATTAACGTTAATGGTACATAAATGTAACTTAAAGAATTATTCAGAGCTCATAGAGCTCTTTGTAAAGTTTGTTCCAAAATCTGTTATCAGACTTGATTAATCGCTTTTTATTGTTCATAATAAATGGTTTTATTTCGTAATTTTTTAATTTTTCCAAAATCTGATAAGTTAAATTAATTAAATTTAATTGTTCTCGTTTTAGCTTAGAATATACATTCACTCCAAATTGATCCGCCTACCTTTCTACTTTTCGTAAGCGGATCAGACCTTTTCCAACCGTTCAATAGCCCCCCCGCATAGTTCTTCTTAATTTCTAATAGTATTCAAAATCTTTTTCTCATTTTGATTATCCAATAAATCACTTAATAAAAGTAGATTATCTTTCCATTCATTTTTTTATTTAAAAAAATTTCATGATCCTTTTCTAAACTAAACATGAACCTTTAAATTCATTTGACTCTCACGCTCAATTATTTCTTATTTATTAAGAATTAATTCCCATATTTTTTTTCTAAGTAATTTACTTCTTTTCTAAAAGTAGTTTGAATCATCGTTATGGGAAAAAAATCATCCCACTGCCTTGTAGATCACTTGTCTTCCTTCGTATTTGCAACGAGAGCCAAGCTGCTGGCATCATCTTCCCTGCAGTCAACCATGTACCATTTTCATCCCGCATCCCGCATCACACTCACGCTAACGCTCTTCCCTTTAACAGCACCGTCAGTCCTTGAGGCGAGCACCGACCCAGTTTCTTTAGAAAGTATCGCTGATGTTCCCTGCCATTACTAAACTCTTCAACAAAATATCAGGCGCACAATAATTAGCATTTCTATATTTCCCCAACTAATAACTCCAATTAGTATACTCCAGTCGGTGCCCTCCACATGGAACTTGGCATTATTCTATAATGTTTGGTTTTGCTCTATGTATACATGCATGCATCTATGGTGTTAATGGGTAAACTACCTTCAAAGTCATCGAATTATTAGTAAATTCATGTTTTGGTCACTTAATTTTAAAAAATTACAAAATGATCATTAAACTATTCAAAAGTTTTCATTTAAGTCACTGAACTTTTCGAAAGTTTTTATTTAAATCATTGAGTTCCTAAGTTTTTTTTTTTTTTAAAAAAAAAAAAAATATTAACAAGTTTCAAGCAATGATTTGATGATTGATACGGTGGATTGGTACCTATCAACGAGTAGAAGAACATACTTTAGATCCGAATCTATTTGACGGTCAATATCGGATATTGAAACAGAAAGTTATTTGGATTTTGGTTTATAAATTCATGACGTTGAAAATTATTTCATAAAAGAAACTAAATTATAGAAGAAATGAAAAAGAGAGCTTTTAATTGGTGCAAGTAGCGCGAATAGAGAATAGGTGAAAGCGGCGCGAATAGAAAACCTTTGAAGAACTCAATATTGTTTTATAATTTTTTAAGTTGAGCGATCAAAACGTAAACTTATTAATAATTTAGTGACCTTAATTGTTGTTTATCCAATATTAATTACAAATCATATATATCATATAATATGATAAGGTACGAAAGCATGATATTGCGACAAGTGCCACATCCTTATTTTTTCTATTTAAATTCTATATTTTTATTTTTATTTATTAAATAAAATTTAAATAATTTAAGTAAATTAAATAACTTATCTATTACATAAGATAATTTAAGTAAAATTAAAATATAAGTAAATTTTAAATTATTGTTATTACCACTTATAAATAAAAAAAGTTAAATAAACAATTTTTTTAAAGACAAATAATTTTAGAAGTAGATGTGAATAAAATATAATTTTAATATCAATAAATAATAATTTTAAGAAATGCAATTCTATTATTTTTCAAACATTTGTCAAAGGTTATAAAATAAAAATAATATTTTTATTAAACAAAAGTAGAATATTTTTTTCTACATCTTTGTAAACCGTCCATAAAGAATTTGGAATACTCGTGTAGTGTTTAAATTATTAATTTTAAAATTTTTAATTATTTTAAATAAATTTTTTAAAAATGTAGATAGATATTATTTTTATCCGTTTAAAAATTTTGATAAAATTTTAACAATTATTTTTTTATCAATATATGTTAGCTCTGATATTTCTAACTTTTGATATAATAACATTTAAGATAAATTTTATATGTATTATATGTTTTAAATCATTTGGTGAAAATATTATCGAAAATTTTATCAAATATTTTCAAAGCATTTTCAAAGATTTGTAAAATAGTAAAAAATATGTTTTAATTTATCTAAATGTTTTTGGGTTAATACTAAAATGTTCTAAGGTGTTTAAAATGGTATTAAAGGATTTTGGTATGCAAATCTCGAGACAAGAAAACATTGAAGTAAAATTATGCTCCAAGAGTTGTTGTCTTGAAACAAAAGGCTGCATGCCTTGAGACAAAAAATTGTTTGTCTCGAGACAAAAAATTGTTTGTCTCGAGACATAGTTGCTAACAACTATATAACGACTATTTTCAACCTTGTCTCAAGACATCGTGCTAGGTCTCAAGACATGACATGCAAAGATAATTTTTAAGCCCAAAATTAGTGTTTCAATCTGTAACACCAAAACCCCTTAATCATAATCGGTTTAGAGTCTTAGGAGTTTACAGAACTTTACGATTTTTTTTAAATACACACGAATCAATACATTTGTCAAGAAAAAATCAATACTCATATCAAAATATCATGAAATCTATATTCCATATCAACCCATAATACCACAACTTTCAATCAAGCTATATCGATCATGCTTACTATCACTATGTAACATCCAAATATGAAATTATCGCCGGTTAAGGTTTCGAGGTCTTTTAGATAATTTACTATCGAAACAAATACATTTCAAATTAACAGGGACTTGATTGAATTGCAACTGAGACATCACACGAAAACATTTAATTTCCAACAACAGGGGTCACAAAGTCGTGTGTCTTAATCACACGCTCGTGTGCCCTGTTACACATGCCCGTGTCATAGACCGTGTGCCTGACCATGTGCATACCCGAATTACCAACACATAGCCATGTCACAAATCGTGTGGTAGGCCGAGTGAGCATGCAAAAATACCACACACGCCTGTGTGTGAAACTGTGTACTGGGTCGTGTGTCTATGAGAAATAAGGCCACACGATCGTGTCCCAGCCCGTGTAAAACCTTCTTCCATTCTTCTCGGGACACACGCCCATATAGTGGCTCGTGTTCCAAACTGTGTATACAATCGAAATTCCTTAATAAACATGCATAAATTCTACGAACTAGCTAAACATGCACATATCTCACAACCATTTATAAACCTATAGATATTCAACTTAATTCATGCAATCAATACACATATATAAGTGACTTACCATGCACAGTCATTTACTTATTTGTTTTAAACACATTTCTATTTTAAATATATGTCAAAACTCAAGCCACATTTAGCATTTAACATTATAATGAACTTTCTTCTTCTAAACTATCATTATCCATATAGTTTAAACATATTCAAGAAATGCCAAACACATCATCCTAATACATGCCATATAAGTCAAGTGATACAAAATCTACCGAAAATACTCCTGAGATAGTGTGATTCTTCGAGATGATCCGATCTTCAAATAGCAAAATGAAATCTACAAAACAATAACAATTTCACAGGTAAGCTTACAAAGCTTAATAAGTACGTTCACAAAGTGAGAATAATTTACCACATCATCAAGTGTTCTGCAATGTAACATAATACATTCGAGTCTCGTTACGAATCAACGCTCCTCCTGAGCTGAAATAGACTTATGCTCTAACCGAGACATAAGCAATCCAAAGCTCTACCTGAGTTATTCATAATATTACACTTTAATCGAGACGTAAGCAATCACATAGCATTACACTCTAACCGAGACATAAACAATTACATAGCATTACGCTCTAACCGAGACATAAAAATCACATAGCATTACGCTCTAACCGAGACATAAGCAATCACATAGCATTACACTCTAACCGAGACATAAACAATTACATAGCATTACGCTCTAACCGAGACATAAAAATCACATAGCATTACGCTCTAACCGAGACATAAGCAATCCATCGAAGTAGTCGCCAAGTCTTCCACTTGTCATATCGTCCAAAGAAATTCCAAGTTAATGTAATTAGCAATATAAATGTGAAATTTAACAATACGAATTTACAGGATTAATTTGTAGTAACGGCTCTAGTACAATCAGTAAGCCATCCAAAACTAGCTCCCGAAACTGTATAGCCCCTATTGTCATGTCCTTTGTGTCCCAATTATTCACGAAGTTCATATGTGTCATATACCACATCCATTTCAATTAACTCCCTTTCCATAATACTATTTCGAGCACACATCCATATAATTTTTATTTATCAAACATAATATTGAATTAACTAATTATGCCATTAGTTCAATTTACTAATTGTCATATATCAATCGAATTAATTCATTCGTAACATGAATAATAACTAATACAATACATAATCATTTAAGCGTTTTGTTGTCACCTAAATTTAACTATATCATTTTGTCACTTTCAATCATGTTCCTCAATACAATTTCATTCCAATCTAATTCAATTCCACAATTTAATATTTACTAAGCAAACAAATTTAAATTATTTCAATAATTTATAAACATAAACTAAATCAATTACTTTACTGTACGAATTTACCTAACTAAATTACAGCAGTATACAGTATAGAGATTATCTCATAATTTGTTTGCCTCGATTTTCAACCCATTTGATTTAAAATAATAATTTCATTTAATTAACTAATTCCAATAGTAAAATAAATTTATTTTGTGTAATTGAGTCATTTTTTTTGATATTTTTACAAAATTACCCCTAATATTTCAATTTTATTTAATTTAATCTCTAAGCCTGAAACATGCAAATTAACCATTTTATTTTAATTTTAGCTTAGAGGAATGTTTAAGTGTTTTTCTCTGGCCCAATTTTGCAATTATTTCACCTTAAGTCATTGCAAATTTATCACTTTAACATTTTAATATTTAAACATTAAAATCATCAAAAACTGCTTTACAAAATAATCAAATCTAACAACCAAGCTTATTAATATTCCATAAATCTTCAAGAAACAACCCATTCATCAATGAAAAAATTTATAAAATTTGACCGATTCACAAATTAGTCCTCGGGTTAATTAAATTAAGCTAATACGAACTCAAAAACATAAAAATTACTGAAAACGAACAAGGTTTACATACTAAATGGATGAACCAAAGTTGGCCGAACACTCTTCCATGGCTTTAGGGTTTTGTTTCTCTCCAAATAGGTAGAAGAAAGTGATTTTAGTTTTTCTTAAATCATATTTATTTGTTTTTAAACTTAAATTACCTTTAAACTTAAATTACATTTTTACCCTTAAGTAATTCTTTCAATTTCAACCCATTTCAAAGCCTAAACTGTCTACTTACTCTTCCAATGGTATAATTACCATTCAAGTACCTTAACTTACCTTTCAATTAGCATCTAATGCCTTTAATCATAGAATTCAATTTTTGCACCTTTTACGATTTAATCTTTTTCACTTATTTAACAATTTAAATAATAGAATTTCATAACCAAATTTTAATATGGTACTAATGACTATTTACGGTCTAACACATCAAATTTGTGGCCTCGAAACCACCATTTTTTATCATACTAAAAAAATAGACTAACTAATAAATCTTTTTTTAATTAGGATTTAATTGCAATTTATCAAAATCTAAAGAGTTTCACATCACTTATATTATCAGGTCATTTAAGGAGGGTCCAATTTCACAATTGGTCCTTCAATTATATTGAATTCCAACTAAACAAAATTCATTTCAATTTAACCTTAAACTAATTAGGACTTAATGAATAAATATCCCAAAATTTAGTGGAAGGTAATCATATCCACCACCGTTTGGACATTTTAACCATAGTGCAATTACCACTTTGGTCACTTTTATTTTTAATCAATAGTAATTAACTTTTACCTTTTTTTTACAATTTACTCATTTTTCCTTAATTAAGGTATAAATCATCAAAATCACCAAACCAAACTTCAATTCAAATATAATAAGACTCTGTAAATATTTAATAAAAATATTTACGGTTCTAAATTTCAAAGACGAGGTCTCGATACTTTGTTTTCTAAAACCACTTGACTTTTAAACCAAACCAATTATACTAACTTTTAATTCAATGGTTAAAATTCTTCAATTCAAAATTTTATCTAAAATTATTATTGACTTATATAATTTAAACACTCATTATATGAATTTACTCGTCAACTTTGTGGTCTCAAAACCACTATTTTAAACACCACTGAAAAACGGGCTGTTAGACCATCAACTAGAATTCATCCCAAACGATCATAAATGTCTAGAAACTTATTCCTTGATATAAATACACTTCAAGATTCAAGAGAGATATTCGAGCATCAAGATTAAGAGAAAAATATTCAAATATTTATTCTTTCATATTCTCTTGTAAATATTTTCTAGGAACTTATTATTAGTTTTTTTTATCACTCTCATTTAATTTTTTTGAGAGCTTAATTTTTGTAAACACACACCACCTTATAGAGCTCTCTTTGTTTACTCTCTTTCATATTCATCGGTTGTAAATTGGAAGAGTTTTAGTTGAGCCACAAAAAATAAGAAGATAGGGAAAGGTTTTATCTTAACCTTGTGAAAAAAGATAGAGATCGTAAATGTTATATCTTTTCTTTGAAAGATATCAATTTTTACAGTGTATTGAAAATCTTTAATTGGGGTGGAGTTAGGTAATTAGGGTTGAATCACTATCAATCGAATTGTTCAAACTTTTTTTTTTTTTTTTAAATCCTTATCATTTAATAAAGTTTGCGAAAAATTTTAAAATACCAATTCACATCCTCTTGTTATTTTTAGACCTAACAATATACTTTTAAAGAAAATTATCCCAACAATTATTTAATCAATATACTTTATTTTTTAAACGAATATTATCCCAAATATTTTTAAATAGAAATTAAAACATTTTTAAATCTTAACCATTCATGTATTAATAAAAAATATACTAAATTAATTTATAACAACTTTGAAGTTTTTTAAAATATTTACATGGATGTTTGCTTATTTTTTTAAAATATTTTTGCAAATATAGTTTATTTTTCAAATCTAAAATATTGAAAAATATTTTAAAAAAAAATTGAAATTGAAATAACACTATCAATAGTATTAAAGCCAAATTGTTTTAAATAAAAAAATTGTATATATTTTTAAAATCTTTTTAGAAGTTTAAACATTGATTTTAAAATTTTTAAAATAATTTTATATTTAATGCTAAAAAATAAATATTATTTTTAAATACTATAAAAATAATTTATCAAAAGTTGTATTCATTTTAAAAGTTTCAGAAATTTGAAATATTATTTTTAAAACAATTTTACAAGTTTTAAAGTTCGAAATATTATTTATAATTTTTTTTTCAAATAAATATTGTTTATAATTGTGTATACAAGTAAATATATATGACCATTAGGGTGAATACTTGCATTGTGTATACAAGAATCAGGACGGGACCATAAGAAAAATCATACACCTAATTTTGCTTTAATTATAATTTTATAATCTAACAAATTGTTGATAGTAAATATCCATAATAGGTGAAAAATTGACCTCAAATGTCATATATATCAATCATATAATATAACAAGGTACGAAAGCCCATATTACGACAAGTGTTATTTTTTATTTTTATCTACTAAGTAAAAGTATACGTAAACTTTACATTTTAAAATTTTAGATTATTTTTATTTTTATTTTTTTGGCTAAATTTAGATTATTGTTATTATCATTTATATATATAAAAAGATAAATAGACAAATTTTTTTTTTTAATAAACCGGGCGGGGCCAAACCAAAACCAAATAAACAAGGCCAACGGCCTCCAAGGTTCACAAGTCCAAACTACAACAATTAACCAAAAGAAACACAACAAACAACCAAACCCTAGAGAAACAAAAAAAAAAAAAAAAAACAAAGCAGATAATAGCGCAGCAAAACAGAGAGCAAGCCCGGAAAGCTTCAACGGCAACAATCATCAGAGTCCCTGAGCGCACAAGGTTGAAGCCAACTGAAAGGAGTAATACAAAGCGCGAAGGCGAAGGCTAAAATCACAAAGAACTGTTCCGAACGGAAGCCACAGCATCTGTAATTGAGCTAGGCCCTTGCTCCACCCAAAAGACGTCCCGACGGCGGAGAGATCCTTCCCGTGGGTGCAGGTGAGCAACCTGGTTTCCACCTCTCTTGATGTGTTGAAAATTGAATTGCTCAAAAGCCAAAACCAGTTTTATTTCCCAGATCAGAGGACTGACGATCGATCTGTCAATCTCAGGGGCTCGTAATTTTGTGAGTAGTTGCGCTGAATCCCCTTCAAACTCAACCGACCGAAACCCCAAATCTCTAGTAAAGGCAACTGCCCTAATGCAAGCCATGGCCTCAGCCACAAGAGGAGATGAACCGATGGGGTACCAGAAACATGCAGAGCCAAGAAGCAACCCATTATGATCCCGAACCACCACACCGGTACTCGCAGTATTTGAGGATGCACTACAGTCAGCATCAAAATTAACCCTAACCCATGGTTTAACGGGAGGCGACCAAATCCCAGACAATTTAGATCAAACTGACTCCGAAAGCAATAGAGTCAGCTCTCGATCGTACCCCAAAATGAAGGTACGTAATTGTTGTTGCGTTCGATATATCCCTTCATGAACAATTCTGTTTCTGGAATTCCAAACTGCCCAAAGAGTAATAAGGGTTACAGTCACATGATCTCCATTTGTTGTAAACACACTATGTAGCCAGCGCATAGGGGTGTCATCTTGCTGCACAACCCATGTAATATTCACATGTTGCCATAATTGCAGGATACCAGGACAGTCTCGGCAGCATGCAGGATGGTTTTCGGCCCCGTTCCATATCGGGGGCACATATGGTCAGCACCAATGCGATGTTGAAACAAGTTCACTTTCGTAGGTAAATAATTATTAATAAATCGCTAACAATGTATCTTCATTTTCTCTAGGACTGAAGCTCCTTAAATCTTGTTATAAACAAACCTTGTAGAATCAGGGATACTGCCATAACGATTGTCGGTTGTCCCCGGAGAGCCGCGTAACAACAATTTATACCCACTGCGAACCGAATAAACCCCATTCCCTTCCAAAAACCATTGACATCGATCAGGTAAGGGATGCCGGGATAATGGAATAGACAAAATCAGCTTGGCTATAGGGTCTGAAAATGAGGAACGGACAAGATCTTGTCGCCACTCCCCAACAGTAGGATCAATCAAATCCGCTACATGTACAATGCCACCCACTTCTGGAGTATCAATCAAGGCAGGACGTGGACCTGGAAGCCATGCATCATTCCATATCGAAACCGAATGGCCATCACCAATCGTCCAACTATACCCAGTTCAAGTACTTTATGAGCAGCTCAAATACTTCGCCAAATATACGACGGTTGTGAACCCAAACCAGATTCCATAAAACCAACCGAGGATAATATTTAGCCTTGAGAACCCGAGCTAATAATGAAAGACATTTTTTTAATGATAAGAGATAGATATGAATAAAATAAAATTTTAAGAAATGTAATCCTTTTTTTAGGAGAATTTTTTTATTAACATCTACATTATTTTATTAAAAATAGAGTTAACATCTTTATAATTTTAAGAAACATAATTCCATACTTTTGCAAACATTTGTGAAATGATATAAAATAAAAATAATATTTTTATTAAACAAAAATAAGGTATTTTTCCGTACGTTCCATGTTCAGTTCGAATGAAGAACAAATTTTGCTTGGGTAGTGGGTTGTTTTGGGCCCATGGATGTTTGACTTTTTTTTTAGAGGTGTTCATAAGTTGGATCGGATTTAATGATGATATTAACATATTTTATACTTGCTCAAGCTTGGCTCGGCCTTAAATTTGGGCTTAAATTTTGTTTAAACATGCTCATATTTGCAAAAGATTAATCCAAGTCCATTTTAGGTCTGTTCATATTAGTTTTTAATTTTAAAAAAAATATATTTATATTATATTATTTTAATATTTAATAATTTTATAAATTTTTTATTTATTGAAAATTTTTATATAGTCATCTTAATATTTTTTTTAATGTTTATATTAAAGTAATATTATATATTTAGTATATGTTCATATTTTTAATGTGTTTTAAATTACATTAATATATAAAAATAACATAATATAAAGTATTATAAACTTAAAATGAGTTGGGTTGGGCCGGGTTCGGGTCTTGAATGTTCAAGTTCGAGCTTGAACCATATCTTAAATGGGCCTAATTTTTTGTCCAAGCCCATTTTCGAGCTTAATATTTTTGCTTAAATCCTCTCAAATTTTGGGTGAACTTGCGAGTTTGGGTGGGTAGCCCGACCCATGAACAGGTTTATGTTTTTCGCATACTAATGGGTGACATTTTTTACAATACAACAGTTGATTTTTGGCTAGGAATCTTCAATTGATCATATTGAGAAATTTAAAGTGTTGAAAATGTTTATTTTTATTCTTATCTTTTGAGAGAGTTTTGGAGTTATTGAAAGACTGATTTATAAAAGTGGTTATGTGATAAATACTCAAAATAATTAATGGAATAATTTTAGTTTTTAAATAGAAGTTTAAAGCTTATCAGAACTCTATTGGATGGACTCTTGTATCAGCATATAAATAGGCTGCTTCTGGCATCACTTGGGGAGCATTTTTAGAGCGTCTTTTTGTTGATAGCTTTGTTGTGTTTTCTTGTAGTTATTTGTGACACCCTTTTAGGTATTCTTTAGAGAGGTTATGTATATATTTATGGATTTATTCACTTGTGACGTTAATAGTGTGACATACCTAAATCCTGAGTGGATGACGGACTATGTATATATGACTCGTATACTTTGATGTAAGTAAAAGCCTAGGTTCAAATAGATAAGGAACCAAAAGCTAGTGCGTTAGGTGTACAGTTTTTATAATATGCAGCGTTATTCACAATAGTGAAATTCATAGCCCAAAACATGGGTAAATGTGTAACACCCGGAACTTGTAACCATCGTTGATTTAAGGTCTCGGAGTATTACCGAATATTATAAGAACATTAAATCATTTCTAGCAAACATTCAAATTTATTTTATGCAATCTCACAATACATATAAATCATTCAATAAACATGTAATTTACTCCAATTTAATCATACATATCATGTATTAACATTTCATAACATTAAGATTCAATATGTACTTTAATAAACATTTCAAAACAGGAGCACACGACCGTGTGTCTCAAACACACGCCCGTGTATCTACTCACACATGTCCATGCCCTTGGTCGTGCCCCGGGCCGTGCTCCTACTCGAAAAGCATTCCCACGGTCGTGTCACAGACCATGTGACAGGCCGTGTACCTATTCTGACTTGAATCAAACGCCCGTGGGTGGGATCATGTGTCAAACCGTGTGTCTAATCGAAAAGGAGCCACATGGTCGTGTATCAGCTCGTGTGTCCTGTACTGCACCTAAATACAACACATGACCGTGTGACAGCCCGTGTATACCCAATTTGGCTTCCTAATCAAGTCAACTCATAACCTAACTTATTCTTCAAGATGCATAACTTCTTATGGTGAAATTTCTAAGCTTAACTACCCTTCAAGCATCAATCCTACTTGATGACTATAATGATCATCTACCTATTCCATATTCCAACCATTCACCAAGCGTATCATCATTCAATCACCAAAATCAATATATATGTACCAAGCATATTTCATTACATTCCATTATGGTCAAAGTATTTACATACCTCTTAATTTAGCAACTCAATATGTATATATATAACATCCAAAATGAATTCACATCAAAACAACTACTTTATAACTAATATTCACATAAATTCATTTCTTACAAGACTTTTAAACATAAACTAGTCCTAGGTACATGTTAAAATGACCAAAAGGTAGCCTTACTGATTTTGAGTTCGAGATTCCTACTTTGATGCTGAGTTGTAATATACTGTTAAATTAACCTGAAAACATGAGAGATTCATTTACATTAGTAATTTTTCATTTACAACATAACCATTCACATGAATATTTATAATCTTCAAATCAATTCTTCCATTTGGCAATCATAGTTCTAACTTTAACGTAGCACATAATACAATCAATCAACTATGCATAATACTTCCTTTCACTACCTTTCATACTCCGTAAGTTTAAATATGCATCTTGATGATCCTTCCCAAAATCTATTCATTATTGTTTATAATTTTCGTCAAATAATGGCACCCGGTGCCTAGCAGATAAACCGCAAAAGTGAGCCCAACTCTAGTTGGATTAACTAATGGTTTGCGCCCAGCGCTAGTCGGATAAACCGACGATCATGGCACCTAGTGCCTAGCAAATAAACCGCAAGTGTGAGCCCATATCTAGTTGGATTAACCAACAATGTCCGTCAAATCTTGGAGCCCAGTGCCTAGCGGATAAACTGCAATGTGAGCCTAGCTCTAGTCAGTTAAACTGACAACATAAATAAATCAACACAACCAATTACGAAATACGCAATATCCATATTATCATTCAATCATATACATGGAACAATGCATAAGTATCAAGAATTCAATTTACTATTAATTTTGCTTGAACTTAAAATTAATGAATGAAATATAATGCTAAGTTCGGAAGTACGAACTTACAAAAATTACGTGAGCTCCCAATGGTTGAGCTGATTATTCTCCCACATTCTCCTTTCCCCAGTTGGTGATCGTCCTACTCGTTTCTTGATCTAAATAAAATCATTCGATTTAATCAACTAATTTTCAAATACAATAATTCAACTTAAATAATTTATCTCAAATCATATTTATATTTTTACTCTCAACAATAGGCATCTCTATCACTTATTGTTATTATTATTATTATTATTATTGTTGTTGTTGTTGTTGTTGTTGTTGTTGTCGTGTTGTTGTTGTTGTTATTATTATTATTATTATTATTATTATTATTCTTTTCCACAACAATAATTTAATCACATCATATCAATTTCTTTCTAATTAATTGAAAGTACATATATATTTCATATATTATACAATAAATCCTTAAGATTTACAAAGTAACACAGTTTTACTGATACAAGTCCATCCTTTTAACTCTTTAATATTTAACATTAGCAACATTTACTAATTAACCACTAATTTCACATAACAAAATTATATTATTTCAGCTTTTACTTCAAGCAAAATACCTAATCTCAAAATAGTCCCTAAACTTTTTTTTTATTCAATAGTTCTTCAATTTATTTATTTCCGAATCAGACCCCATTATACTCAAACTAACCAAAATTCAATTAACAAAAAGCTCAAAGCCATCATCAAACTACAAGTTCAAGGATATAATCAAAATAGCTTCAAGAAAAATCAAAGGCAACTGTCGAAACATTTTTTTTGAAAAACAGAAAAAAGTCGAAAATATTTTTAAATTGAAAAATGGGAGTCGCCACCAATCTTTTATTCAATGTGATTGGATCACCTCAAAACGTTTAAAATCCGTTTTGAAAACATTTTGGTCTTCGAAATCCAAAAACGGGTTCTGGAGTCGATTACGTGCGAGGAAGGATTAGCACCCTTACACGCCTAAAATTGGTACCACATCGATTATTTTTCGATCTTGATTGTTAAAAATTTGAAAGCTCAAGTGAAATTTAAAATACGATCCTTAAATGTATGACTTATTTGATGCACACGTTTAAGAAGGAAATCGAATTTCGTGAGGAAGTCTCGTTATTTCGAAATGATCGAGGAAGAAAGTCACGTCCAGTGAGTTAGGATATAACATTTCGTGATCTGAAAATAATGAGCATTCCTTCATTGCCAATTTCAAGCCTTTAAAAGGATATTCGATTATTCTGGTTTGAAGAAAAAATCTAACCTAGTAAGTTAAGGCACAATTTTTCAAAATCCGAAATAAAGGAATATTGCCTTGATTTTAGAATTATTTGTATTTTTTAGAACAGAAAGCAACTTAATTTAATGATGAATGCGTAAATTAAATACGAACATGTAATTTATTGGCAGAAATAATACGAAGATAGAACAATTAAGCATATAAATAAATACGCAAAAATAAATCTTAGGTTAATAATATACGAAGTACGAAAGAACACGAAACTAAATCAGAAAACAAGACTAATTAAAAATAAGAAGAATAATAATTAAATTTTATATACAAAAATTGAAGAAAAAGAAAAAAAAGGGGTCGAAAATGAAGTTTTAGAGAATTTAGGGTTAAAATATAAATTTGGAAAAGTTTGGTGGTAAAAATGTAATTTTGGAAAAGTTTAGGGGTCAAAATGTGATTTTGAGAAAGTTCAAGGTTAATTGTGGTTTTGGGAACATTTGAGGGTCAAAATGTAATTTAGGGAAAGTTTGGGATCAAAATATGATTTTGGGAAAGTTTGAGGGTCAAAAATTAATTTTAGAAAAGTTTGAGGGTTAAAATGTAACTTTGAAAAAGTTTAGGGGTTAAAATGAAATTTTGGAAAAATTTAGGATTTAAATACAATTTTGAGAAAGTTTAGGGGTCAAAATGTAATTTTGGAAAAGTTTGAAGATTAAAATTGAATTTTTGGAAAGTTTAAGGATCTTTTGAGTAATAAACCTTAAAAAAGGTGACACATGGCAGTTTCTTAGGCTTCTAGAAGTCAAGGAATTAAATTGTAAAGGAAATAAAACTAAAGGGTAATTTTGAAATAAATTAAAAAAATTAAAAGGACTTAATTAAAACAACCAAAAATGCGGAAGGATTGAATGGGTAAATAACCCCTTTAAAAAAAATCTGATTTTAAGCCATAAACTAAAATACGTCGTTTTGGGGTGTTTAAGTCAGTCCCAAAAATACGTCGTTTTGGGGTGTTTAAGTCAATCCCAAAACTACGTCGTTTTGGAGTTTAATATATCCCTTTAAACTCTTTTTTTCATTTTCTCATTCCTCTCTAAAAAAAAAAACCAGAAATCCTCTCTTCTTTCTCCTTTCTCTCTTCTTTCTATTTTTTTGTGAGCGATTCCGACTGCTGGTCACTCGCCGTTCGTTGACCACTCGTCGTCCGTCGACCACCGCCGTCTGTCGCCACCCACAGCGGCTAAAAGGTAATTTTTTTTTTTGTATTTTCTAAAGCAAGATCGAGGTTAGATAAAATTCATAAAACTTTGAAAAATAATTCTTTTTTAATTTATTTTTGAAACCCCTTTTATTTTTTAGTGTTTTAACCCTTTTGTTTTGTTCTATTTTGTTTTGTTTATTCTTACATATGTATTTTTTTCTTTAAAAAAATGAAAATAAAAAATTCAAATGGATATGTATATATATATGTATGTATATATATAATGTAAAAATAAAAAAATGAAACCTTATATATACGTGATGTATATATGTATAAATATTAGTATACCTTGAGGAATGTGACTGTTGAATTTCTTTGCTCGAATCTGTTTTCTATTTTTTCATTGATTTCTGTCTGTTTACATCGTGAATGTTCGTAATCGAAAAACAGAGAACTTTTTTCTTTTTTCTTTTTGAAAATTTGTTTTCATGGCTTTATAGTAGAATGAGTACATGTATTTTCCTATTTCTATCTTGTCTTGCTTCTTGTCTTTGCAAGTGATGATGGTGGTGATAGAGGCAAGTAGGCAGGGCAATGGCGGTAAAAGACCTTAGCAAATTAGGGTTTCTGATTTTTTGGATAGATTGGGCTTATTGGGCTAACTTTAGGGTTTTAGGTAGTTTAGTGTTGGGTTTGTAATGAGTTTTGGTATATTTAGACATTTTTAAATTAAAATAAATTTTAATTTAAAAATTTATTATTATTTTTTTAGGTTGTTTTTTTGGTTTTAATGTTGAGCTCAATCAGAATTGAGCTTCAACAGCTACCCCTCTTTGCTTGTTGCTGTGTAACAGGAATAGAGCAAAGACTAAAAGGACGACCAATTTTGTCCGGTTCCACCGGATCTGGTCTCTTTAGCCCTTCTTTTTCAGGTAGTCTGCTCTTTGCTTCACCAATCTTTTAACTTTACTACATCCGCTTCTTTTCAACTTTAGGAAAGTAGGCTTCAGTGTTGTGATCCCATCTTGCCCTAAGGTAATTTAAAAAAAAAAGACAAAATTTACCACTATAGCTTCTCTCAATTCACTTGCAACTTCAGGGAGATTGAGATTCGTCATCGTAGTCTTTGATTCAATCCACTAACACTTTAGGTACTTGGTGTTGTGGCTTCATCTCTTGGTCCACTTCTCTGTATCTCATCAGAAAGATAATCACTTTATTGCTTCGACCCAGTTCTCTATATTTCATCAGGCAGATAGAGGTTTCAAGTTTCACTCGCATTGAACTTCGCTTCATTGATTTGGTATACTACTCTGTATCTCATCAGGAAGATGACCTCTTTATTGCTTTGACCCACTTCTCTATATCTCATCAGGAAGATGAGCTCTTTATTACTTTGACCCACTTTTTTGTATCTCATCAGGAAGATGGGGTTTGAAGTTTCACTCACACTGAGCTTCGCTTCATTGATTTGGTCTATTTTTCTGTATCTTATCAGGAAGATGACCACCTCATTGTTTTAATACACTTTTGTATACCTCATCAAAAAGATGGATTTGGTCTACTTCTCTGTATCTCATCAGGAAGATGACCTCTTTATTACTTTGACCTACTTCTCTATATCTCATCAAGAAGATAGGGTTCGAAATTTCACTCACACTGAGCTTCGCTTCATCGATTTGGTCTACTTCTCTGTATCTCATCAGGAAGATGACCACCTCATTGTTTTAATCCACTTCTCTATATCTCATAAGGAAGACGGATTTGGTCCACTTCTCTGTATCTCATCAGGAAGATGACCGCTTTATTACTCTATATCTCATCAAGAAGATGGGGGCTCGAAGTTTCACTCTCATTGAGCTTCGCTTCATTGATTTGGTCTACTTCTCTGTATATCATAAAGAAGATGACAACATCACTTGTTTTAATCTGCTTCACTGTATCTCATCAAGAAGACAGATTTGATCCACTTCTTTGTATCTCATCAGAAAGACGATTGCTTTATTGCTTCAGATGACTGCAATCTACCCCATGCTCGAGGTAAGAGATTGGATGGCTATAATCTTCCCCATGATTGGGGTAAGTGATTGGATGCTTCAATATTTCCCGTCATGTTTTCTTAAGGTACTGGATTCACCGTTATGGCCTCAACCTTTCCCTTCATATCTTCATGGTGTCAGATTCATCGTTGCGGCCTCAATCCTTCCCATCACATCTTCTAAAGTATCGAGTTCGTCATTACGACCTCAACCTTTCCTTTCCTATTTTGTGGTACTGAGTTCGCCATTACGACCTCAACCTTTCCCATCACATCTTCTAAGGTACCGAGTTCATCATTGCGGCCTCAACCTTTCCCATCACATCTTTAAGATATCGGGTTCATCGTTCCGGCCTCAACCTTTCCCTTCAAATATTCATGGTACCGGGTTCGCCGTTACGGACTCAACCTTTCCCATCACATATTCTAAAGTACCAGGTTCGTCTTTGCAGCCTCAACCTTTCCTTTCATATATTTATAGTATTGGGTTCGTCGTTGCGGGCTCAACCTTTTCCATCACATCTTCTAAGGTATCGGGTTCACCGTTGTGGTCTTAACCTTTCCCATCACATCTTTTAAGGTATCGGGTTTGTCGTTGCGGCCTCAACCTTTCCCTTCAAATATTCACGGTACCAGGTTCACCGTTGCGGCCTTAACCTTTCCCTTCAAATATTCATGGTATCGGGTTCGTCGTTGCGGCCTCAACCTTTCCTATCACACTTCATAATGCTGAATTTGCCGTTACAGCCTTAATCCTTCCCATCATGTCTTTTAAGGTATCGAGTTCACCGTTACAGCCTCAACCTTTCCTTTCATATCTTCATGGTACCTCGGTTCATTTTGCCACTTCGTGGTAATGAAACCTGTAAAATATGCTTTAATGGGCCTCTATGTAGGTCAAATTATTTAGGATGCCATGATCAGGATGAGTCAAATGCTCCTAAACAGATGAGTATGAATGACGAATGCAAAAATGTCATCTTTGAGAAATGATTTTATTTTTAGTCCTTAGCCAACATTGTTTGTCGTTTGTCTAAGTCCTATCACTGATGTGTTATCATATTTTGTGCATGTGTATCTTTGTCGTGAAACCTAAAGAGGTAGTCGTAATTCGAACTTTTTGTTTGAAATCCCTTCTAGCCATCGAGTTTGTGTTATTTCCAACTAGTAATCCTGTTTCAGGTCCCCGTACTATTTATAATTTTTTCAAAATAATATGCAAAAATCCTTTTATTCCTTATATCGTAAACCACTAACCGTTATTTCAAATGCAAAGATGCTTGAATCAAGGTTATAAGGTGGATGAAATTGAATTTTATTGAAAATAAATGTCGCATTAATGAGAAGATCGTTAGTTCATTAATCATCATTTTGATGCAGAATTGCTTGAACATGGTCGTAAGGCGAATGAAATTTTATTGGAGGCAAAGCTCACATGAATGAAAAGATAAAAAATGACCCATATTGGTCAAAAGTTACCAAACATAAAGTCAGCAAAGAATAGAGTTAGGTGCCCCAGATATAAAAGTATGAGCTTCACTAAGCAAACTTGATGAGGACCATTTTGAGCTTGACATGTGTTCATGAAACTTGGAGTACTTCGTTAATTCTTCAAGGTGTAAAGTTTCTCCACCTTGCTACTTTTGAGAGAGAATACCATTTCACGCTCTTTTCTTCAAAATTGAGCCGTCCTTTCAGGTTTTCAACTCAAGTCTCCTTAGGTTTCGAGATGTCTTTTATGAGTTTTCACCTCGACCTCTCCTTTTATTTTTCCCTTTTTTTCCTTTTTTCTCTTTTTTATTTTTATTTTTATTTTCTTCTTTTCTTTTTTATTTATTTTTCTTCATTGAATCCGAGTTCACAAAGTTAGGCAGGTCTTTTCCGACCATTTTGAACAAAATCAAAGCTTCTTAAAAAAAAAACTTTCTTCACCTTATAGGGCTTTTCAAATTCGACATCCATTTTCCTTGGAAGTCTTTTGTAAGCAAGACCTTTTTCAAAACCAGAGCTCTCTTGTGGAATTCTCTAGAGCGGATCCTTCTTTATCGTAAACTCTTATCATCTGAATCATGATGGATGACTTTTAGTATCTTTTCTTCAATCCAGTTTAGCTGAGAGCATCTGGATTGGATCTATTCTACTTCATCAGCTCTAACAAAATCTGGATGGAAAGAAACTCAACTTCAAGGGGTAGGATGACTTTTATTCTAGTGAGAAAGGTATTTCCCCGGTAGATGTTCTGATAGAAGCCCGATAGGCCTTGAAGATAAATGATGATTTCTCATGCCGAGCCTTTGTAGGTCTCTGCTATTAATCCTTTTGATGTTCTTATTGGTCACCTCTAATGCCTCATTCACTTTTTTTTTGTGATGTGGTGCTGAGTCGTGATACTTGTTCTTGAATTGGCTGTAAACTTTCTCTATCGTGTTGTTTCTCAAATTCAAGTCATCGTCGAATATGATCCTTTTTAGCATTCCATATCGACATATATCTCTTTTTCAATAATCTGCTTAACCGCCGATTGTCATAGGAAGTAGTAATCAATGATCATGAGGACAAATTGATGCTCATCAGAAACTCTTTTACAAAGTTGGCTTGATGGTGTCCATGCTTCACATAGAAAAAGGTCACGATGTGGAAAGATGAAGGAGAATAATAAATTTTCAAGATGCCCTTTGTGGGTTTTCGTCTTGACTTTTTCTTTCTTTTTTCTCCTTTTTATTGGGTTTTAAATGCCCTTTGCAGATTTTCGACCCATTTTTTTTTCTTTGATTTTCTTTTTGATAGCATGTCGAGCCTTAATTTTTGAAGTTTCTGTTGAATTGGATTGCATTCTTCCTTTATGGGTGCCTGTATGTCACGACATCAGTTCCTTAAACTTGACATGCTTTGATAAGACCATGTAAAGACATTTGGATTCACGAGGCAAGTTGCCTTGTTTCTGCAAAGACACATGTCTCGATTCTCACTTAAAATCACAACTTTTCGAGGTGATGTTCACTTCCAGTCTTGCTCAAACATCTATAACAGATCGGGAGACAAGTCACATCCTTGATCATTTTCAAAGTCTTAAAGTTTTTCTAGACACATGTCTTACTCAAAAGGGTCTAAGTCAACAGCAGTGTCACTCGTGTCCTTGATATCAAGGGATCTAACATATGGGCAAGGGAATGAATTTAAGAATGAACAACCATTTGGTATGAGTATGGCTGAAAAAGAAATGCAAGATGTTTGCCAAGTGAAACACAAGAAATGCATCATTTTCATCGAAATAAAATACAGTGGTCATGTGCCCTTTATAAAAGGATCCCTATTACTCTCGGACTTAGAGTGATAAGTGTGTTCTGAATATTTTTCCTAAAAGCTACAGGAAGCTCCTCCACAGTCTAGTTGTCCAAAACACTTCCAAGTGTGTAGGGATGAATTCTCAATAGGTTCCACTCTCCACATGACTTTTGCTCAGATTTTCAGCATTCCTTATATTGATTTATCATGCTTCCTCTCATTTTTCATTTAGGGTTAGTGATTCCCTTATACACGAATGTTTTAGATATGTGAGATCTTATTATTTAATGCATTAAGTGCAATGCAAATGAATGATAAAATGCATGCAAAAAAGGTGTTGATTCTTGGTTCCAATCCATTAGAACAACTTTACTAGAAAATAAATTTCTATACATAAGACAGATACAAGTATGGTCGTGCCTTAATGCTCAAAGTCCTAATCTTTCAAGCTAATTTTTGCTCCAGTTTAACCCTGATTTCAAGTTCAAAATGTTGGCCTTGAATGGCTAAAGTCTATTAGTGATTAGCCTTTTCTTGCACTTGGTTGAGTCCTTACTTGCGACATGGTCCCTATTTTAGACTTGCCCCTAAGAGCGTTGGAGTCATTCCTCATTTATTTCCAATTTCTTTCACAAAGTCATCTTGTCTTTGGATAGCCATAAATTCTTTCAACAGAGGGTAGTCATTAGAGAATACTCGATAAGAGACTTTTTCGACTTTCCAAAATTGGCCACGGAACCATACTAGCAAAAGTTGTGGACCAATACACCTTCTTTTTCCCCTTATTCGACAGGTGTTTAGTGGCTAAGGTTTGCCAGAACATGAGTGATTATTTTGACAAGGTGATCAAATAAATCTGCAACTGCGTCCTTTACGTGTCCCAACATTAAGACGACTAATTCCTATGTGTTTGAGGCTAAGATGTCAACACTCTTTCTTGTATCTGAGTGTACTATGTCTTGTTATCCCTTTTCCTTGATCAGGGCTACAACTCCATGCTTGCTCGTCTAGAATAGGCCTTATTATTCTAAATCCTTAGGCAATGGAGCGACGTATCGTATTCTTCTATCTCATGTTTTTGAAAGTGAGACAACTAAGCTTGAGTAGGTAAGGCAAATCACCATATTCGAATTAGACATCTGCTCCATTTTGTCTTTCTTACATCTTTCTGCTCTTGCAAACTGTTATGGGTTTCATTTATTTGGGTGTAATCCCAAAACTTTGATATGTTCCCCTTCGACAAGCAATCACCCTTTTGTTGTTGTTTTTCCTTGACCACATACGCACGGCCACGTTGACTTTTACCTTATCAAGGAATCCATTTTCTTATGACAAGTTCTCTATTTGGCAATAGTACATGAATCAACACCTTTTTTTGATGAAAATGCAATGCAAACAGATTGAAAATATATTGCAATTAAAAGCAAAAATATAGCCGTGTCTCTTACTTCATTCGGGTAAGCACTAAAGGTTTGACATAGTTCCACTTATGGAACTAAATGCCAGTTAATAAAATGTGTAGCTTATGAATGCATGTATGCATAGGAAAAGGCATTTATTTTGAACTCAATTCCATTAGGTCAACTTCTTTAGAAAACAAATTTCTTTACATAAAGCAAATGACAAAAATGACTTTGCTTTATTGCCTAAAACTTTGATCTTCCTTAGAAATCCGGCTAATTTTCTCCTTACCTTCGTTTGATTCGTATTGCATGCTTAATATATCAGCTTTAACAGCAGACGTTTTCATGTAATCAATCATTTCTCTCATTTGGGTGAATGTTTTCCATTACATAGTCTTTTTCTTCAACCTGTCTCTTAGTTTGTCGAAAGTGTCACTCATTTATTCCTAGATTCCTTTCGAGGATCTCAATTCAAATCTTATTATTATGGAAAGAGACCTCAAGTTCTTGCATATTTTCCCTTAACTCCTTACTCTCGACAAAACTTGCCTTAAGTTCCATGACAGAGTTCCGATCGTGATATCTGCTTAGAGACTCTTCTAGCTCCGCTACTCTATCTTCAAAATGAGCTATTTAGGCTTTCAGTTCAGTTTTCTTTACTTGACTTTCCTTTTGAGACATTCTCTCGAGCTTGACCATCTTGGAATTTCCTTTTTCGTTGTTCCGCTTGATTTTTTGCTTTTGAACTTCTTACCGCCACTATTTTGATGTCTTGTCTAATCCAGTAGTTCTCATGAAGAGACGAAGTTTCTTATAATATTTTTTCAAATCAGCTTTGTTCTTTCCTTCGACCATAAGCGCACAACCATGTTATCTTCTACTCTATCAAGAAATCTGTTTTCTATGACAAAACTGTCTATTTGGTAATCGAACTTAAATCAATATCTTTTCTTGTATAATGATGCAAATGCAAGCAAAAAGGACAAAATAGAACAAGTTAGCAAAAACATCGGAATCAATATACATGTATAGAACAAAGAACCTAAGAACCTATCTTGGGTAGTTGCTAAAATGTTCGGTTATAACTCCTTTTAAGGCAAGTGCTTATGGCTCATTATATGTGATGTAGGCTCTAGAGTAAAGGGTACCTAAACCAACAGATTCCTTGATCCTCAACCATTACAGACTCATACGGATGAGTTCGGTTTAGGGGAACACATTTGCCACATGTTTGCATGAAAGTGAAAACTTCACGAAAACATGGGTACGGATGTAATCCCGAAAGCGATCCACTATCTTGCACGGAGGTGAAAACCTCAAGAAGAAGTAGCTTCTCGCTTCCACTTAAAGGGGTAGCAACAGATACATATGAATGAAAACTTATACTAGCAATATCGACATAATATAACATCACACAAAATGCAGAGGGTCGTATATTAAACAAAATAGAGTATTTAAAAATTTTAACAAAAATCCCCAGAAATAATCGGCTTTTGGCTTGACTCTCTTTTATTTTTAAAATCCTCAGTGGAGTCGCCAAGCTGTCGAAACATTTTTTTGAAAAACAGAAAAAAAAGTCTAAAATATTTTTAAATTGAAAAATAGGAGTCACCACCAATCTTTTATTTAGTATGATTGGATCACCTCAAAACGTTTAAAATCTGTTTTGAATCTTCGAAATCCAAAAACCGAGTTCGAGATTCGGTTACGTATGAGGAAGGATTAGCACCCTCACACGCTCAAAATTGGTACCACGTTGATTATTTTCGTTCTTGATTGTTAAAAATTTGATAACTTCAGTGAAATTTAAAATATGATCCTTAAATGCATGATTTATTTGATTCACACGTGGGATCTTTCATTCACATTTTTTTCCACCAAGAACGTTTTATAAAACTCTTGGACCCCCGAATTTGGAGTATCCTACTTTCACGCAATTCACAGGGTTCAACAAGCAATCGATATTTCACGATCAAGGGTGTAGTACTATTTGTAGTAGCGGTCCTTATATATCGTATTAACAATCGAAATATGGTTGAAAGAAAAAATCTCTATTTGACAGGGCTTCTTACTATACCTATGAATTCCATTGGACCCAGAAATGATACATTGGAAGAATCTTTTGGATCTTCCAATATCAATAGGTTGATTGTTTCGCTCCTGTATCTTCCAAAAGGAAAAAAGATCTCTGAGAGCTGTTTCCTGGATCCGAAAGAGAGTACTTGGGTTCTCCCAATAACTAAAAAGTGTATCATGCCTGAATCTAACTGGGGTTCGCGGTGGTGGAGGAACTGGATCGGAAAAAAGAGGGATTCTAGTTGTAAGATATCTAATGAAACCGTCGCTGGAATTGAGATCTCATTCAAAGAGAAAGATATCAAATATCTGGAGTTTCTTTTTGTATATTATATGGATGATTCGATCCGCAAGGACCATGATTGGGAATTGTTTGATCGTCTTTCTCCGAGTAAGAGGCGAAATATAATCAACTTGAACTCGGGACAGCTATTCGAAATCTTAGTGAAAGACTGGATTTGTTATCTCATGTTTGCTTTTCGTGAAAAAAGACCAATTGAAGTGGAGGGTTTCTTCAAACAACAAGGAGCTGGGTCAACTATTCAATCAAATGATATTGAGCATGTTTCCCATCTCTTCTCGAGAGGCAAGTGGGCTATGCAAAATTGTGCTCAATTTCATATGTGGCAATTCCGCGAAGATCTCTTCGTTAGTTGGGGGAAGAATCCACACGAATCGGATTTTTTGAGGAACATATCGAGAGAGAATTGGATTTAGTTAGACAATGTATGGTTGGTAAACAGGGATCGATTTTTTAGCAAGGTACGAAATGTATCGTCAAATATTCAATATGATTCCACAAGATCTAGTTTTGTTCAAGTAACAGATTCTCGCCAATTGAAAGGATATTCTGGTTTGAAGAAAAATCGCTCCTAGTAAATTAAGATACAATTTTTCAAAATCCGAAATAAAGGAATATTGCCTTGATTTTAGAATTATTTGTATTTTTTAGAACAATAAGCAAATTTAATTTAATGATGAATGCATAAATTAAATATGAACATGTAATTTATTGGCAGAAATAATATGAAGACAGAACAATTGAGCATATAAATAAATACGCAAAAATAAATCTTAGGTTAATAATATACGAAGTACGAAAGAACACGAAACAAAATCAGAAAACAGGACTAATTAAAAATACGAAAAATAATAATTAAATTTTATTTAAAAAATTGAAGAAAAAGGAAAAAAAAGGGGTCGAAAATGAAATTTTGATGAATTTAGGGTTAAAATGTAATTTTGGAAAAGTTTGGTGGTAAAAATGTAATTTTTGAAAATTTTATGGGTTAAAATGTAATTTTAGGAAATTTTGAGGTTAAAATGTGGTTTTAGGAATATTTGGCATTGAAAATGTAATTTAAGGAAAGTTTAGGGGTTAAAAGATGATTTTGGGAAAGTTTAGGGGTTAAAAAGAAATTTTGGAAAAGTTTAGGGGTTAAAATGTAAATTTGGAAAAGTTTAAGGTTAAAATGTAGTTTTAGAAAAGTTTGGAGGGTTAAAATGTAATTTTGGAAAAGATTGAGGGTTAAAATCAAATTTTGAAAAAGTTTAAGGACCTTTTGAGCAATAAACTCTAAAAAGGTAACACGTGGTAGCTTTTCAGGCTTCTAGAAGTCAAAGGATTAAATTGTAAAGGAAATAAAACTAAAGGGCAATTTTGAAAGAAATTAAAAAAATTGAAAAGACTTAATTAAAACAACCAAAATGGGGAAGGATTGAATGGATGAATAATCCCTTTAAAAAATTTGATTTTAAGCCATAAACCAAAACAACGTCGTTTTGGAGTGTTTAAGTCACTCCCAAAACTTCGTCGTTTTGGGAGACTATATATACTCCTTTGAACTCTTTTTTTCATTTTCTCATTCCCCTCTAAAAAAAAAAAAAAAACCAAAAATCCTCTCTTCTCTCTCCTTTCTATTTTTTTTGGTGAGCCATCCCGATCGTTGGTCACTCGCCGTTCGCTGGCCACTGCCATCCGTCGTCGCCCACGGCGGTTAAAATGTAATTTTTTTTGTATTTTCTAAAGCAAGATCGGGGTTTAATTTATTTTTGAAACTTATTTTTATTTTTTAGGGTTTTAACCCTTTTATTTTGTTCTATTTTCTATTTATTCTTACATATGTATTTTTTACTTTAAAAAATGAAAATAAAAAATTCAAATGGATATGTATATATATGAATGTATATATATATAATGAAAAAATAAAAAAAATGAAACCTTATGTAAACGTGATGTATATATGTATATATGTATAAATATTAGTATACCTTGGGGAATGTGGCTGTCGAATTTCTTTGCTCGAATTTGTTTTCTTTTTTTCATTGATTTCTGTCTGCGTACATCGTGAATGCTCGTAATCGAAAAACAAAGAACTTTTTTCTTTTCTTTTTTTGAAAATTTGTTTACATGACTTTATAGCTGAATGAGTACATGTATTTTCCTATTTCTGTCTTGTCTTGCTTCTTGTCTTTGCAGGTGATGATGGTGGTGGCAAAACTGACGTGGTGGCAGAGGCAAGTAGGCAAGGTAGCGGCGACAGAAGACCTTAGAAAATTAGGGTTTCTAATTTTTTTGGATAGATTGAGCTTGTTTGGCTAACTTTAGGGTTTTAGGTAGTTTAGTATTAGGTTTGTATTGAGTGTTGGTATATTTGGACATTTTTAAATTAAAATATTTTAATTTAATTTTTTTTTAGTTTTTTTTTAGTTTAAATGTTAGGCTCAGTCAAAATTGAGCTTCAACAACAACCTTTATAAACTTCTACATTCCATAAATTATTTTTTAATCTAAAAAGGCTTCAACTTGATAAACATAAAAAAACCATTTTCAAAGCAAAAGAATCACAAAATCACTTACATGCAAAGATTTCTTCTTGCCGAAAATCAAGCTTCTCTAATGGAGTTTTCACCTTGATAATTTTGGTGGAAAATTCCACTAAGAAGATGACTCTTTTTCTTTTATTTCTTTAGTCATTAAAAGTTAATTACTATATTGTCCTTTATACTAAAACATATATCTTAATTAAAGTAGAGCCTAAATTTATCCACTTAAAATGTTATTGTCCAATTACCATATAAGTTCTCCTTCATTTAATATTTTAGCTATTAAATCAATAAAATTCTATAATACACAAGGTTTGCATTCCTTACTAATTAATCCCTTAACCTTAATTAGCACATTAAACATTTAAGTTTCTTATCTTAATTTAATTGATACTTTTCTCTAATTATTTAGACACACTAATAGTTTCACTAACTCATATGTCGTAATTTAGATCTCGAGACTATCATTTACTCTAATACCAAAAACGGGTTGTTACAAAATGATATCCTCTCACTGACATTACATGATTGATTAAAAGTAAACGTCGTCACAGGTTGTCCATATTTGTGATGGATGACTTGATCACTATTTGATAGTGATTGACTTTTCATGAAGGAATATGTAATTGTTACCATGAGATAAAATAGAATCATATTAGGAGAGTGGATATTATACCAAAGAGATAAAAGATATCCTCTGAGGGTAACACACTTATGACAAGATCACTGGACGAGCACTAATCGAGTTGCTTTTGTAATGGTATGACATCGGGGAGAGCTCAGTCATAATATTATAATGGAATGAATGAGTTTATAATTAATAGGTGAAAAGTTAGAACTTAATTACAAATCATTTGAGTCTCAATTGCGTATTTTCAATTGGTCTCTCCGCTAGCTTGTTGAAACCATAAATGAATTACATGTTGAATATAATGAACAAAAATGAATAGAAATTGTGAAATGGAGAAATAAGAAACATTTGGAAATGATTAAGGGTTTTTCCAAAATGAAAATGGAGAAATGAAAATATTTGGAAATGAATGTGGGTTTCTCCAAAATGAAAATTAAAAATGGAAAATGAAAATTATCTGAAAAATGAATTTATGTTTTTCGAATTAAATGAAGTTCGAAAATAGAAATAAAGCATTTTGTCATAGTGAACCGTTGAATGCATAAATATTAGATATATTTTCTCATAGATTCTTTTACATAAAAATTGTCATGATTTTAACGGAATTAGAATTGGGTTGCGAAAATTATTTAATTGGAAATATGTTGAAGTCTATTTTTAGGAAATAGAAAAAAAAAATATTGGGTTGAATCAAATTATTAAGTTAAAAGTCCGCGAAGTACTTGTAATTAGACCTAGTATGAAAGAGTCCAAAAAGCCCTTATGTAATAAGGGGGGATGACAAACCTAGTATATTTAACTAGGGTTGTCGCTCCTACACCCTAGTAGAACTAATATTTTGTTTTTTTAGTTGAAATAAACTTTTCTAATTCAATTAGGGCTCTACCTTCTCTTCCTATAAATATATGGCATTGGTAAGACTTACACAGCTTTAAGAAATCGTTATTATGTCCAAAAATAGAGAAACTTTTATTCTCTAAGAATTAAATATATTTTTCGGAATAACCATTCTATTGATTTCTATTTGAGAAAACTTTCGTTTTCACCCCAAAAGAAAAGAAAACTAACTTTAGTTTCTGTGTTTGATTTGATTTGATCGAGCTCACACTCGAGGCAATTCGTGGTGCGAGAATAGTAACAAGATTATTTTATTGAAAGTCGAGAACGACAATGATCCGTCTATTCGAAAACACAAGTACGATTTTGGTCTAAGGTTTATTGCTATAATTATCAGAAATCAAGTCAGTTTTCAAAATTTTAATTTTTCGTTGTGCAAGAAAACTGTTTTCAAACTGAATTTTTTTCGAACAATTGGTATCAAAGCTATGATTATGCTATGTTTATAGTGTAAATCGAGACCAAAACTCTCTCTTCTTCATGTATGACTATATTTGCTAAGATATTACATTCTCGTAATTGTATGCATGTTTAAGGGAATGTATGTGAATGAATGCAAGACATTATTTTATTATTATGGATGATATTTGATATATAATTCTTTGTTGTGTTTCATCATCTTTACAAGAATCCTATATATATGTCTTCATACATGCATAAAATTGAAGGAATAAGGGTGGACTTTGAATGTTGATTTTATTTTATATAAATTATTCCTTAATTGTCATTATTTTATTTCCCATAATTTTTACCTTAATTTTTGTAATCAATATTAAGAATTTTTCTATTACTTTTTACATTGACATATTAAAAAGTAGATTTATTTTTTTAGGAAAATAATTGGCTTTTCATTGAAGGTAGTGGGGAACAAAAAACAAAACAAAGCATTGGACATGCTGTCTTAAATACCTGACATAGGTCATAAATGAACACACAGAAAAAAAATTAGAAAACAACTAAGCACACCAAGCAGAAATGAAAAAGCAAAGAAGAAATAAACTAAAAAAGAAAAACTCAAACGTCTGCCAAGCCTCCTATCCCCAGTCAGAAACCAAAAGCCAGATCTAAAACCATTCCTTGCACCCACAAATTTTGTAACACTCCTACACCCGGTTCACACGTATAAACCTGGTATAAGAGTATTACATACAGTGTCAAAGAATTAAAAACGAGTATAACAAAATTTTCTTTCAAATACTGTGTAACTGAATCGTTTTACTCAAAATATCACAAAATAATCAAGTATAATAAAAATCGAGACTTAAAACCAGTTTGAAAATAATGAAAATGAAATTTTTACTCAAAACAGGGAAAATATCGATACCACCATAAAAATATTGATACCTCTATTCTAAAATCAAGAAATATAGCTAGAAACTTCAAACTAACCCCTTTGAATTATATAAAAACTTTACCAATAAATCAATTCAGTCTAAAACACAATTTCATTCAGAATTCATCATCTCATTTCATAAGTTCATAGTATTCCAAAATAAAATTTATAACCCATTCATTAAGGACATATAAGTACCATTTGTACATGTCATTTCACACAAAATAAATACACCTTGTCTTGCAATCTTCCAATGTTGATGTGATTTGATGAGAGGCACCTAATCTAACCTTAGCTTCTTGGAAGTCTTATACCTACGCATTAAAATAAACGCGTTAAGCCGGTGAAGGCTTAGTAAGTACTACAAGTGTCATTAATCATTCATCTTTTAATCACTCATTTCAAACTCATTCATATAATTGTTTATTCATGTAAAATACATGCCTTTTATGTATATAACATTTAACTTACAGTAGTGTTATGAAATTCACATATTCTTCCTCATTTCACATTTTAGCCATTCAAATCTCTTAGCTTACTTAGTTTTATCATTCTTCGATTTCTTATACATATTGTACTTACCTTTCATGTGATTATCATTTCACTTACCTCAATATCACAATTTGCACATTCTTTCTTTTTTACATTATTTACCCTATTAACAAGACTCGGACCTTGGCGGATACACGGATCCAACCAAACACACCAGAATGACACTCAGTGCCTCATCAGATTGTTCGAAGCAATAAAGTGACACCAGTGTCTCAACGGCCTAGCCGAAGTAAAGTGGTACCCAGTACCTCATCGAATCTATCCGAAGTAAAATAATGACACCCAGTGTCTCATCAACTCAAGGTCGAAGTATATCTGAACTCTTCCAATCCTATGACATGCCAACTATATCCGACTCAGCCCGATTAGTTAATAAGGATTTTCAATTTACAATTCACATCACTGTCAATTCCAATTTCACTTTCACTTTCACTTTCAATTTTGATCACAAATCATTCAAATTCAATTCAAATATACTATTAATTCAATATAAATTTTCATTCATCTCAATATTAACGCTTCTCTTATATTCACTTATTAAATATAAATATCGAAATAAACATTAAATAATGAATAATTCAGATTATAGTAATACAAATCAGTAACAAATTAATTTAACCAAATAACAACCAAATATCATAAACAATTAGGTACTAATAACTTTGGGAACCTTTGATTTATCCATTTCATTCTCATTTCTCAATTTCATCACATATCACTTTATATGCATCAATTTTTCATTTCTATTCAATTTTTCTTTTTTTTTTTAACATTAATTTTCAAAGCTGTACATCTGAGTCACAGTCACTAAATTTTTTATATCTTGAGCTACAGAATTTGAAATTATAATCCGCCTGATGATTCTAAAATTAGACTCAAATATATTTTTACCATAAAAATTTCAAAATTTTTACTTTAGCCAATTTGTACAGTAAATTCTTTCAATTTACCCCCTTCTCTGCTTCCTAACAGTTTCGACCTTTCTTTACTAAAAAATATTTATCTTTTAGTACAGGAATCCAATAATGTTCTCATCTATTTGTTTTGAAAATTGACTCATTGAGGAATTATAAATATAAATTTCAGTCTCTAATAATTTTTCTATATTTTTCTATGATTTTTCAAAGTCAGAACAGAGGAACTCGAAACTACTCTGACCCTGTTACACAAAATTTGTTATAACTCAGAATATACAGATCCATTTCCATCAACGTTTCTTCCATGTGAAACTACACTCAATAAGATTTAATTAAATATTTAATTAAACTTCTAAATCTTTTTATACAATTTTTGGTGAATTTTCGAAGTCAATTTTTGTTCTGTCCAAACTGTTTTAATGGACATGTTTCCTTTTTCATGTCTCTTTACACTAAATTTCATTTAATCACACATAATCAACACTTATAATTAAACATATCATTTTTATCATAATTAATCATATATGTTCAAATTATAAGCACTTTAATTTAATTAATTCTAAACATTTTAATACTTGTAGTACTTACAACTCTTGTAGAAAGCTTCCTTTCCCTCTTTGATCTTCTCTTTTCCTTTCTCTTCAATTTCATACAAAACACATATATTCATATTAATATCATTCTAACATATCATAATCTATGTTTTTAAACCAAAACTAATATGTATTTAAAGAGGAGTTTAGCTTTCTGACCTTAATCACTTGTATTCAACACTAATTCCCATTTTCTTTCTCCATTTTCTTTCTCCTCCAAGACAAGTATGGATGCATTTCTTTTAACAATTGGATAGCTACTACACTTCTCTATTAATTTTATTCACTAATCTTGAAGAAATTTGGAAGAAACTAGCTTAATTGGTTTGTATGTGGTGAAAAAAGACTAATTTGAAAGAAAAGCAAACGTTGAAATGGTGGAAATGGTGGCTAACGTGAAGCACAATGACTGATGGCTTTTATAGCTTTTTTATCATTTCTTTTCTTCATTTCTCTAGATTTTTCTACCAATTTCTCTTTATGAAAATATCTTTCTTTAATAATGGTAAAATTACAGTTTTAGTCCTTGGGCCTTCCAACTTTACACTTTGGCCTAAAACATTGCCTCCAAAAATATCTTCCACCAAATTACTCTTTTGCCCCTCCTTAATTACTATAATTCCCATAATGACTTATATTTCATTTCGGCTAAATTGCTATTTAGTCCCTCATGCTTTCTCACAATTTCTAATTAATCCTTAATTTTTCCTAATCTTCTTATTTTAACCACATATTCTAACTCTTAACTCGACACTATTACTGTTCCAACTTCGGTTCAAAAACGCGGATGTTAGAGATTTGCCAAAGGGCTTCTTGAGAAAACAAAATCCACAGGGAACAAGACTTGAGCCATTGTTGGAGTGAAAGATATTAAATTCTCCAAATGCCTAAGCTAATTACTGGATTTTCAGTTTGTATTATGCAGAACCGTTTTTTGCCAGTCTTGGTTCGTAGCAAACTCCACCTCCCTCGACGCTCCTTCCATCTAAAATTACTGTTCTTGGCTCCACAATGTACTCGTCGCAAGGATATGAGAAGTAGTATTTTCCTGTCTGCCAACATGGTTAAAGGTAATTTTGAGAAAATCCCCCATTTTACCTTTGATACTTCGAATGATTAGCCTAAGGATTGATTTGTCTTCCTCTATTGTTAGCAACTTCTTGGTAACGGTGAGGAAATTACCTTCCATAATAATGGATCTGAACCCCAACTCATGGCCAAAACAAACTGCCTGTTCACAAGCTTGAGCTTCCGCGATGAATGCATCTGTAATATTATAGTGTGGGTAAGTACATGCCGCTAAAATTTATCCATTCTCATTTCTAGCAAGTATACCCAAGGTAGATCTATTATTGATTTTGTGAAAAGAAGCATAATAATTAATTTTAATCTGATTTGAGCCTAGGGGCTTCCAAGATTCCAGATTTAAAACACCAGGAAAATGACGTAAACTCTCAATCGTTGTAAACTTCATCTAGTAGCCCTTGATGAAAGTCACTAGCTTGTGAAGACTTGGCTTAACCCCATTATGAATCAGATTATTCCATTGAACCATATCGCCCAGAAGGTAATGACCAAAGTTTCCCTTTCTCTGTTTGTCAATTTCTCAAAATCGTTCGCTAACCATTCGAGGAAATTTGTGTTTTGGGGCCTCTGATCCATTTTTATTTTTAGGCAATCCCGAACCACTGTCATGGTGGTATAGCTCCTCATGGGATGCTCAACAATCTCTACTTCACCTTTACACAACGAACAAATTGGGTCTACATGTATCTTTCGGATAACCAAATTTCTATAAGTAGGCAAATAATTATAGATCATTCTCCAAAATTTAATCTTAATTTTTTCTTAGAGTTGTAAATGCAAAGGATTGTAAAGGTCTTTGTAAGGTGGTCAATATGACCCATAGGCTGATAGTTTCCTGTTGGAGAGTCTAGTTCCAGAAGGAACTTGTATCCACTTTTAGGAGTGTATTCACTTGACCTATCAAATCTCCAAATCAACAAATTTGGCTCATTAGTAATAGATAGAGGAATCAACAAAATTTTTCCAGCTTGGTTCTTATCAAAAATTGCCTTGACCCTCTCTTCCTTCCAGGTACGAGTATGTTCATCAACTAGTTGTGAGACCTTCAAATAGCTAATATTAATCTGATCGTACTGAGCTCTTCCACTTCCATGACCAGTAATCCATACATCATTCTAAATATTCATGTTCTACCCAATACCAATCCTCTAGCCACTGCTAGCCTCAATCAACTCTTTTGCAGCTAGAATACTCCTCCAGGTAAAAGAAGAGTAAGTTCCCAACTTGGCTGACAAGAAATTTGTTCGAGAAAAATATCTCGCCTTTAAAACTTTAGCTAGAAAACAATCAGTATTATTAATGATCCTCTAACACTACTTAGCTAAAAGTGTAACGTTAAATTGAGCGAGATCACATAAACCATACCTCCCTTTGATTTTGAAGAACAAAGCAAATGCCAGTTTGACCAATGGATACCACATCATGTTTTATTGTTCCTCCACTAGAATTTGTTTAAAATATTTTTCAATTGCAAACAAAGACCTTTCGAAAAAAGGAAATATTGCATCGCGTACACCAACAAAGATTTGATGAAGACTTCTTTCCCACCCATAAAAAGAAAACACATACCCCATCCTACCACTTTCTTATAGACCCTATCAATATAGTATGTAAAAGCTTGTTTGTTCCCTCTGCCTATCATCATGGGTAAGCCTAGAAATTTCTTAGGGATCAAAGAAATTCGAACGCCTAATTGATTTTCCACTGAAGTTCTCACATCTGAATTAACATTTCCTCCAAAATAAATTAGAGACTTATAATAGTTTACCTTCTAACCTGAGGCATTTTCATACTTTGTGATAATATCCTAAACAACTTGGGCTCTTTCCTTTAAAGCTTTACCAAATAAGACACAATCGTCTGCGAAAAATAGGTGATTAATAGCCAATTTCTCTTTTCCAATTAGCACACCCTTCATCCGTCCCCCAATCATTGCTTCATTCAAAATGGTCGAGAACCCTTCTACACAAATAATGAAGAGATATAGGCTAAGGGGGTTGCCTTGGTGCAAACCTGACACAACCATTAACACCAACTGTATACGAAACGGATGCTATATATCTCATAACCAATGTGACCCAATCTTTGTGGAACCTCAAATGAAGCATCATCCTGATTAAAAAATCCCATTCAACCTGGTCATACGCTTTGCTCATATCGAGCTTTAGCGCAAAATTATCAACTTTCCTTGTCCTTTTCACCTTTAATGACATTAAAATTTCATATGCAGCTAAGACATTATCAAATATTTGCCTCCCTGGAATGAACACTCATTGGGCCTCAACGATACAATCCTCCAAAATACTACTCATTTTATTTATGAATACCTTTGCAATAATTTTATAAATCACGTTGCAAAGGCTAATAGGTCGATATTGTGTCATATTACTAAAGTTATCAGATTTTGGGATGAACACAATATGGGTCTAATTAATATCTTCAACGAGACTACTTCCACAAAGAACTTTGAGACAATATTCAATGAGCTCGGGTCTTACAACATACCAATATTTATGGCAAAATAAAGCTGGGTAGTCGTCAGTACCTGATGCTTTTAAGGGAGACATGGATTTGACCGCATTCCATACTTCTTCCGGTTGAAAAGGCTTTAGGTGATCATCGTTCATCTCTAGCGCTTTACCTTGAACATTAGCATAGATACGAATTGCATCCCTTTCATCTGTTGCTATAAAACCTCTCAAAAATAATCGGTTGCAGTTTGAAGAATGCCCTCGTCCTTTGAAATCCATCTCGCACCCTGCCCTTCAATACTAACAATTTTATTTCACTTTCTCTGTCCACTTACCATCTTATAAAAGAAAGTAGTGTTTCGATCGCCGTTTGAAAACCAATTTATTCTTGCATGCAACTCCTAGTATAGTTCTTCCTTGTCAACTTCTAAATCCAATCCAATTTGAATATCTAGTAACTCGACAAGGATGTCATCATCATGGACCTTATCAGCCAAATCTCGCATACGGTGCTCCAAAACTTGCTTTTTTTCTATTTTGTTTAACTTGCTCCTTCTATCCCATACCTCCAAAACTTTCCCTAAACTCGATAACTTGTGTGGCAAAGCTGTTTTATTTGTGGACCAGAAATCCAAAATCTCCTTTTCACATGAATCTTCTAAACATCCGTTGGCATCGAACCAAAATTACCTTTTATTATTCACATGTCCTCACTTTCGACCCATGGTATTTATCACAATAGGACAATGATCGGATATTGAATGTACCTAATGTATGATGGAATAATCTGGGAAGAGATTCCACCAAGCCATATTAGAAACACCTTTGTCGAGACGCTCACATATGTTGGTGTCAGCTCGATGCCCTCTTTTTTATGTGTACCATCGACTAACAAACCGTAAGTCACTCAAATCAAAATCGCTTAGGACATTGTGAAAGATTTTCATATTCCTCTCAGGCTTCAACCTTCCTCCTTGCTTTTCAAAAGAATAAAGTATCTTATTGAAATCTCCCGACACCAATCATGGCATGCTTTGATTATTACCCAATTGTCTTTCCATGTACCATTATGAAGCCTTTCATCAAGATTACCATAAAATATTGTAAAATGTCATACTATTCCCAATTGATCATCTTGAATGTGCACATCAACGTGGTTTTGAGAAAAACTGCATAAACTGACTTTGTAATCTTTTTTTCAACCCATTGATAATCCGTCTTTAGATCCTACCGCTCCTATATCTATCCCATTCAGAAACTCGCATTTTCTCCAAACAACTTCCATTTTTCTAACACTAAGTTTTGTCTCCATAAGAGACAAAACTTGGGGGCCAATTTCTCTTAGTTTGTTCCCGAGACAATTTACTGTTCGAGGCTGATCCAGTTCAAGAACATTCTAGGTAGTGATCCTCATTAGGCTCGGCTGCCCTGCCCAATAGAGCCAGTCAATCTAAGAATGACATCATCTGTTACGTCATTTAGTGTGATAGAATTGCTCGATGAAATATGTCCCATAACCCGTTATCTTTTCTTTCCTTCATTTTGTTGGATCGAGCTCCTCATCTGCTAGCTCCCCACTTGTAAAACCATATTCAGTAAGTCCTATTACATTAACCACCAAATCCACCTTAGACATATTCCTCAATCTAATAAATGGCTGATTTTACTAATCTCTTGTAAATTAGGAATCTGTCTTTTATTACCCATATCAAAATCCTCTTATTTACGCCACGATTCACTACTTTCCTTTTCCGCTTGTTGACTCATAGAGCCATCGGGTTCCCTTAACCAACGGCTTGGCAATGCCAATCCCCTACTCATCGAGGCCCTTAGAGAGATATCCTAACAAAAAATCAGCTTAGTGAGATCTAACCGAAAACACAGTGGGCAGAAGCTTTCTTCGTGGCCAAGCTTCCCATATAAAAAACAAAAAACCTAAGCTTCTCGTATTGGAATTTGGCATAAACAATCCGATTATTTCCCAACAAAATTTTCTTCTTTCACTTTAATGGCAGTCATACATCCAAATGAACTTTGATAGGCATGTACCTTCTAGCAGCCGCAAGAGAGATTCTAGTATCATATTCGAGAAATGTACCCAAAAAGCCCCAAATTGCTTTGCCATGCCTTTAGACATTAATCTTGGCGATAAGTTATGAATTTGGATCCAAAAATCGACCAACACCAGTGGTATCGTTGTTGGATCCTCTCCTGGCTTTATTTTGTGCAGCAATAATAAATGGTTATTAAAAAACCATGGCATACCTGATAGCACCTATTACACATCTACTTCATGAAAAAACTGAAATAGTATTCGTTTATCTACAAGATCTTTAATGAAAATGCCAGCAATGGGATGCCAGAGATCGACTAAAGTATTCCTCAGTGATTGAAAATGGACCACGCCATCAGTGAGATAACTTCCCACCAAATAGAATTGGAACTCATCACCAGTATCTTTTTCTTCTTCTTGGAACGTCTCCTCTTCACCATCCACAAGCGTTAGATTTGTGAACTCATCCTCCATGATTCTTTGAGCAAATAAAGTTAAAGATGAAAAAACAAGGGTGTTAAAGGACAGATGAAAGCAGAGCATGTCAAAGGACAGACAAATGCTAATTCAAAAAAAGTATATTTGTTTTCTTTAATCTATTAATTATTGTCTAGACATTAATTTACTTAAAAATGGATCTTTAACTACTTTCAAAGATAGATGTAGCATATAAGGTTTAACATAAAATGAATTATTGTCATTATAAGTAGTAAATATATTCACTATCTATTATCATAGTAATTAATCGACTTAGTTATAAACTATGTTAGTAGTAAATTACAATTCAAAATAGAGTATTAATTAAAAATAGTGTATTGATGAGTTATTTTGAAAGTCTAATAATTTGAAATTTGTAATTAATGTGATAATGCATAATTATTATTAAGGAAAAGAAAATTATATTTTAAACTTAATTCTAAAAATAATATCCAGTTTAAGTATAACTAAAAAAGAAGTATTTTTAATCGATGCTTCACTTTAGGTGGCAGGTATCCCAGATTATCTCCAAAATGTTATTGTATCTGCTATTTCTAATCCTACCATGCATGTTCTATGGAATGGAGCTTCGATATTTAAGTTCAAGCCTATTAAGGGAATTCGACTAGGATGTCCTTTTTCTCCCTATCTTTTTGTGCTATTCATGGAATGACTAGGTCACTCTATTAGTTCAGGTTTGTTAAGTGGATAGTGGAATCCCATATGTTTGTCTCGCTTGGAACCGACCCTCTCTCATCTATTTTTCGCTAATGACCTATTTATTTTTTGCAAATCGGATGAAAAGCATGACCAACTATTAAAAGAAATTTTGAATAATTTTTGTGAGGTCTTCGATAATAAGGTTAATGCCAGGAAAACCAATATGTTCTTTTCTAAAAGAGTAGAGGAGTTTATGACTAATATGCTCAATAACTTGCTTGCCTTCCAAAAGGTGCATAACCTTGGACATTATCTTAGAATTCCCTTTTTCCATCAGAGGGTTACAAATAGCACTATGTATTTTGGGGTTGAAAAAGTTCGTATGAATCTACAAAGTTGAGATGCTAGGCAGTTATCTATTGTTAGTCGAGCCACTTTAATGCAGTCGGTTCTTCTTTCAATTCCTAGCTACTTTATGCAATCCATGATGATCCTTAGGAAAATCAGTGACACGATTGAAAGTCTGGTGAGGAAGTTTATTTGGGGAGCTTTTGATGGTAAAAAGATGTCCTTAGCTAGTTGGGATTTGATATGCCAACCCAAGTGGTGTGGAGGTCTTGGAATGAGACAATTACATTATCAGAATATTTCTTTTCCATTAAAGCTTGGCTATAAAGTGGTGGTTGATGATGAAGCTTTATGGGTTCGCATTCTCAGATCAAAATACGGGTTGAATGGGATCCTACTAAATAGAATTGCACATGATAAGAGCTTTTTCCTTTGAAAGTCGCTCTCAAAAGTTTGGACTCTTTTACGAGAAAACCTTTTATGGTTAGTCGATAATGAGAATAAAATTATTTGTTTGAAGGATCCTTGAATTCCAAATGCAAGACCTTTGATTAATTATATCCATGATAATACAAATATTGTTTCTGATTGTTTGCTTAGTGATTTTATTACATAGGAGGGCACATGGAACCTTGACCTTTTGATGGTTTGGCTACCAGAGGATATTATTAGACACATTGTGGGCATTCCCCCTCCACATCTTTCGAAAGGGCCCAATAAATTATCCTGGTATCACACCTCGACAGGATTTTTCTCTATTAAAAGTGCTTACAAGGTGGTGAAGGAGGATTTTTAAAATTCTCGAGACGAGATATGGAATAAGATGTGGAAGTTCCTGAAACCACAAAGAGTACAATTCTTTTTCTAGACTATTCTAAAGTAGAGACCACTCATAAATGCGGAAAGAGTTAAACATGGTTTAGCGGTGGATCCTTCTTGCCCTATTTGTGGACATGACTTAAAGGATATACCGCATATTATTAGAGATTGCACAACAGCTAAGGAGGTTTTGAAGCAGGTTGTTCCGAGTAATCAACAATTATATTTTTCTCTAACAATTTTCACGAATGGATTTCTCTTAAGTTGTAGGACATTTCGAAGCTTCATAGAGGAGCTAGTTGGGCTTGCCTCTTCGGTTTACTTGCTTGGCACTTATGGAAGAATCGTAATCTTTTCATCTTTTAAGGGAAAACTTGGAGTTCAAGCGAGATAATCAAATTATCGACTAGTTGGGCTAAACAATTTTCTTCAGTCTTTATGGATGAGTCGATTGAAGGCTATGAATTCTCTTATGGGGAACAAATGATAGGGGATTGGACTTTCCTTAACATTGATGGTGTTGTTCAACTGGAGTCAAGGAGTGTAGCTAGTGAGGGAGTTATGCATAATTAGAATAGAGATTAGATCTTTGGCTATAATCGATTCCTAGGGAAATGCTCAGTTTTTTATGTTGAACTTCAGGGTATTTTAGATGGCTTAGAAATCATTCAACGAAGAGGTCATCACAAGGTGATAATCCAATCGGATAATTTGGAGGTTGTTAAAGCCATACATGAAAGTGTTTTGAACACTTCAAATTCAGCTCTGATCAGAAGAATACACCGTATTTTATCTCAAGAAGGTCGATGAATATTAAGACACATTCTTAGGGAGATTATTTAAAGCGCAGATTATTTAGTCAAACTGGCCTTTGCAAAAAAGGAGGATCTACAATTGTTTGAGACTCCTCCAAGGGAAGCACTAAAATTTCTTGAAGCAAACAAGGGAAGAAGCATTTATATTCCTCCATCTTTTTCTATGTAATTTAGTTTAGTAAGATTTTTGCTTCACCAAAAAAAAAAAAAGAAGTATTTTGGAATTCAAAGAAATAGCCTATAACTTAATGTTTTCATACAAGCTTTCGTTTCTTCTTTTATGATATATACTAGTTTCTTATCCTGTACGATGCACGAGTTAGTTGTATGTATTAATAAAATATTAAATATATTTTAAAAATTTTAAAACAATTTGTACATTTTCACGAATAATGATATCCATACATCCATAAAATGGAAGGGACAAAGATGAACTTTGAATACTTTATTTTAGGTAAATTATTCTTAATTGTTGTGATTTTATTTACTGTAATTTTTACTTTAATCTTCTTAATTAATATTAATGATTTTTTATTACCTTTTACAATGACATTAAAAAGTATATATGTTTTCATTAATGTATTTGTAGTTGTATATGTGATAACTCTTGAAAAGAGTTGTTTTTTTATAGCTTTTTAACTTTGAAAAAGTGTTTGTACTTAGATAAAATTAAGTATTTTAGGATAAGATTTAGTGTTTTTCACTCATGCGTACACAAAGCTTGGTTGAACGTAAAAAGTAGGATTTTTATTCTAATTTTGGAGAAAATGTGGTATGGTGGTTATGTACGGTGCAAGTACATGTTAAGGATAAATGATTTCAGGATGAAGGATTATGCCCTGCCAAGGTTTTAATGTCATGGCAATCCTAGGAGTGCTAACTCAGCAGAAACAGCTCATTCTAGAAGCAGCTAGCTAGACTATACCTGTTGGAAGAATATACTAGAAGCAAGTGCAGAAAGTGTGCACCTGCTGGAAGAATGTACTAGAAACAATTAGGGAAAGGGTGATCTATGCAAGTATTGGCCTGAATCAGATTTATAAACACCCGTGGAAAAGAAGAGAAAGGCGTGAATGAAAATAGAGTGAAGAATTGAAAAGCAATTCACGCAAGAAATTGCGCAAATCACAAGTAGGATATGAGGCAAGCAGGGAAAAAAGATGAGTTGCATTGAAGAGTTGAGCACAAGGAAGAAAGGCATCTACTCTCTAGATCGAGCTAGAGTTGCAATGACGGAGGAGGCTGGTGACAGCAACTCATGCAATTTCATCCTTGGATTCTATTATTTGAATGTTGAATTCTGTTGAGACGATGTTGAATGATTTAATTTTGGTTTTGAAACTCAAACCCATGAGCTAAATCTTATTGGGTTGGGGTTATTTTGTATGTTATTTTTATAATATTTTGTGAATGTTATTCGGTTAAATCTATTTGTGTTACTGTTTTATTTAACTGATGCTTATTCGCATGCGTACTTACCCTAGACATAATGGAGGGGTGTGTGTGATTAAATTTAATTTTGGAAAAGATTATTTTAAATTGGACCACTGTTGAGTAATACAAACGAGGCATCGACGGATGCTCGTAACGACCTTAGACATAGACATTGTGTTCTATACAAAGAATATTTTATAGAGGTAACTTCTCAAGTCTTATAAACATATAATGTCTTTAGTTAGTAAGCCTTAAGCTTAGCGATCGACAGATGCAAGCTACTGAAGGAATTCTCCGAGCAGTATACCTTTTAGATTTTTTCCACAGCATTCTGGAATATTTGAATAAAATCCAAGTAACCCCAACTTTATTATTCAACAAATTCTACCCTTTGAAAACTTGCTAAAGTATTCCACCACCATTCTTCACCATTCATTTACAATTTATATTTCAGTACTTAGTTTATTTTAGTTCTTTTATATTTTATTTTGCCATAGCATAATTCAAATCAAATTTTCCATAACATCATTCTTTTGTCACAACATTAACACACATTATCTTACCCTGACATTATTCTTTTGTCATGACAATAACTTAATTAAATTACATTAATTTTGATCCTTGTGGAGACAATAACTCACTCACTACTTTATTACTTGAACGACGTGTACACTTACACAATTGCATATACGTTTTACACGCAACAATATGACATTAACTTACTTAAAAAATGAATCTTTGAATGATTTCAAAGAGATATGTATCAAATAAGGTGTAATATGAAACGAATGGTTGACATTTTAAGCAGTAGTAAATATATTCACTATCTATTATCATGGTAGTTATAAATTGTGTTAGTAGTACAATTCAAAATAGATTGTTAGATAACCCCGTGTGTTAGGCTGATGATCAAGGGTATTCATTGTCCCAAGTGTGACTTAGGTTCGAGTCACTCCAGTCGTATTGTTGTTAGGGTTTTACCCTCCTCTTGTAATTCACCAAAAAAAATATATTGTTAGGGATCAATAATGAAAATACAAAAAAAAGTGTAGTGATGAATTATTTAAATTGTTTAGTAGTTTGGAATTTGTAATTAATGTAATACGCAAAACAAAATATAGAGATTTTACGTGGAAAATCCCTTCGAGAAAAATCACGGGCAGAGGAGAAGAAAAATTCACTAATGTCGAAATTTGAATGATACAAGAGGAATTTCAGCTATATCTATTTAAAGGTTGAAAAATCTTATTCTAATCAATGTCAAATAGAAGAATAGAATAAGTGTAATTCTATACGGATTCTACTTGTGTGACATGCACCATACAAAAACCTTCTAATTTTACCATTATATTTTTTTTTAATAAAAATTCGGGTCACATAACTCTAACAATATATGATATATAATTTATTTCTTTTTTATATTCTCCATATTTATTTTATGGTGAAATTTCACATTCATAGTTTCTTCCAATAATGTTATATATCCTATTATATATAATTTATAACAACTTAATGACCGCAAACAAAATAACGACTACAAAGCGTGGGTATTAAACTAGTAACTTTTTACGACTAACCTACAATAAATAAGAAATCCAAATGTAATGAATATCAGTATATTTTTAAAAATATGTATTCTTTTTGCATTATTTTTTGAAAAATAAAATATGTCTATTTTCTGGATTGCAAATCGAGTTCCACTTGTATTACTTTAGCCTCAATCATTATCATGTCTACTACTTCCCAAACCAAACAAAGAAAGTCTAGGAAATGACGATTGATATGTCAAGTCCGAAATTTTGTGTATCAAATTAAATTGAGTGATTTCAAACTACAATTTAAATTATTTAAAATATTCCAACAAAACCTTTCAAACAACCAACTTAATTCTTGAATTATAAAACCTATCTTATCCATTCATCTCACACATGTAAAGGAGAATATTTATTTGAGTTTTTTTTATTTTTTTATAATTGAGGAGAAAAATAAATTATTTGATATCGAACTCAAACTTTCATATCTATAACATAATATTCTTATCATTGGATCAAAAAATTGTTGGCTTTATTTCAATTCTTCAAAAGAAATGTTTATGAAAAAATATTTAAGATAATTAAAGTGATAAAATTAATTTTTAAATGAATGTTTAAAGTGACAAGAAGTGCTAAAAGAGCTCTTGAAACAACTTATAAAAAAATAGCATAACGGCTTTTTTGAAGAGTTTTTCACTAATTGTAATTAAAGATATTTTAGGAAAGTGATTGTAATTATTGAGTTTAATATTGAAGATGTAATAATATATAGTTATAAAAATAAATTGAGTTTAAATTAATAAGTAATTCACAAAATAAAATCATCGTGTTTAAATTGTATTAATAAATATTGATATTTTTTTTTCTTATACTATTTTATATTGTTTGTTCCAACATTTGTCCCAACAAGCATTTCAACAACAAATTGAAAAGAGTGCAAATCAAAACTTTTTCAGCCTTGTATTTATTTGCAATTAGCATTTATATTTTTCATAAAAAACTTATATTTTTATATTTTCTTGTTTTGTATCAAATTCGACTACTAATTTTTCTTTATCATTCCAATACTAGGAAAGAAAATAGAGATGATGGGTTAAGAGTTTCGTTGGATAGACATTTACTTTCAGAGCGATTCATTTTTTTTTTTCCTCACGTTATAATATCATTACAGTATTTAATATCATCATCACAATTATTTTAGATTAATTGTAAATAAACACACCGCTCATCCAAAAGACCCTAAATATGTCTCATTATTTGATTCATAATGTTTGTTTTTTTTTTTTTTCCTTTTATCCTATTTAACCGCACCTTTGTTAGCTTGCTATAAGTCTATATTATAGAAGGGTGATAATTCTGTTGCTTCTTTTTCGCTAGCTTCATCTTTTTTTCTCTTAAATATTCTTTTATATTTTTCTTCCTTAGATGACAATTAACGAGTTTTTTTATTCAAATATTGTTATTTTTAAAAAATACTATACAAATTATTTATTGGAATGTTGTTTTAAAAGTTATTTCAACATTTATAGGCATTGAGGTTGGTGTATTTTTAGTTCCTCATAAAATTTGTGCCCTTTGAGATATGGAGAAGTATAATTTGACTTTAAATAATTTAGACTCCTTGAAAAGGTATAGAATGAAGAATAGAAAATAGAGAATAACAGAGTAGAGAGCTAGATCTAGATTTAGAAATGAATTTGGACTGTATTTTTTTATCACAGAATACATGTCTTTTCTTCAACTGTTACCTCAGTATTTAAAGACTCTTACTCAATCTTCAACGGAAATTTAACTTTGATATTCACCTATCTACACTTTCAAAACTCGTAAAAATTACCGAAAATTATAAAAATACGAGATTGACAACGGTTTCGTAAAAATATCTACTACTTGATCACATGCTGGAACTTCTCCAACAAGAATGTACTCAACATGTACCTTCTCCCGAACAAAAAACAAATCCAACTCAACATGTTTAAACTTGGAATGTAACACTGGATTAGCAGCTATTGCAATAGCACTAGAGTTGTCACACTAAATTATTGGAGAATCAACTGACTTAAACTTAAGCTCACTTAACAACGACATCAACCAGATAACATCTGCCGTTACCGCTACCCAACCACGATATTCTACCTTAGTCGTGGAGCGAGACACAACTTGCTACTTCTTATAACATCAGGATACTAGATTACCACCAAAATACATACAATAACTAGTCGTAGATCGACGATCATCAAAATCCAAACTCAATTAGCATCCACATAACCAACTAAAGACACCCGATCAGAAGGTTTTATAAAAACACCAAACTCATTCGTACCACACAGATACCTCAAAATCCGTTTTAGAGCGGCATAGTGATCATCTGTATGTGCATGCATAAACTGACAAATCCGATTGACAGCATACGCAATATCCGAACTAGTCAACATTACAAACTGCAACGCCCTTACAATGCTGCAATGTCCACTAGGATCAACGACAGGAGTACTCGTATCCTTGGACAAGAACGATGAACTGACCATTGGAGTATGAACAGGCTTTAAGTTGATCATCTGACACCTGTCAAGTAAATCAAGAACATACTTCTGTTGGCACAAATGAATAGAACCATCAGAAAGACATGTAACCTCAATGCCCAAAAAATAGTGAAGATCACTCATATCTTTAAGAGAAAACACAACATCCAATTGCCCCACAAATCTACCAATATCTTGTTGGTCATTCCTTGTGATGATAATATCATCAACATAAACCAAGACATACATGCGAACATTACCATTCACACGTATAGACAATGACGCATCGGGCTTCGACCCCACAAAGCTAACAGAGCGAAGAAATGCTCTTAACTTGTCAAACCACGCTCTTTGAGCTTGATGGAACCCATACAATGCCTTTGTTAAACGACATACAAGCGGACGACCATCAGCACCATACTAAACATAACCAGGTGGCTGTTGCATATACACTTCTTCACGAAGATCGCCATTTAAAAAGGCATTATTAACATCCACCTGACGAACTAACCACTTTTTCGACACAGTAATCGAAAGAATTGTTCTAATTGTAGAAGACTTAACTACTAGACTAAACGTCTCTTTAAAATCACACCTAGGAACTTGAGAACAACCTTTCGCAACAAGCCTACCTTTTCGCCTAACAACAAAGCCATCAGGGTCCCGTTTAATTTTAAACAACCATTTACACCCAATAGTCTTTCTTCCTGGTAGAAGAGAAACAAGTTCCCACGTACGATTCCTTATCAACACATCATATTCTGCCTGAGCTACCGCACTCCATTCTTCTTTAGCAAATGCTTCCTCAATCGTACGTGGCTTAAACTCCATAACCTCAATGACAAGAGCTTTGGGCTTGAAGATCCCTACTTTAGAATGAGTAACCATTGGATGAGAATTCACTGATAGGCAAGGAGGAGGAATATTTACCAAAACAGACATCTCCGGTATATGCCCAACCAGATAAGGAACAACATTAACAGAGGCATCCGGATCTACAGAAACAAGATCAGGCTCTACATCTACAGGTGTAGAACTTACAATACCATTTACTGATGCTACCGGCAGATCAGGCATAGATACCGTATCATCAACACTAGGAGCTCAACACTCAGCACCAGACACTGGTACTTGACGAACAAGAGGCACAAACGTCGTAACAAACTCAGCATTAGGCTCACTACTCTCTTTTTTCGAGTACAAAATTGCCTTTCATAGAAAATAACATGCCACGAAATAACGATTTTTCGATCCAAAGTGAGACACTGATAACCCTTATGACTCGGACTATAACCAAGAAACGTACACGGTTGAGAGCGATATTCCAACTTATGTGAGTTAAATGGACACAAATACGGGAAACAACAACACCCAAATTCGCGTAGGTGATCATATGACGGGACCTTATTATTCAAAACATAATATGGAGACTGATGTTGTAACATAGGAATAAGAAGTCTATTTATCAAATGCATAGCATAAACAAAGGCAAAGCCCCAAAACTTAAGAGATAAGCTAGCTTGAGCAAGAAGAGTTAAACTAACCTCGACAATGTGATGATGTTTACGCTCAACAACCTCATTTTACTCCGAGGTGTGTGGACACATTACTTTATGAATAATTTCTTGTCTCATGAGTAAGGTCGTAAACGTCCGATACTCGCCTCCCAATCACTCTGTGACTGCTTTATATCTCTGAAAAATTGAGTTTTAACCAGTTGTTGAAATTGCACAAAACATTCAATTGCCTGAGACTTATGCTGCACAAGGTATACCCAAGTAAAGCGAGAAAACATATCTACAAAGGACACATAATACCACTTGCCACTACAATCAACACTCGTTGGACCCCATAAATCGAAAACTACTAACTCAAAAAGAAAAATGTATATAGTCTCAAACTTAGCAAATGGAAACTTGTGTGCCTTCCCTCTTTAACATGCAACACAAACATGAGTATTATTATTATTATTCTTACTTGAAGCTATATTACACTGCTTCAACACAGTATCTACTATACGACTCACAGGATGACCTAATCTCCAGTGCCATAGCTCAAACACATCGTCAACACCGGAGCTCGACCTCAAGGACGTACTATTAGCTGATGAAGAACTATCTTCCTTATTTGATACCACAAGTGAAAATCTATACAACTTATCATGTGTGCAACCTTGCATTAAAATAGCTTGAGTCTCGATGTCCTTAACTAAGTAGTGATATGGATGAAATTTAAAAAACACATTGTTTTTCATAGCAAACTGCGAGACCGACAGTAAATTCTTACGAATGTTAGGCACATGCAACACATTAGACAAGTGTAACACCTTTGTCAAAGTATCAACTACCGAATTTCCCATCGAAGCAATTTTAGTATGAGTTTCATCACCCATTAAAATTGGTACATTACCTGAATACGGTGCAGCATCATTCAAGGCAGACGCATCCTTGCACATGTGATGTGTCGCTCCTGAATCTGGGTACCACTCAGTTGAAGTCATCATTTCAACCGGTACATATGGAGCATCGTTAGAACCTGAAATATCAAAAGCACACGCAGACGGACCGGTAAGATAACCCGCAATAAGGTTCCTCTTACCCTCATTAAAACTTAGCTCAAAAACCACACATGCCCTTGGTTTCACAAAATGTGTCCAGGAAAGGGAGAATCTTTTCGAGTAAAGGGAGAATGATACGAGCACGGATGGGGTGAAATTTATTAAGTTCCATTCATCGAAGCTTCCAATTTTCAAGTTTGGAAAATCAGTTGACTTGCGATGACTTTTTGGATGAGATCCATGCATTTCTAGGTTTAAATGTCTTCATGGTGTTCGAATATCTATCTCATAGCTTTGAAACGCATTTGAATCACTTGATTTCGAGTTTGGGAGCTCAATTTATGACTGTTTTAATAAAGATTACGTGGGCAAAATTTTTGGATGTGATTATGACGAGAATTACGAGTTTCGGGCTTTTAATTCGAGTTTAAATCATATTGAGTTTGAGTTTTAGTATTAATTTTTATATATGAGCCCAATATTGTATTTATCAGCTCTTATTTTTTATTATTATTTTATTCTAAAATTTTAATAATTATTAAGTAGTTTAAGTTATTTAGGAGTTTTATGTTAATAAGAAAGTTTAGTTTAAAACTACTTCTTGTTAAGATTAATTAGAGTTCTAGTTTACTTAAGAGTTTTATTTAGATTTATGTAGCTAGCCTATATATAGGCCTTGGTATTGTACACAAAAGGGACAATTTATTATTATTTAATTTCTCTTTGAGTTTTTCTTTTCAAGAATTGTTCTTGAGTTTTCTTTCAGAAGAGTTTTAAAACCTTTTAGATTGTGGGGATCATCTTCAAACTTCTTCTTGTCAAGTTTTCTTTCATGGAGGAGAAATTAGAGTCACTTGAAGGGGGTTGTGGATTCTTCGTGTTTCCAAGGCTTCGTAGGACATCTAGATATAACGTTTTATATTTTCCATCTATTAGTTTTATTCTTTTTGTTTTTATATCTTGTTCATATTTAATTATTCAAATCTTTGATTTATTTAATTTCTTTCAATATTAATTAATCTATTTTGTTTGCTTCCTTTAATTTTTAAATTCTTAAATCTAATTTCGATTCATTTGTGCTTCAGGTTGTTTCAAAATTCAACTTTCTTTCTGAACGTTTAGAGTCCTAAGTCAAATCCATAACTTTGACAAACTTTATGATCCATCTTCCGCATTCACATCTTCATTCATTATCACTATGAGTTTTATCCTTTTTGATAAGTCTGCAAGTTCCTACACTAATTTGGAATACATAGAATCTATTTTAGCTTTCATAGTTATTTCCTAGAGTTTGGAGTCAACACTTTGCATCGCTTCGCCATATGTGAGTGGGTCATCATCTTCTTGTTCGGCAGACTCAATGTTAAAGACACTCCTGCTAGATTGGAAGAACTCAGGCCTACGAGAGACCCTCTCACTTCAACAAAGCTCCCTATGTTGCTGGTCGTTTGCAAGTCTACTATTAGGGGTTAGTTTTGGAACTCTTCCATTAGGGTTTTTTATATTTCCCTAAAGTTCATCGAATACCTCTTTACTCCGAGATTTAAAGTCATTCATGTAACTCTCTAGACGATGATGGGAAAATCTCACATAATGTGTGTTTAGGCAGATCCATATTATAAACATGATAGAAAAGAATAATCTTTATGGTAAATTTTGAAAAGAATAGTTTGTGGAAAATTTTGAAAATAATAGTCTTTGTAGCAAACTCTAAAAAGAATGGTCCTTGTGGCAAACTCTAGAACGAATAGCCCTTGTGGCGTACTATAAAGAAATGTTCTTTGTGGCAGGTTCTATACTAAAGTGATTGGTGTATTTGGTTTGGCTCTTAAGAGGAATTAATAAAATCAGTAAATAAATATATCTATGGACTATATGGTAAAACATTATATAAGACTTCAGACTCGGTTGGATATAGTGAATTGCAGAGGTAATGGGTTAGTATTATAAGTGTATTCTAAATAAGGATTTAAATTTGTATGCTTGAAAGTGGTATTTGTAACCTATATAAAAGTTCATTCTTGAGTTGTGATGAAGCGATGGTTTAGAGTTAAGTATGCAAGTGTAAGAATGTTTCGGTTGTATTGATCTTTGGAAATGAAATGAATAAGAGTTATAAATGTTCAAATGGAAGGACGTAAGTAACATATCAAAGACTTTAATGGGGAAGGAAATGATCTCAGAGTGACGCATGATATCTATAGTGTATGAAGAATGGAATTTGAGAAAAGTATTCGCTAACGAAAAATTAAATGACGAGAATAATGAGATCTCCACTTTGATTTATCAATTGCAATGTGCAAATATGACTCAAGTAAATGTTGTTTTCCTCACTAAGTTCTTATGAACTTATCTGTGTGTGCTATGTTCCAGGTGAGTTGATATGGGTCTGTGCTATGAGAGACGATGCCAGGACTACGCCAAAGGAGTGGCAAATTGGGCTATTATGCATACAAAGCGAGTTGGTGGTGTAATCTTAATCAGTACTTTTGCATAGAAGCTTATACTTTGGATAAATGTAATAAGTTATGAGATTAGCTTGGAATTCCTTTGTGTTTAAAATTACCTTGTACAACAATTGTAATTATTAGTTGCATATTCACATGCATTTCAGTTGGAATTTGTAATTAAGTTGTATTGATTGAAATTTGTTAAGAGTAGATAAAATTTTTGCTTGTATTCGTGTTGTAATACCCAAGATCCGAATTCAGTTAATCGGATCGGGTTGATGGTATTACAGCCTAATTAGCATCATTATATCCTACAAATCACATTGAATTGTCTTTAGTAAATCAAATGTCAAGATCATGAGTACCATGAACGTACCTAATGATTCATTTGACTGCCTTGACATTAGATTCTCTTGGATTGACATGTTATCTTGCACAAACTCCAACACTAAAGCACAAAAATGACAACTTGCAGTAAGATAAAGAAGGCTACCAATCATGCTTCCATAGGTGGTTGGGGGAAGTGGGCACTCCTTCAGCATCTACGCATAATTTCGCATTGATAAACATAGCTTTTTTGGCTAGTTTTGATTAATCATGACCAAACTTTTTCACAAGGTTTTTGGCATATTTCTTTTATGATAAGAAAGTTTCATCGTCCAATTGTTTGCTTTGGAATCCAAGTAGGACAACTCCCTTCCCATGCTCATTTCAACCACACTCTACATCATATTCACAAATGAGTCATTGACAACAATTGAAGTAGCACACCAAATATTATGTCATCAAAATATATTTGTGCCATGATTGTTTTGCCTCTACTCCTCCTAATAAATAATGTCTTGTCCACAAAGCCTCTTTAAAACCCTTGATCAGTTAAATACTAAGACAACCTCTCATGCCAGGCTCAAGGAGTTGGCTTTACTCAACTCGTAAACATGATTTGAATTAGTTGGATCATCAAACCCTTTAGGTTTAAGAAATTCTTTCAAGAAAGTACCTTTAACATCCATTTGGAATAGCTTGATATTAAGATGTGCATCTATAGCAAGCAATAATCAAATTTCCTCAAGCCTTTTCCATAAGAGCAAATGTTTCTTCAAAATCAATACCTTTTACTTGGATGTAAACCTGAGCCATAAGTTTAGCCTTGTTTCTAGTGATATTGTCTTGTTTATCTATCTTGTTTTTGAATATCGACTTGGTGCTAATTATGAAGCAACTAGATGGTTTAGCCAGCTCTCACACTTCATTTCTCTTAAATTGTTACAACTCTTCTTGGGTGGCCTGGATCCAATCAGCATCTTTTAAGGAATCTTCAACTCGTTTTAGCTCGATTTGAGATGTGTGGCAAGCCAATCGAACCATGTCTCTATAATTTTGTCTCAATCTGTCTCTTATTTTGATTTCATCATGGACATCCCTAATAATATATGTTACTGAATGATTCCATCATGATCATTGGATTGATCAACAACTTGAACTCCTTGACTCTTTGCTTTTGACTTTCGCAATGCCAAAGGGACTGAACACTACCTCAAGCACATCATCAAAAATTTTACCGTCCTTATCATCATTTTTTATCTCATGTATTCTAACATCACCAACCACCACGTTAAAAGACTTCATTACCTTTTGAGTGCGTTTATTGTACACTCTAAAGGCTTTAATGTTACTAGCATAACTAAGGAAGATCCCTCATTAGATTTAGAATCGAATTTACCTTGGTGTTCTCTGTCTCTCAAGATGAAACAAATACTCTAAAAAACATGGAAATACTTCACTGTAGGCTTCTTCCCCTTCCACCACTCATATGGAATCACATGAGTCTTTGGTCTAATCAGCACTCTTCGATTACATGAGTTACAATGTTAACTGCCTTAACCTAAAACCAATGTGAAATGTCCTTGCTATTGAGCATTACTCTGGCCATTTCTTGCACAATCTTGTTCTTATGATCTGCCACACTATTTTTTTAGGGTGTCTTTGGTGCTAACAACTCATGTTTGATTCCCTCCTCATTACAAAACTCAACAAAATCATCATTCTTAAACTCCCACTCATGGTCACTACGAATCCTCCTTGTCATGCCAATAACTCCCATTTTTTCATTCATCAACCCCCTACATAATCTTTTAAACTCATCAAAAGTATCTTATTTATCTCTAAAAAGTTGAACCTAGGTGTGCCTTGAGAAGTCGTCCACACAAACAAGCACATATTTCTTCCCTCTTAAGCTTTCTGTTTGCATAGGGCCAAACAAATCAACGTTCAAGAGCTCAATTAGAGCTTTGGTATGGATATGAGCCATTTTTTTATGCTTCTTTTAATGTTGTTTGTCTTTCATACAACTATTATACACCTTAGGAACCATTCTTAAAAGCTTTGGGATTCCTCAAATTGCCTCATATCTAACTAGTCTCTGTAAACCTTCGAAGTAGATATGGACAAGCTTCTCATGCAATAGCTCCAATTCAGAGGTAGAAGCAGTATTGCAATTAATCAATAGCATCACTTTATAACAATTATTGAAAGTACGAGCACCCTCTATGGTTACTTCTTTAGATCTAGTGGTAACAATACACTTATGTTTAGTAAAATTAACAAGCATACCTTGATCACACAATTGATTGATGCTCACCATATTAACTTTGAGGTAGTTGACTAGAAACACATTCTTTAATCGAGGCATCCGAGGAACATTGAAAGTGTCTTTACTAAGTATCTGGCCTTTCTTCCCATCTTCAAAAGTCACCTTTCTAGTAGGAGAATCTTCAAAATCAATCAAATAGGATTGGTTACATGCCATATGTTGAAAATAGCCATTATTGAAATACCATAGTCCATCTAAATTTAACTTTATAGAACGAAGCGTAATCAACAAACTTTTAGTCTCCTTTTTCATCCACATTCGTTTTTACTTCCTCACAGTTGATATGCCATGGAAAGTCAGCACTGCCTTAAGCACTGCACGCCTGCATGTTAAATCATGCAGCATCTTGAAACAATGAGGTCTTACATGACCAAAGACACCTCAATAATGACTAATCAACTTATGAACAATCTTCTTGAATGTCTTGATTAGCATTGGCTTAGAGCTTTCACCAACTTCCTTTGAACTAGATGTTTTAACAAAGATCATGGGACTTGGCATTACATCTTTACCTTTATCAACAAAGCCTAAGCCCCTCTTTCTTAGATCTCTCCTCCTAGTGACCAATATCGCATCGAATTTTTTACCTAAAAAACCATGAGGAAGTACAAAAAATATGAAGAAATATAAAAAAAAATTATAAGGAAGTGCCAAAAAACATGAAGAAATATAAAAATAAAAAATAAAAAATTATGAGGAAATACCAAAAGAAACATGAAGGGAAATCAAAAATTATGAGGGGATACCAAAAGTTGGTCTTATTAAATTTGTTTCATTTATTTAATTTTCAAATTTTTATAAATTATTATTACATATAATTTTTCTGTATTAGTATGAAAAATAATAATTTAAAAATTACTAAATTTTGTATCTACGTTGCATTGAAATTTTTTAATATGCAAAATTAATTTTTTTAAAACTAAAAGATTATATCTTGTTCCAATTTGTATTTATTAGACGAAAGCGTAGCAATAAAATATTGACTTAATGATAAATTTGTACACAAACGTTTACATATTTTATCAAAATGATCCTAAATGTATTTTTAAAAATTTTTTTAGCCATCAACTTTTAAATTTTTTTCAAATTACATTTTTTAACAGATTTAATGAATAAATTTAAGATTTTAATTTTTCTTTTCTTTCAAAAAGTTTCAATCTTTCATACATATTTGTTTATTGAGAAGTTTTTCTACTGAATTAATTTTTTTAGATGATTACATTTATTTTCATTAAATTAAGAGTTATTTTTTAATCTAATGTATTATTTATTTATTTATTATTTTTCACATGCAATTATTTTATTGAGTTATCTAAATAATAAATTGCATCTCATTAAAATATTTTACATATGAACTTTCACATCATTCTCGTTAATTTTTCTAACAGTATTTTCATTAAATATATTGTAAAAAAGAACAAAAATTGATGATAAAAAAATTCAAAAATATAATTAAAATTATTTTAATAAAATATATAAATGTCACTTATCAAATTTAGCATTAAACGGAACATATTTTGTTATAACGTAGGAAATGCTTACCATCAGCGATAAGGCAGCAGAAGCGCCGCTACTTCATTTATCACCTTTTGATATCAATTAAATTGTTGTCGGTTAGATCTTATGATAAACTGCACTTGGGTCCCAATCATTAAACCATAACAATACTATTTAACCATTTAACCAGAGTTAGATAATAAAATAATAATTGCATTTCAAAATATCAGATCATTGCCTTCCACAAATTTGTTTATAAAATAGAGAAAACTCCCCACAGATGAGACGAAAGGCGATAACACCCATTTGGGATGTGAGACAAACCACCTTTTTCAATCCGCCCTCTTTCTGATGATGACCCAACAGGGAATCCAGCACGGCTAGATATCTGATCCATTTAAGGTCGCCTAAAGCAGCGAAGCTAAGCGAAAGGTTAGCTAAGAAACAACACCATGGAAATTGGGAACCATGAAACCGGTGATGGTCATCCTTTGCTGAGAGGGGGTACGAGAAAAACTGCTTACACCCATGGTTTCTCTTCAGCTCAAATCCAATCACTTGCTGCCATCTGTGAAGCTTTAATCCCTCCCCTACCACTTGATTCAACCCACCAGGCTTCTTCCCTTGATGCTTTCTACAAGGCTTCTGGGGCTCAGCCTCCTCTTCCTGATAAGGTAATCGAAATCCCAATCTTCTTTCCTTCAACTCTTGTTGCAATTAGCTAATTGAACAGTGTTGCATGTGCATATACTTGGTAATGGGGATTTTTTTTTTTAAATAAACAGGTAGCAGAGATGATGGTGAAGAGGGCTGAACCCAGGGTACTCTCGTTTGTGAAAGTAGTATTGGCAGTTGTATCGTTTAGATTGGGCGCGTTGTTGCTTTGCGGGTGGGATTGCTGTGACTGGAAATGGCCATTCATTCACAACTTCTCGGAACTGCCAGTGGAGAGAAGAGAAAAAATACTAATGAAATGGTCAAGCAATGGCCATCATCGCTTACCTCTAAGAGCTGTTTTTGCATTGATCAAAACTTACTGCTTGTTCGTCTTTTTCTCCATGGTAAAACTCTTTGCCTTTTCCATTAATTTTTCCTCATCCATCTTCCTCCTATCTTCTTATAATTTGATAGGGGGTAAGCTACACCTTCATTCACCTTTTCATACCTAATTAAAATAATTTGATTACTAAATTATTCAAAAAAAAATAAATTGTTTGAAATTCAAGTCAATCTTGATCAATATCAAAATTCAAAGAAAAAATTGTTTTAACTTTTATTTACAAATTCGTATCATCCAAAATTGTTTCAAGAAAAATAATTAAACCGTAGAAGAGGAAAAGAAAAAGAAAAAGAGCTTTAGATTAGTGCATTTAGTTCGAATAAAAACAATCATATATGGTAGTGATTTTAATGGTCCAATGACTTGAATAAAATTTTTTAAATAATTTAGTAATCCATTGTAACTTTTTTTAATTAAGGGACCAAAATGAAAATTTATCTATGATTTAGTGACGAATTGTGTAATTTACCCAATAATATAATATAATATAATATTATATTAAATCATACTATCCTCTTCTTTACCGAATGCGGCTAATAATTATTAAATTGTTTTTCTTAATCCAGATTGGCTAATATATGCCTTAAAGAGGGTTCAAAACTGAAATTATACTATTTGCTCCAATAAAGAATGAAATAAAAAGACTGATGGACCTAGTGATTGTCGTAATACATTCTACATGTCAAAAGAACAAACAGGACATGAAAATTTTATGAATACACCCATGTGAACGAATCTTTTAAAATTTATATAACGGTAACTATTAATTGATTATCTAAATATATTTGTTGGACAGTAATTGTAGTGCATGATTAGGGTTTTTTTTTTTTTTTTTTGGTAGACAAGGACAGCATTAAGGGAATACAAAATAAAAACTGAAGCATATTGAAGCTAGAATGATTAGGTTTTTGAGCCTTATAGAGAGAGCCGTCATCATAATTAGTGCATTTTGAAGGAATTAAGATACGATTTGATTACATGGAATCGAGAACATAATGATCAATACTTGATGTGTATGACAATAACGAACAAGATTAGCTTTTCAAATTTTTGTGTCTCAGACTGATGAAAAATCAGAGAACCCATCATGGAAAGCAATAGGATACAACGTAGACAGGCGGCAGAAAAGGGTACCTTCTCCTCATGGGCGAAAGGGTATTATAGAAACAATGCACGAAGATGACTCCACCTTTGCCCAATCCCTCACTGAAAAAGGCCTTCAAGTCATGGAAGATCCAGATCACAACGTCTTCAAGATCAAATGTGATGTAGTGATTGTTGGGTCTGGTTGCGGTGGAGGGGTTGCTGCGGCAGTTCTTGCAAGCTCAGGCCAGAAAGTGGTGGTTATTGAGAAAGGCAACTATTTTGCAACTACAGATTATACTTCTCTAGAAGGTCCCTCTATGTCAGAGCTTTATGAGTGTGGAAGCTTTTTGACAACCACCAACGGGAAATTTATGATCATGGCTGGCTCAACAGTTGGAGGGGGTTCCGCTATTAATTGGTCTGCATCAATCAAAACGCCCAAGAATGTACTCAAAGAGTGGTCCCTGGATCATAAAATACCACTCTTTGGTAGCTCTGAATATGAAAATGCGATGGATGCCGTGTGCCAGAGGCTCGGTGTTACAGAAAATTGTACGGAGGAAGGGTTACAAAATCAAGTTCTTAGAAAGGGGTGTCAGAATCTTGGGTTGAAAGTGGAAGCAGTTCCGAGGAATTCACCGGACGATCATTACTGCGGTTCCTGCAATCTTGGGTGTAGAACAGGAGACAAGAAAGGAACTGCTACCACTTGGCTGGTTGATGCGCAGGATTATGGTGCAGTGATCCTGACAGCATGCAAAGCTGATAGGCTAATGTTGGTGAATAACAATGAGGTTGCAAGCAGAAGAAAGAAATGCCTGGGTGTGGTTGCCACATCTTTGAACAAAAATCTGACCAAGAAGCTGCAATTTGAGGCTAAAGCAACGATTTCAGCTTGTGGATCTCTACTGACTCCTCCTTTGATGATATCTAGTGGGTTAAAAAACCCAAATATTGGCAGGAACCTTCATTTGCATCCAGCGCTAGTAGCTTGGGGATACTTTCCAGAAGGTGAAACAGGGATCAAAGGCAAAAGCTACGAGGGCGGAATCATAACTTCATTCCACAGGATTGTTTCAGAAGAATCCAATAATGTCCATGCAATCATCCAAGCTCCTGCACTAGGACCAGCATCATTCGCAGCCCTATCTCCGTGGGTTTCAGGAAGGGAGCTGAAGGAAAGAATGGTGAGGTATCCAAGATTGGCTCACCTTTTCACGCTGATCAGAGACCAGGGTTCAGGAGAAGTAATGGAAGAAGGGAAGATCAAGTATCGGTTGAGTGAAGTGGATAAAGAAAATCTAAAAATTGGGTTGAGACAGCTGTTAAGGGTTCTGATTGCAGCTGGGGCAATCGAGGTGGGAACCTATCGAAGCGATGGCCAGAGAATTAAATGCAAAGGTCTTACAGAAGAAAGTTTGCAGGAGTTTTTGGATAACGTTCCCGTGGTAGGAGGGCTTAGTTCCAAGGATGAGTATTGGACCATCTATTTTTCAGCTCATCAGATAGGAAGTTGTAGAATGGGCGCAACGGAGGAAGAGGGTGCTGTCGATGAGAATGGTCAGAGTTGGGAAGCTGAAGGTTTGTTTGTTAGCGATGCTAGTGTCCTGCCAACTGCAATTGGAGTCAACCCGATGATCACCATACAATCCACCTCCTACTGCATTTCCAACAAGATTGCACAATTATTGAAGAAGGAATAAATTAACACCTTTCATCACAAAGTCCCTCTTACATTCATGAGCTGTATTAGACCTGCAATAAAATTACTGTGTTCGTGTTTGTATGAACTGAGCCTCTCATGTAATCTCAATAAAACTACTGTTGTTGTAACTTAAAAGTGATTGCTTCCATCACCCCCACGCGCATAACCCTTGCAATATTTAACATTGAATTTCCAAACTATATTTTCTCAAATCAAAGAAAAAGGTTGTATCAACTTTGAATTATATGCCAACTGTCCAGAGCAAATGCGGCAAATATATCAATTTTGCAGGACAGTAACCCCCTGCTGATTTATCATTAACAAGATTCTACGGGCTTGATTAAAAGAAAAATAAAGGAAAAATTCATCAATGCTGTGAAAGATGAGAAACAATAAGAACAGAGGACTCGTATCTTAAATTTCTCATTTGCTGGCTGCCTTAACTGCTTTCTCTGCAGCATCATCTAAATCCTCTGCTGTAATCAGTGTCATTCCACTTTCCTGCAGGACCATTGACAATCGCCAAGGAAACCAAAAAAGACGTCAAGATTTATCAAGATATTATAAAATTACATCCGTGGCATTTCCACTTTACCTTCAAAATTCTCTTTCCTTGGTCAACATTAGTACCTTCAAGACGAACCACCACAGGAACTTTTAGGGCCACCTGTAACACAAGATCAAACATAAGTCAATGCCTTTTACAAGGATTATGGAAGAAATAAAAAATAGATTGTCTACATTCTTTTATATCTCTATCTATCTATCTATCTATATATATATATATATTCTAAAAAGGCACTCCTACTTTGGACTTCATATACTTCTAACAAACCGTTTGGTTTCCCTGCATCAGTGTTAAAATGACGATTCACCCATATAAAGTTAGATAAAATGCTAGTGTGACACCCGAGTACTTGGTCACCAATGTAAACAGAGAAGTTGCTCCAAATAACTCTCACCTGTTTGGCAGCATTGACGATTCCACTTGCAATCACATCACATTTCATTATTCCTCCAAATATATTCACCAAAATGCCTTTCACTTTATCATCAGAAGTCAAAATCTTAAATGCCTCAACCACCTGTTCCACATAATCTAAGGATTAACGAGAAAATACATTCAACAGAGATTATTACATCAACTTTGCTGTTAGTTACCAAATTTTCTTAAAGCAAGCAACAGCATATCATCACCAGTGATGCTAGAAATGCATGAACCGCACCAGAAACAATACATAAAATCATGTATAGAAGTGTGTGCCCACATGTTCTATAAATGCATAGCTTCACAACTATTAGTAACAGTAAATAAAAGAAAATGCACCGATGCCAGAAAGTAAACACATTTAAACAACAAAATTACCACAGAAAGGCAATATGAGAGTACTAAAGGCAAAGAACATCATTACCTGGCCTTCAGAAGCATTTCCACCTACATCCAGAAAATTGGCAGGAGTTCCTCCATGCAATTTAATTATATCCATTGTAGCCATCGCCAACCCTGCACCATTCACCATGCAACCAATTTCTCCATCTAACCCAATGTAATTTAAATCAGCTTTGGCAGCAGCAACCTGTAATAATAGGAATTACAGATACTGATTATCATGTAATCCAACATATGATTTACAAAACAACCAAGAATAATCATTTGTAAACACAAAAAAAAAGTGAAAAGGAGACAAATCCATACCTCCCGAGGATCCTCTTGTGATGGATCACGGAGAGCAAATATCTCCTTTTGACGAAAGGCAGCATTATCATCAAAGTTCAACTTTGCATCAGCAGCTACTAATTGGTTACTAGAAGTCTCAGCAAGAGGATTGATCTATCCAAGAGAATAAACAATTCACACAAAGCTTTATCACTAACCAAAACAGAATGCATTTTGCAGTTAACAAGTAAAGCTACTTGAAACACATGAGATGGTCAAACGGAAAATATAGCCAAATAGAAATACTCAGACTAACTTCCAACAATGTGCAATCACGTTCACAGAAAAGCTTATATAGTTTCTTCACTTGTTCAATAGAATCATTTCTATCGGCAACCTTTGGAGCCAAACCATCAACAACCCTGGCAGCATCTTCATCAGTAATACCTTTGAAAACATCAACAGGTACCTATCAGGAAAAAAATAATAAATCAATTGCGATGAACATATCATGATCACTGTGGAAAGAAGAGAATGCCTTATTAATTATACTAAAACATCAGAAGGGGGGATGATGATCACCTTAATAATCATATCAGGATATTTCTCTGCAAGGTCTTCAATGCTGGTTCCTCCCTTGCTGCAGGCAATTATAAGCTAGAAACAACATAAAAAAATAGAAAAATGAAGCGCCTTTGGCTTCATGAGATTCATTTAAACTTAACAAAAAGTAATCAGGTGAACAAAAATGACATCTCCAAGAGCCATAAAGATTAATCTACAGAGTTTGGAAACATACCGGACCTGCAGTTTTACGATCCAGAGTGATAGCAAAGTACATCTCATTCACAAGTGACAATTTTTCACACAGGTAAACCTGTAAAAGATAATGAAGTTAGTAGAGATCATCCAAGCCCAAGTAAAAATTGAAACCACTGCACAGAATAATGTACAGTTAAATTCTACACCAGAAAAGGATGGGTACCAAACCTTGCTGACAACTTTGCCTTGGGGGCCAGTTTGTTTGGTAACAAGTATCTGGCCAAGCATCTTCCCTGCATGCAATTAAAATAAAGCACCTATTATAAAATAACTATGAAAGGCCTTCACATAGAAAAAGGAAAGTAAAACGAAAGTCATTTCATGCTAACTAGCATACGAAGCATCTCAGTGACTAGCAAGACAACATTTATGAATATCATATTTTGCAAAGATAAATGAAAAACTCCAGAACAACACTCAATACATAAATGTATTTTGCAATTTGTAATACAGTCTAATTTTTCTGTAAAGATAAGTATTCAGTACCAGCAACATCTTCAACCTGATCAGCCTTAACAATGTGAACTCCACCCTTAAAACCATTTTGGAATGTTCCCAAGCCTCTTCCACCAGCCAAAATTTGACTTTTAACCACCAACTGAAGCACAATCAAATTTATCAATACCCGTCTTATTCAATTATGTCATATCCAAATATTCTATAACATAGTTTTTTGAAACCTGATTATCCATGGTTAAGAACACAAGCCAATAACTCTGCTTTGCTTAAGACAACCAATTATCACTCTAAAACATCGAAACATAAAAGCCGTTGCACGAATTGAGAGAACTTACCTCATTTTCATTGGGGAAGGCAGATTTGACTGTTTCTTTAACTTCATCAATAGAAGAAACCGCAACTCCTTTCGGTACGTTAATTCCATATTTGTTCATCAAGTCAGCACCCTGATTTTCAGATAACCAAAATTCATCAATAACCAGGACGCTTACATGAAATTTATATTTCCAAACAGGTATACAGATCCCAAAGAAAGAGTGAAATGCATAAAACTCAAAGTTTAATCTCCAAATAAATATAAAGGAAACAAACACCGTCAACAACGTCAAAATAATTTCACAGGAACCGAACAGGTAGCAAAATCAGTACAAACAATATATCACTTATGAAGTATTCTATTGGAAATCATAGTTTCCATTTAAATTTCCTAAGAGATAATTCGAGATGCAATTGCATGAAAGGATAAATACATAAAGTAAAAGAAAAAAAAAAACCTGATATTCGTGAATGTTGAGACGGCGAAGCTGCTGTTGCTGCCATTTGCCGGAGACAGAGAGAGAGCGGGACGCTAGCTTGTTCACTAATCCTCTCATTTTGGTCTTTGCTTCCTCTTAAGTGAATATTGATTATCAGTGAGAGACTAACCGAGATCTATAGCAAACCCTAGAAAAATAAATGAGAAAAGAGAAGGAAAATTTTGCGGGGATGGAAAATCAGTCAAATCACCCTATATTAGTTGTTTTATTTAAGTCCGGTCCCTTTACTTTTAGAAATTTCCAGGAAGGAAAGAAAACAGCATTTTTCTTTGGCTTAATATTACATTTGACACTTGAACTTACATTTGTTCTTAATTTGGTACCTAAGCTATTTTTTAGTCCAATTTTATATACCAACTTGTAAAAAGGAAATAGCCAATATATTATCGACATATGGTAGATAATATGAAATTTAATTGTAAAAATAATTATATTTTTTTTGGAGTTTTTATTATTTCGCTAAACAATATGATCGAATTTTATTTTTTATTGAAGTTGAGATTACTTTGATTATTAATGGCAATAATGATTCAAGAGACACTTCATGTTAAAACATGGCATAGTCTTTATAAATCACTCAATTCCACCAAAATATCGTTATTATCAAAAGAAATTCATATTCAAAATTTGAACTTTGAGTTATGCTTAACAAATGGGTATTGAAGAATAAAACAAGATTTTTAAAAATCCAAAATAAAAGACATCATTCTGTTAAATTTATAATTAAACAAAAAATAATTAAACTAAAAGTAATTGAACATTTAAATACAAAAAAGAAACTTCATGTCACCTACTATATGTCGATCATACATTGATTATTTTTTCTACCCTATTAAAAATAACAATGTTAGTATATTGGAGTAAACTGTATAATGTTTGACAAGTTTAGGTACCAAATTGAGAAAAAAATTAGGTATCAAATTAGAAAAAAGTATGAACTTTAGGTATGAACTGTTACATTAAGCATTTTTTTCTTTCAAAATTTTGGTGCGTTAGCTCAATAAAACAAACCGAAATCGTCAAGAGAGGGAGTGAATTAGCCTTTAAAAATTGGTGAAAGAAAATAGAGAAAATAAAACAATGAATACAACGATTTAGAGTGGTTCAGTCCCAATTGCTTACTCCACCACTTTAGTTTTTCACCACTAATGAATTTTCCAAATTCACTAATTTGCTCAACCTTTAAGGACAATGTTTAATCTTACAAATTCCTTAAGATTTCTACCCTAAATCTTAAGAAACAAACCCTCTCAAATATATACAAATAAACAAATAAATAAACAATTCTTACAATATTAAATTGTTTGCAAATTAAGCTCAAATACAATGAAATACACTTGAGCTAAAGAATGGAAGTAAGGCTCATAAGTGTATATAAGAAAAGTATGAAGATATTAGGCTCAAGGTTGTTTGATTGATGATTTTTGCTTGAAAATATTTTCTTATTGTTGTAAGGTCTTTGTAAGATGGTATTTATACCCCTAATTGATTTCCAATTATTGAGGTTGTTGGTGTCATGAATATAACTGTTGGGGATTTAAAACTAAGACATTTATTTCACCTGCAACAGAGAGTATCAATACCAAATAAAAGAGTATCAATATTTTTTTGTAATAAATTCTAAATTCAGTGACCATTGGAACTTTTTCAATCGATACCAAAATATTTTATCAGTACTTTTTGAAAAAGGTATCGATACCGGATCGATACTTTGTAGGGTTTGTGAAAACTAAAATGTCATTTTGGTATTGGTTTTTAAGACAGGTCTCGATATTTCATAAAATATCGATACTTGGTAAAATGGTATCAATATTTTTTAGGGTTTGAGAAAACAAAATGCAAGTTTGGTCTCAATTATTTGAATGGTCTCGATATTTCCAAAATTATTGATACTTGACCAAAAAGGTATCGATACTTTTTGGTCTTGAGCAATTTTGACTTGTTTAAAAATCATTTTGATTTGTAAAAATTTTAACTTGATTTAAAATTGTTTCAAAAAATTTCTGAGTTCAATGTAAATATTCAAAATTTTATCTCTTAGACTTTAAATTGAAAAGTCATTTTATTAATTTAACTTTTATTCAAAAACACTTCAATTTGTTATATCAAAATCTTTTATCAAATAAAGCTTGGTTTAACAAAAATCTCCCCCTTTTTGATATAACAAGAAGGGGAGAAAAAAAAGGTGAATTAAGGTAAATTGATTTATTATTGTTTGATTATTCTTTGGTGGGTAACTACACCACGCCAGATTACTCGTTCGAGCAGTAACTACACCACACCAGGGCACCGAAGTGCAAAGCCCGTAGGAAATCATTCATATAATTGTATGATTTGCAACAAATGTTAGATCCCAAAATAATCTGTAATGATCTTCGTACAATCAATTATTCCGTACAGTCACATATCTCATACAAGTGCACATATAAACCTATTGGCATTCCAATCATATCATATCCTTTACTACTTTACTACATTCACTCAAGCATCTTTAACACATATAACCATTTCTTTACAATTTAGTTTATTTCTCACCTTTTGTATCAAATCGCTAACAATTCAAATTACAACCAAACATACACATATTAATAATTAAAATACATTAAAATTTAAATACAATCATGCCATGTGAACTTACCTAACAGAACAACAATAAACGAGATTTTAAGGTCTATTTAACAATTTTTGCTTTTCTTCGATTATCTTCGGTTTAGTTCAATTCTCAACCTATATAATAATTTGGCTCAATTTATCAGTATCAAACATTTTATAACATCCCATAATATGCATAAACCAATTCAATTTCATATTTTAAATTTTCCTAAAGTTTTAAATTTTATTCAATTTAGTTCCTAAAACCGAAATAATAATATCCTTCAATTTTGAGTTTTGATTCCAAAATCGACCTCAATCACATCCTTCTATGACCCTCTATTATCTATTATTATAGAAATTTCATATCAATTTCACAATTTATTTACTTAAGTCCTTATGTTTAAAAACAAACAATTAACATTACAACTTAGTACTTTTTCACATCTAAGCTTAAAATCTAATAATTTAACACCAATTTCTTTAGGAAATCATCAGTGTAAACTTTAAAAAAATTTAATAGTACTACAAATTGGTACATAGGCTAGCTAAATAAAGTTCTCATGACCTCAAAAAAAATAAAAATTACAAGAAAATGACTTAAAATTACCTATTAATCAAAGGGTTGAATGTGAAGAAGCTTAAAACCTTTTTATTTCTTTAGGTTTCGATGAAGAAGATGGATAGAAGAAAAGAAAAATGGCTTTTGTTTCTTTTAATTTCTCTTTTATACTTTGATTATTAATTAATTTAATTAAACTTTAATTAAGAAAATCATAAGCATGATTGGTCAAAGTTTAGTGGATTTTAGCTTATCCACCACCGTTTGGCAAATTAAAATGATAAATTTTCTATTTTGGTCCTTTAGTTATTTAAAAATTTATAGCAGTAAGACTTTTATAATTTAGTCTTTATACCTCAATTAACTAGCAATTCGACAAAATTACTAGACCAAAATTTAATATATTTCTATAATATCCTTATAAATATTAAATCTTAAAATTAATATTTACGGACTCGATTTATGAAAATGGAGTTTCGAAGTCGTTGTTTCTGACACCACATAAAATTGGGCTATTACAAGGAGATTGTCGTGATCTCACTTATCCAAGAGTTTTATGCTTCTTTAAAGCATCTTGAAAATAATTGTTTAAAGGGCAACATACATCTTGACGTAACAGTTAAGGGAAAACAAGTTGACATATCTCCTCGAAATATTTGCGAATACTACAATGCTCCCTATCATGGAGATTATTACTTAGACTTAGTTGATTTGAAACATTTTTCTAATATTGGTATGGAGCATGTAATGAGTTTTTTAATTGAAAACCAAGGAGTATGGAAACGCCAACCGACCACTAATTTCCTCCTTACATTCAATCAAGCAATTATGTTTCCTTTAACCCAATCAAGTTATTTGTCAAGCACCAAACTTTAAGCCATTCATGAAATCTCACAGCATTCCATATATAATTCAATTTCATTCAACATCAATGACCATTTATCTTATCATTCGAATATATTCCTGGATTTTTATCGACTCATCCATATCCGCACCGGCCCCCAGGGCTCGTTTCTAACCAATTCATACAGTAGATCACATGTTTTATCTATTATGAGTCACAATTACACAATATGTCAATTTCCTCATCATTCCATAACTCTTACTCTACTTTAGTCATCTTAAGTTGCCCAACAATGATAACTTCTACAATATACACAATTTACCATCTCGGGTGGCCCAAAAACAATCACACAATTCAATATATTACCATCTTGGATGGCCCGACAACAATGGTTTTCAACCTAAGGCATGCCAACTAAATCGATGGTTCTCGAGACCATTATTAGGGTAATATCGAATTAATACACATTGTAACCATGAAACACATTTCAATCTCATCATTAATTCATTAACAAAACACATACATTCATATCATACACATTTTCTATTCAATTTCCACAACACGTATCACATTTCAAGGTAATGTATACCATATCTCATCTTATTCATTTTAGTCCTCTATTCCGATATCTTCTAACACATTCAACATTATAGCTCACTTTATCATTATATACTCACCTTGACATACCACATGTAGCTAGCAAATATGAGTAAACAATTAAAACGACACGAATTGTAAAGATACAAATTAAGGTCTCGCATCACTTGTCAACAACTCTTGCTTTTCCTTTCCTCTCTATAGCCCGACGTTGATGATAGCTACGTATAGTCATAAAACATATATTAATGTAAATTTCTAGCCAAATTCACAATCAAATACCAAATCATGAATATTTTTAATTTATTCAATTTAGTCCCTAAAATCGAACAAGCATAACTTTCAATCTGGAGCTTCGTATTGAAATTCGATTTCACATTTATTCATTAGGGACCTCCTACTTTCTATTTCTATCAAAATTTCATGACAACTTTTCATTTTATCCAAATTGGTCCCTAATATACAAAATTAATAATTATGCTTTACAATTTAATCCTTTCTTAAACTAAGCTTAATTTCTATCAATTTCACACTTAATTCTTCAAGAAATCAACAACGCAAACTTTCTAAATATTTAACAGATTTACAAATTAGAACATGGGTTAGCTAAATCAAGTTCTCATGACCTCAAATCTATAAAAATTACAAGAAATAGACTTGGTTACCTTGTTAATATTTTTGCCAAATGCTTCAAGCTCCAAAATGGAGACCTGTTGCTGGCGTGTGCATCTTGAATATTGATGGTGCGACTAAATCAAATTGGGGAATGGTTTCGATTGGAGGTCTTTTGTAGGATGAAAAGTCGAAATGGGTTGGGGGTTTTATGTTGAAAATTTGAGTTACAGATAGTGTTTGAGCTGAACTTTGAGGGATCCATGCATGGATATCCCTTGCGAGGTCATTGGGCATTTTGCGTCTAATCATTAAGCTTGATGCGTTAGTTATTGAAGAGACCCCATAAGCAATGTCATCCAATGGACAAACTAAGTAGATATTGCTTGAACTTGATTAATGGAGGATGGATAGTGGAAATTAGGCATATTTTTCGCAAAGAGAATAAATGCACAGATCATTTAGCTAATTTAGATCAAGATTTTAACATAAGGATGCTGCATTTTTTTGAGCCACGAAGTCTTAAACCCTTACCACAAGCGGATGCTTATGACAAAGGGAATGTTCGTTTGTAAATTATTTCAGTCTCTCATGTAAATTAAAAAAACTCATTTACAACTTCACTATCCCTTCATTAGACATGTTATTCAGCTATGAATTTATGCAAGTCCTTTTTTACCCATTTCATTCATTAGACACTTAATTTAACTATAACACCCTATAGCACCCAAACATTTAATTAATATGGTAAGTAGAAATTCTTAAGATCACTTACAAAAATCAAGATCAAAATAACAATACTTTTTTTGCTTCAATCCAAAGCATTTTCTTTAGTACTTCCTCCTCTTTCAACAACTTACTCTCCTCACTTACACTTCTTTCCTTGAAAACCCAACAATTTCCTTAGGCCTTTCTCATCACTTCAACACTTCTCACAATGGAATAATGATGCTTAATAGGCTAGGCCTTAAAATCTCACCAAAAGCTTGAAAAATTCTCAAGGTTCATGAAAAGAGTTTGGACGGTTTGCACAAGGATTTTCTTTTTCTTCTAAATAGCTGAAGGTTAGGCGCAAACTTAATGAACGTTATGCAAACTTCTTTAGTGTTATACCATCCAATTCCACCTACTATACCAATGGGTAATAATTAAACTCTTCCACATTAAACAAGCTCCAATGGCACTCTTCAATTCTCTAATTAACATTTTTAATAATCAAAATATTTTTTGCCTTATAATGGTCTAGAGATTTGCCTTTTCCATCATCTTATTCAATTGAAAATTCAAAACTAAGGTTTTAAAGTAATTACTACCTGGTCAAAGGCTTCATTGAATCCTCCAACATTTACATTATCAACTAGCTCATAGATAAACAAGTTCTTGTACTACTTACATTACTATCACCATTCAAAAGCATAAATTTAATAGCAATTATTTCATATTTTACTATTCAAGTATCAAAATAGGACGTTACACTCGATACTTTGGGAGGGGAGCAGGGACGAACAAAAATCACTTGGGATCTGCGGTTTGAGGATCACCACACTCGTGAGCTGTAAGTAATATCAATAAAACTACCGTTTATTGTAACTAAAAGTGATCGCTTCCATCAGCCTTGCAATATTTAACACATGATTTCCAAACTATATTTTCTCAAATCAAAGAAAGAGGTTGTATCAACTTTGAATTATATGCCAACTGTCTAGAGCAAATGCAGCAAATGTATCAATTTTGCAAGGGATTATGGCCTTTATTAAAAGAAAAAAAAACTCATCCATGTTGTGAAAGATGAGAAACTATAGGAACAAAGGACTCGTATCTTAATGTTCTCATTTGTTGGCTGCCTTAACTGCTTTCTCTGCAGCATCATCCAAATCTTCTGCCGTAATTAATGTCATCCCACTTTCCTGCAAGACCATCGACAATCACTAAGGAAATTAAAAAAGGCATCAAGAATTATCAAGAAATTATAAAATTTTTACGTCCATCGTGTTTCCAATTTACCTTCAGAATTCTCTTTCCTTGGTCAACATTGGTACCTTCAAGACGGACCACCACAGGAACTTTTAGGGCCACCTATAACACAAGATCAAACAAAAGTCAATGCCTTTTACAAGGATCACGGAAATAATAAAAAATAGATTGTCTACATTCCTATATATATGTATATATAAGTATATATATTCTAAAAGGCACTCCTACTTGGAACTTCATAAATTTCTAACAGTTTGGTTTTCCTTGAAGATGCACTTGCATATGTCAGGGGTCACTAATCAAACTTGTGATGAATACACATAGAGCATCCCATAGAGATCAATTTATTAAATGGAGCTCACTCGATCCACTTAAACTGGCCCAATTCGTGAAACATGTGGAAAAACTCATCTACTTGAAGTCTTGGTGACCCAATGAGGAAAGAGTATTAAGACTTGGATCAATGATACTCAATTCAGCGAAAACGATGAGGGATCGCCAGCAAAAAGGGTTCATATTTGTGAATATCAACATTAAAAGTCAAAAAAGGAGTCCTCGTGTTGATATAAGGGCATCTAATCTGTTAATATTGAAGAAAGTCGTAAGTAAACTTGATCTCACAATTAACAAATTGACTAAAAGATCAAGAATTCAAAAGAGGTTCCAACTGTTGGAGTAGCATAAAGAGTTGAGCTACAAATCAATGAGTAAAAAGACAGAAAACTTTGGGGTGATTCATTTAGATGATTACGACTTTGTGATTGACTTGAATTTCCTTAACTGGATTAATGCTCTTTTAGTTTCTTTTATCGATTGCCTATGTATCTTAGATACTCACCAACAACGATGCATGGTGCTAGTGAGTCATGATGAAAAAGATGAAACCAAGGTATTATCAACAACCAAATTAGTCGAGAATGTTCATTGTGGAAAGAACATTGACTCAGTAGATCGGAGTGCTACGAAAACCCCTCTAGAAAAACTAGAGGTGCGACAAACCAATGTGAAGTTTGTTAAGCTATCAGTGAGGTTACCTCCTATGACAAAGGTGAATTATGCACCAAACTTTATGGGAAAAGTGGTGATGCAAACTATGCAGTCAAAATAAGTAAATGCGACGATCGAGATACATCTTAGCCACTTTCTTAGTGTTTTACATTATGACTTATCATTTGCTTGGAAAAGACACGGGCCCTTTTAGAGTTTTGAAGCAGGTAAGTTGAGAGGCTTACAAACCAAAGTTAGCAGCAATATTCAAAGTTAACCCAATACTTAATGTGGGTGTGTCGAAGCCTATTTGTGAGGATCAAAGAGATCCTGATCGATGCAAGTCACAATGGGGGCAAGTAAAAGCAGTGAGCTCTCACGAACAAGATGTACCAAGTAGAGGAATGATTCCAGTTAGGCGACAACGAAAGTCAAGGCAAATGTTCCAAGGGATGAAACTACCCAATAGAGAGACTAATTGGAAACAACCAAAACATTAAAGCAGTTCCAAGACGAGTCAATTCTGTATCATTCCGAGGACGCAACAAGAGCATTATAAGAATGGGCAAAGAAGAATTTCAAAGGTCACAAATTCAAACCCATGACAAATGCACATAGAGCATCCCATGAAAGTCAATTGATTAAACAGAGCTCATTCAGCCCACTTAAACTAACCCGGTTCGTGAAAGATTTGAAGAAACCCATCTACTTAAAGTCTTGGTGGTCCAATGAAGCATTTAAGAAAAACTAAGGTTGCTACGATAAATTTGTATCCTTAGAAGATTGTGTAAATCTCTTAATAATCTCGATTATAAATTGATTTTACATCGACCATCAATGTAAAGTAAACTATACCATTAGATCTAGAAGAGCTTAACTATAAATAGAAGTCTTCTCATTAGTAAATATATCATTGTACCCCCCATTCTTGAGTAGAATACTTTGAGAGTATTTACTCAAACACATCATATGTGCTGCTTTCTAGTAGTTTTTTTTGTTCTTTTGTTGTTTCTTTATTTTTGAGTCTTATTTTCGGTGCCCTAAAAAATTTCCTTTGTAAATTCTCACTTTTCGAGAGTTAAGCCGACTTTAGCAGATTTGAAGCAAAAATATCACCCGAGGCCGCACGGATTGCGAGACTAAAGTTCTAGCCCCCATGACATGTACAGTAAGATAAATTCTAGTGTGACACATGAGTACTCTGTCACCAATGCAGACATAGAACTTGCTTCAAAGAGAACTCTCACCTGTTTGGCAGCATTGACAATCCCACTTGCAATCACATCACATTTCATTATTCCTCCAAATATATTCACCAAAATGGCTTTCACTTTATCATCAGAAGTCAAAATCTTAAATGCCTCGACCACCTGTTCCACATAATCTAAGAATTAACAAGCAAATACATTCAATAGAGATTATTACATAAAGCTAGCTATTAGATACCAATTTTTTCATAAAGCAAATAACAATATTATATCATACCTAGATACATGAACTGCAGCAAAAACAATACATGAAATCATGTACAGAAGCGTGTGCTCACATGTTCTATAGATGCATAGCTTCATAACTATTAGTAACAATAAATAAAAGCAAATACACCAGCGCCAGAAAGTAAACACACTTAAACAAAAAAATTACCACAGAAAGGCAATATTAGAGTATTAAAGGCAAAGAACATCATTACCTGGCCTTCAGAAGCATTTCCACCTACATCCAGAAAATTGGCAGGAGTTCCACCATGCAATTTAATTATATCCATTGTAGCCATCGCTAACCCTGCACCATTCACCATGCAACCAATTTCTCCGTCTAACCCAATGTAATTTAAATCAGCTTTGGCAGCCGCAACCTGTAAAAACAGGAAATGCGGAATAGGACCAAGAGTGCAGATATTGGATTATGATGTAATCAAACTTATGACTTATGAAACAACCAAGAATAATCACTTAAAAACAAAAAAGTGAAAAGGAGACAAATCCATACCTCTCGAGGATCCTCTTGCGATGGATCACGGAGAGCAAATATCTCCTTTTGACGAAAGGCAGCATTATCATCGAAGTTCAACTTTGCATCAGCAGCTACTAATTGGTTGCTAGAAGTCTCAGCAAGAGGATTGATCTGTCCAATAGAATAAACAATTCACACAAAGATTTATCACTGATCAAAACCGAATGCAATTTGCAGTTAACAAGTAAAACTACTCAAAACACATCAGATGGTCGAACAAAATATAGCCAAATAAAAATACTCATACTAACTTCCAACAACGTGCAATCACGTTCGCAGAAAAGCTTATATAGTTTCTTCACTTGTTCAATAGAATCATTTCTATCGGCAACCTTTGGAGCCAAACCATCAACAACCCTGGCAGCATCTTCATCAGTAATACCTTTGAAAACATCAACAGGTACCTATCAGGAAAAAAATAATAAGTCAATTGCGATGAACATATCATGATCACTATGGAAAGAAGAGAATGCCTTATTAATTATACTAAAACATCAGAAGGGGGGATGATGATCACCTTAATAATCATATCAGGATATTTCTCTGCAAGGTCTTCAATGCTGGTTCCTCCCTTGCTGCAGGCAATTATAAGCTAGAAACAACATAAAGAAATAGAAAAATGAAGCGCCTTTGGCTTCAGGAGAATCATTTAAACTTAACAAAAAGTAATCAGGTGAACAAAAATGACGTCTCCAGCAGCCATAAAGATTAATCTACAGAGTTTGGAAACATACCGGACCTGCAGTTTTACGATCCAGAGTGATAGCAAAGTACATCTCATTCACAAGTGACAATTTTTCACACAGGTAAACCTGTAAAATATAATGAAGTTAGTAGAGATCATCCAAGCCCAAGTAAAATTGAAACCACTGCACAGAATAATGGACAGTTAAATTCCACACCAAAAAAAGATGGGTACCAAACCTTGCTGACAACTTTGCCTTGTTGGCCAGTTTGTTTGGTAACAAGTATTTGGCCAAGCATCTTCCCTGCATGCAATTAAAATATAGAACCTATTATAAAATAACTATGAAAGGCCTTCACATAGAAAAAGGAAAGTAAAACGAAAGTCATTTCATGATAACTAGCATACAAAGCATCACAGTGACTGTCAAGACAACATTTATGAATATTATCTTGCAAAGATAAATGAAAAACTCCAAAACAACACTAAATACTTAATTGTATTTTGCAATTTGTAATACAGTCTAATTTTTCTGTAAAGATAACTATTCAGTACCAGCAACATCTTCAACCTGGTCAGCCTTAACGATGTGAACTCCACCCTTAAAACCATTTTGGAATGTTCCCAAGCCTCTTCCACCAGCCAAAATTTGACTTTTAACCACCAACTGAAGCACAATCAAATTTATCAATACCCGTCTTATTCAATTATGTCATATCCAAATATGCCATAGCATAGTTTTTCGAAACCTGATTATCCATGGTTAAGAACACAAGCCCATAACTCTGCTTTGCTTAAGACAACCAATTATCACTCTAAAACATCGACACGTAAAAGCCATTGCACGAATTAAGAAAACTTACCTCATTTTCATTGGGGAAGGCAGATTTGACTGCTTCTTTAACTTCATCAATAGAAGAAACAGCAACTCCTTTCGGCACGTTAATTCCGTATTTGTTCATCAAGTCAGCACCCTGATTTTCAGATAACCAAAATTCATCTATAATCAGGACGCTTACATGAAATGTATATTTCCAAACAGGTATACAGATCCCAAAGAAAAAGAGTGAAATGCATAAAAATCAAAGTTTAATCTCGAAATAAATATAAAGGAAACAAAAAACGTCAACAACGTAAAAACAATTGCACAGGAACCGAACAGGTAGTAAAATCGGTACAAACAATATATCACTTATGAGGTATTCTTTTGGAAATCATATTTTCTATTTAAATTTCTAAGAGATAATTCGAGATGTAATGGATGAAAGGATAAATACATAAAGTAAAAGAAAAAAAACCTGATATTCGTGAATGTTGAGACGGCGGAGCTGCTGTTGCTGCCATTTGCCAGCGACAGAGAGAGAGCGGGACACTAGATTGTTCATTAATCCTCTCATTTTGTTCTTCGGTTCCTCCTAAGTGAATGTTGATTATCAGCGAAAGACTAACCGAGATCTATAGCAAACCCTTGAAAAATCAGTGAGAAAGAGAAGGAAAGTTTTGCCGGGGGATGGGAAACCAGTCAAATCACCCTATATCAGTTGTTTTATTTATGTCCGGTGTCTTTGCTTTTAAATATTTCCGAGAAGAAAGAAAATAACAATTTTTTTCCGCTTAATATAACAATCGGAGAACTCACTTTTTTTACAACCTAATCTGTTTGTCCTATTTGGTATTTAAATTTACCAAATATTATATAAATTGTTAAAGTTATAAATGATTTTAGTTTGTATGAGGGAGGAAATAATTAAAGATATATTAAACAAGTAGTAACATAAAATTTAATAGTAAAAATAATTATATTTATTTGGAGTTTTTATTGTTTCCTGAGATAATATTTTTAGTATAAAAAAAAATTTGAGTTCGAAAATGTGTTTTGGATTACGCTTAACAAATAAATATTAAAGATAAAAAATTTTAAAAACTCAAAATAAAAGAAAGTACTATCTTAAATTAAAAAAAAATTAAATAATATAAATTAATTAAACTAAAAGTGAGTGAATCTTTAAAATACAAAAAAAATCATGTCAGATGCTACATGTCAATCATTCATTGATTAATTTTATTACCTCATTGAAAAATAACAATATTAATATATTTGAGTAAATTGTATAATGTTTGATAAATTTAAATATTAAATTAGACAAAAGATTTAATTACCAAATTAGGAAAAAAAATAAACACTTCAAGTATCAAATGTTATATTAAGTATTTCTCTAAGCGTATTTGGCTAATAGAATGAAATTACATCATTATTATTTAAGTCATGTTTAATAGTATAGATTGTAATTATACAACTATATAATTTATAATTAAAAATATATAAATTATTATAAAAGCTATCAATAATAATGAGAAAAAAAATTCTCTAAACAAGTAATGAAACTTAAAATCAAATTATTATATATGATATGTTTATCTAATAAAGTATTCTACAATACGATTGCTATTGACAAGAAAAAGGAACGCCTTATACAATTGTATCTAATTACTCTATTATGTCATATTTGTCGGATTAATTCACTATCTAATATTAAACATATACTCATTGGTCATTGATTAAGTATAAATAATTAATGATAAATATTATGTAATTTGAATCATAGGTTATTCCTTATTGGCTGAATGTTTATCTATCCCAAAAATAGTTTGGATACGAATCATAATTGTACCAAAAAATATTACTTAATTTATTTAATTATTTAATAAGTCAAAATGTATGTAAAATTCTTCCTCTTCAATAAAATTTTAGATTATTTAAATGAGATTAATAAAGTAATTATATAATTATATTTTAAAATTAAAATATACGACATAAAATTAATACACTATTATTACTATATAAAAATAACATTTTAAATTTAAATAATGTAGGACATGTTTGAAAAGTCATAGGTGTAATCTTCACAACTCGACTTAGATGTTAGACCTGAATTCGGAAGATTACATTAGTCACCAAAATGATCCAGTAATCTATCAGAGTTTTAAAAACAATTATTTTAAAATATTTGTTTATCTCCAGAAGAAAATTTCGTTAATTATTAGTTTATTTACTACTCACAATTCTTAAATATAATTTAGCAGTGGAAAAGCGACAATTTATTTGTATTTTTAATAAAAAACTGAAGTTTATGCATAATTAATTATTATTCATATTTCGATATCATAAAATCAAATTAAATGTCCTGCAGGATAGAACAAAACAAATTCTAAGCATCATGCCACAGTTCAAAATAAAATAACGCAATTTCTCTGAATAATTAAAAAATCAAATAATTATTCTAAAATATTTTATTAACTTAAATCGAGTCGAGACCCGCCGGATGTCGCGTTTGCATCCTAACCTAGTGGGATATGTATAAGGTTGAAAATTAAAGTGAGAGTGAGTTATAACGCTTAGTGTGAGTTCAATCACAAGAAAACCAATGTGAAACTTGAAAATTGGACCTGAGATCGTAAATTGAGCTTGGAAGCCCAAAACCGAGATCAAGATCCGAAACTGATTGAACCGGACATGGTATGTGAAATTGGGTCGACGGTCCAACCAGTGGCTAAACTAAATCGATCGATGCGTCACTAACCCGAATCAAATTGGTAACAACCGAACCGACTCGAGGCGTGGTGAGGGTGTTGCACCTACATCGTCGGACATAGCGATGCCGGCAATTGCGACGATGACGTTTTAGTGGCCAACGACGATGGTTCTTCGGTGGTTGAATAGTGGAAGAGTTACACTCCTACTGAGACTCTACTAGAGAATTTGATTTTAAATTAACTATTCCAAAAATAAAATTATTTTAATAGATTTAACATTAAATTAAATTAAATATTTATCTGAATAGTATTTTATTAATTTAATATTAAAGTGATTATCTTAATCATAATTGAACTTTCTAACCTCTCCCTATAAAAAGAGAGTCCTGCATCATTATTTTTCACAGGCTTGAATTCAAGAGAAAATTGTAAAGAGAAAATTCTCTGAAAAATTATTTTAGAAAATTTCTAAATATATTTTTCTTATTTACAACTAGGCCCAAAAGTTTAGAGAAATTACAAAATTACCCCACTGGTAATTTTGTGAATTTTTTTAATTCGAAGCGAGCCCACCCTCGGCAGACGTGAGCTTGAGGATAGCGGAGAAGACTACTCGGTCAAAGTGTTGATTCTAGATAAATTGAAAAAAGTACAATTTTGATAAAATGTTTATTACTTTAGATATCACAACCAAGTTCTTGTTCTAAAAATTTTTTAAAAAAAAAACTATAATTTTTCCCTAAACTTATTTTTCATTGCATTTTCCAAACCCATTTTTCCAACCGTTTACCAAAGCAAGTAAATGATTAAAAAGGGTATATGGATTTTCAAAAATCTAAGTATTCACCAAGGTAATTTGTTTCGATTCTCACTAAGTTCTTTTGAACTTATTCACACTGTTTTTATGTTTCAGGTATTAACGCTAAGTGTACACTTGAAGAGACGATACCAAGTGTTCGCCAAGAACATGACCAAGTGGGCTATTATGTATACTGTAATTTAATGGCGTTTGGAAAACTTATTTTACAAGTCTATCATTAGTAAACTTATATGTTGAATTGAGTGGTATCAAAAGCAATAAAAAAATATTTACAAAAAAAAAAGAATAAAAAAATATATTAAGTAAGAAATTTGTGTCAACTGCTTTTGCTTAAACTTGTTAAGTTATGCAGTAAGATTGAGATCTGATCTCAATGTATCAGGTCGGGTCAAGGGTGTTACAACGATGAACAATATTAGCAATATAACTAAGTTTACTTTTCATGAAAGATACAATTACCTTTTGTGTTTTCATTAGGTAATCAGGCATAAATACAAACGATTGATAATTCACAACCATAGTGGAATACATTCGATCATTCATTTTCTTTTTTAATTTTTGCACAAGCAATCTTCTCTACTTCTAAATTGTGCTTCAACGATCAGTATGTCTAGACTTGGTAAAAAATAAAACTTAAAATTAGTTAGCACCAATTCCTGAAAATGACGCCAAATTTTGGTGGGTGTTGAATCCACCAAAAATAGTATTCCTACGCCTAAACAATAAATAAATAGCAGTATAGGGAGTAGGGTTAATCCCATAGAGACTGAGATATCTAAAATTGTTGTTTCGATTTAACCAGGTTGCGAGCTAGACAACTATCGTGCCCACAACGTGTGACAGTCTGTGCAAAAATAAAAAGGATGGATTTAAATATGATAAAAGTAAAAATAATTAAAATTGAAATAACAATAAAAATAAGCAGAAATTAAATGAAATTTAATAAACTGATGTGATGAAATTCTAGCTTCAGGTTCGAGTTTGGCTCCAGTTTCAAACAGATCCTTGATAACAACTCTTCTTCAATCAATAAGTCAGTTATAGTGATTAAGGACGCCTCAAACCACCAACCTTTTCATGTGTAAATTAATTGCAGGAACACCCAACAACTAACCCTTACCGAACAAACAACCATGAAACACACATCCACGGTTTAGCTTTCTGGTAACCTTGCAAACTAGAAGGGCTCAACTCAAACTAATGATTTTAACGCGGGTCATTTAAATATGATGGCTATTTCCCTTGACAGATCCAACTACCCACTTAATTGGACACATCAATGTGTTCCTCGATAGACCGAAAATGAAAGATGACCGTAACGGTTCTTCCAACTATATGCTACATTGTAACAGCCCGATTTTTAGTGGTGTCGCAAAACAGTGATTTCAGGATCACAACTTCGACGAGTCGAGTTAAAATTTATTTATTTATTTTTAATATTTATGATGTCATTAGCATTGTATTAAAATTTGGATAAGAAATTGTAATGTCTAGATAGTGAATTGAGTAGAAAGGACTGAATCGTAAAAGGAACCAAAATAGAGTTGAAAAGTTAGAAGGACCAAATGAATAAATTAACCAAAGGAAATTAGTTTGTGGATATGCATGAGATAAATTGAATATAATAAAGCTTAATTAAGGTAAAGATGAGTTGATTAAGCTTAATGATGAAAGATGAAGAAATTACAAAAATGTCATAAGGTATATATATGAAATTAAAAGAAGAAAAAAATAGGATAAATTCCCTTCTTCTTCTTCTTCTTCTTCTTCCTCCTCATGGCTACAGCAAGGGAAACTAGGGTTTTGCATCCCAAAGTTTGAGCTTTGATTTGAGTAAGCAAATGTTATCCGTTTTTAGTAAGTTTTATGTTTTTAAGTTCGTATTAGCTTAATATAGCTAATCCAAGGACCAATTTGTGAATCTGTCAAACTTTATAAAACTTGCCATTTATGAAAAGCTTGTTATTGAAAGTTATGGATAGATTTGAATGCTTGATGAATAGAATCATGGATTTTGTACAATAATTTTTAAAGAAATTAGGGTTTGAGGACTAGGTTGTGAAAATGGTGAAAATACATATCCTTGTTGTGAAATAGTTAAATGGAGATGTTGGGTGAACACCCATGGGTATTTTTCTGTTATCGAATTGAATGAAAATTGGTTATTCTGCATGTTTAGACCTTAAGGACTAAATTGAATAAAAATAAAAGGTTAGGGGTAAAATTGTAATTTTTTCTTAAAAGGATCAAATTGTGTTAAATGATTTAATTGTGTGATTTAATATGAGAATTGGATGATTTGTAGATATAGACTACGATCGTGACACAGATTACGGGAAAGGGAAATTAGCGGAATAGTATCTAGAATTCAACAACAACTGCAATCCAGTCTGGCAAGTTCGTAATGTTAAATTATTACTTGTGACTAATTCTTACTACCTTTTTTATGGTTGTTGATTATTGGAACAATAAATTGAAGAATGAAATATAGAAAAGAGAGAAGAAAAATTACCGACCTTGTGCCAAAGCTAAATGGTCCGATGACTGAGGTCCTGCATGTGTTGCGAATTCTCTACGGTATCATGACTCACTGTAAAGTGAATAGAATCCAAGAATGGGTTACAAGCCCTACAATGGCTGAGATTTATGCTCGATTGCATATTATCGTCAACTTAGTGTGATCAGGATTGTAGGAAATAAATATACCATACTGATGACTAAGAATGGCATCGAATACTGGTAACAGGCATGACCTTTGGGTCAATAGGGAGAAAAATGAGCATAATGAACTTTGGGTCAATAAGGATAAAAATGAATATCGATCGCTGAAAAAATTAATTTTGTGCTGTCTCGAGACTTACATATTTGTTTATCACATGTCATTCAGTAAATTGATAAACCTTGCGAACTTATTAAGCTTTGAAGCTTACCAGTGAAATTGTTATTGTTTTGTATATTTCATTTTGCGACTTGAAGATCAGACCAACTTGAAGACATCACACTATCTTGGAGGCTTGTTTGGTAGTTTTTACATCACTCGATTTTATGGTATGTACTATGATGAAATTGTTTTGTACTTCTTGTATAAACTATTTAAGTTTCATGTTATGAACTTTAAACATATGTTGAACAAGTTTCCAAGTTAGTTCAGTTTGTTATACCTACTCTATGAGACATATGAAATGTTTTGAAACTACATTTGAGGTATCATCATGTTGAATTATGAAGTTATAAGATGATGATTGGTTGATGAACTTCAGTTTATGCATGATTCATTGAATTTTGTATACTTATTTCGATAGATCTCATACATGTATCAGTAGAAGTACAGGGTAGGAGAGAGGTTACATTCTGACTTGACAACTATCGATACTTGTATAACAAGTACTAGTAGAAGTCTCCAAAAATCTTAAAAATGACTTTTTTGCCCTTATTGAATTGTGATTATAATTAAATGATAATATATGACTTGTTAAATGTATTTATTTTATAATGTAAGGACAAATGACATGATTTTAAAATATGAACAATGATTGATGAATAAAGTGACATCGAGACCCTAGTTGGCGACGATTTTTGGGTTTTGGGTGTTACACTTAATAGTATCAGAGCTTTCGGTTTAGTCATTTCTTAGACTGTATTGATTGTGTTTAATAATTTAGAAGTACATGCCATATGAACCTGTGATAGTGTGATATAGATGGATCCGATCTAATCATAGCTTTACAGATAATTGTAGAATGTCTGACCTAGAAAGAGAGGAAATTAATGAGGTAAATAAAAATATCCCGACTAATAATTTCGGGGCTAGTCACGGTGCACCAATATTATCGATGATAAAAAACGAAGCAAAGAATATGTTTTTTGGACTGATGGGACAGTGGTTCTCGGAGTTCATAAGGAACAACCCGATGGCACCACCTCTTCCACCCCCTGTTGCACAATCTACCGCTCAACCGGTAGTATCTCCAACTATGCCTATACTTCCTCCAGTGGTAGAACAGAGGCGTCGTATCTCGACAGACAGGGTTAGAAAGTATGAAGCTGAAAAATTCCAAAAAAGTATAAAAGACGATCCTTTCAGAGCTAAATACTGGTTGGAAAACACAATGAGAGTCTTAAACGAAATGGCTTGTCCTCTAGAGGATTATGTCAGGTGTGCTGCTTTGTTACTGAAAGATGATGCTTACAATTGATGGAGAATGATCGTAGTGGTAATGCTCGAAAATAAAGTCACTTGGGAGTTCTTTAAAGTAGAATTCAAAAAGAAATATGTCAACAAGCGGTACTTGGATAAAAAGAAGAAGGAATTTTTAAAATTGAGATAGGGAAACAAAACAGTGGCTAAGTATGAACAAGAATTCATACAGCTGAGTAAGCATGCTTGGGAGATTGTACCGATAGATGAGGCAATGTATGTTCGATTTGAAGACGGGTTGAATGATGAGATCAAGATGATGGTAGGTGGAATCGAGCTGCGACCGTTTGTGATTCTTGTAGATAGAGCTCAGAAGATAGAAGAAATTTATAATAATAATAAGAGACAAAGAGAGAAGAGGTTTCGAGAGTTTGAAAAGAAGAATATCATCAGAACTTTTTCTATGCCACCGCCGAAGATATTCAGGGAAGATGAAACTCGTAGGGCAGTCTCTTCTGGATTTCTGAGCAGGAGTAGATCGGGACCACCAAAGTTTAAATTTCAGAATCATCCTATAGCTAGTGTAGCTAGTGTTCGGAACGCATCTAGCCCATAGTTTGATCACTGAGAAATATATCATATAGATGAGTGTCGAAAGTTGAAAGGAGCCTGTTATCGATGTAGAGGTACGGACCATTTCATGCAAAATTGCCCGATAACCTTGGGAGTGAAAGAGGAACAGAGCGTGAGGCCTCCTATTACTCCATCGAAAGGTAGACGCTCAGGATAGAGTAACAGTACAGGCAAGAACCGAGGCGATAACAAGGGTAATGTAACTCGATCCAAGGCTCGCGTACCTGTTCGGACATATGCCATCAAGGCTAGAGAAAAGACTACCTCTCTTGATGTTGTGACCAATATATTTTATCTTTTTAATGATATTGTGTATGCTTTGATTGATCCAGGGTCGGCTCATTCGGTAGATCTCATACATGTACCGGTAGAAGTACAAGGCAGGAGAGAGGTTACATTCTGACTTGCATTGTATCGATAGTATCGGTAGTTTTATTTTCTAAGGTACCGGTAGTTGGGATACCTGTATCAATATAAGTTGCAGGGTTAGACTTCTTAGCTCTCTGGAGTTTTTAATATCGGTAGAAGTAAGACTTGTGTCGGTAGAAGAGTCACTTGTATCGATAGAACTATCCCTTGTATTGGTAGAAGTCTGCACTATTCTTAAACTATATATTGGCTTGACAACTATCGATACTTGTATAACAAGTACCGGTAGAAGTCTCCAAAAATTTTAGAAATGAACTTTTTACGCTTGTTGAATTGTGATTATAATTAAATGATAATAAATGACATGTTGAGTGTAATTCTTTTATAATATAAGAACAAATAACATGATTCTAAAAGAGGAGCATTGATTGATGAATAAAGTGACATCGGGACCCTAGTCGGTGACGATTTTCGGGTGTTACATACACAACATTGGGTAAACGAATCATTTTTTACTTGATATTAATACGACTTTATGAGATGACGATGTCTATTTCCTTATCCGGAGAAATAACAAATACCATAATAAAAGTTTTTATGTATAGTTTTGAGTCTCACGGTTCTAAAAACTGGATAAAAATCGATCTAAAGCTATTTAATGGAGGTCTTTAATAAGTACCAAGTGAAATAAAAAATAAATAAATAAATTAAAAGGAAAATGGCGTGAAGCTACGTAAGAAAAAAGAAAGAATCAAAATTAAAACAATGAGGGAAAACAAATTGAATTCAGAATTCAAAATAACCACTTGTTTTTTTTTGTGACACTTCTAAAATTTCATTAGGCACGTCTTCATAAACCTGTAAGCTTGATTTTCACTCTAACTTAACTTAGTTAAATCATCGACAGTAAAATTATTTTCTCTAGGAATTTACCTGATAAGCAACTGACTTTCAGTTTTCATAATCTGTTGGACCCTCTTAAGTACAATGATTCCTGCATCCATTAGCATATCATCGTAAAAAATTATAACCACTTCTAGATTATTGGTTTGAATGGTTGCTTTATTAAAACCTTTGCTAAGCAGAATAAGTATGCCATCTAGAATGCCCTATAGTTCAGCCTTAAAAGCTGAGCATTTTCCTAAGTAGTGGTTATACCCTAAGATCCAACTTCCATTTTGATTATGCAACACATTACCACCAGCAATGCTTCCAAAACATCTATCAACCACACCGTCAGTGAAAAGATGTACCCAATTATTCGTCGAGGATATTCAAATGCCAGTAGGATAATAATTTTGCTTGAACCCATTATGGCTGAACTCATACTGTTGAGCCCAACTATAAGAAACTTTAACAATTTCAAGAGCATTCTAAGAAATATCTTAAAAGATAAAAAGATTATTGTTCTTCTTGATACGCAAAGTAATTATCCCAAAAGGACAAGACCATGTTATCCCTCGTCTAGACAAAGACCTGTGGCAAAGAAGGTAAGAAGTTAACCAAACCTATAAAGGCTTAGAGAAAAACCTGTGTTGTTGATCCAAAGGGATAATTTGTATCCACACTTGTTTAGCTATCGAATAATCTTGAAGTATATGCAGGATATCTTCTATTTTGTGCCCACATAGAGAACATAGCTATCATGTCCTATTCCTCGCCTAATATGCTCCATATTAGTAAGCAATCTTTGTTTAGAAACCAACCACAAGAAAAATCTAACTCTCTGAGTGTAACAGCCCGATTTTCAGTAGTGTCGGAAATAGTGATTTCGGGATCACAAATTCGATGAGTCAAGTCGTAAATTTATTTATTTGAATATTTATAGTGTTATATGCATCGTATTAAAGTTTGGTTTAGAAATTTTATTGTTTAGATAGTTAAGTCAATAGAAAGGACTAAATTATAATAGGTGTAAAAGTATAGATGAAAATTAGAAGGACCAAATGAGTAAATTAACTAAGGAAATGTTAGTGGTTGGTTAGCATGAGTCAAAATAAGTATAAATAGGCTGATTTAGGTTAAAAATGGGTTAATTAAGGCTTAATGATGAAAGTCTAAATATTTACAAAATTACCATTGACTATATATACGAAATTAAAATAAAAAATGGAAGCAAATTCCCTCATTTTTCTTCATCTTCTTCATGGCAAGAAGAGGAAAATTAGGGTTTGCCATTGTTAACTTTGGAAGCTTGATTGGGTGAGTAAACCTTGACCGTTTTTAGTAATTTTTATGTTTTTGAGTTTGTAATAGCTTAATCTAGCTAACCTAAGGACTAATTTGTGAATATGTCAAATGTTAAATATTTTTCCATTGATTAATTTGCTTATTCTTGAAAGTTTATGGAAGCTTTGTGTGCTTGGTTATTAGATGTAATGATTTTGTAAAGTAATTTTTGATGAAATTAGGGTTAGGGACTAAAAATGTAAAAATGGTAAAAATACATGTATTTTTGTTGCAAATGAATCTGTGAAAGGGTTTGGCAAACAACCTAGAGAATTTGGTTAAGGTTGGTTGTGTGTGAGAATGGTCATTTTGCATGTTTTGTGTTGAAAGGACTAAATTGAATAAAAGGAAAATAATAGGGGTAAAGTAATAATTTTTCCAAAAAGGACTAAATTGTGTTGAATGACTCAATTATGTGTCTTAATGTGAGAATTGGATGATTTGTGGATGTAAACTACGATCGTGCTTTAGATCGTTGAAAAGGAAATTAGCGGAGTAGTCCTTGAAGTCTAATTGTAACTGCAAATTAGTCCGGTAAATTCGTAATGTTAAATTCTTACTTGTATCTACTTATAACTGCCTTCTTTATAATTGTTTATGATTGGAACGACAAATTAAAGATGTGAAAGATAGAAACGACAGAAGAAGAATTACCCAGCCTTGTGCCAAAGTTGAATGGTCTGATGATTGAGATCCTGCATTTATTGCAGATTATCTAAGGCATCGTGAGTCACTATAAAGTGAATAGAATTCAAGAATGGATTATAGGCCCTACGTTGGCAGAGACTTATGCCCGAGCGCATATTCTCTTCAACTTAATGTAAGCAGTATCGTAAGGAACAAATATACCGTATCGATGGCTAAGAATAGCATCATATATTGGTAATAGGCATGATGTCTAGGTCAATAGGGAGTAAAATGAGCATCATGACCTTTAAGTCAATAGGGAGTAAAACGAATAACAATCGCTAAAGTTTTGTTTTGTTTTGGCTCGTCAGATTTATAGAGTTGTTTACCAAATGTGATTCGGTTAATTTATAAACTTTGCAAACTTATTAAGCTATGATGTTTACCAGTAAAATTGTTGTTGTTTTATAGATTTCATTTTGCGACTTGAAGATCGAATCATCTTAAAGACATCACACTATCTTGGGAGCTCGTTCGGTAGTATTTACATCACTTGGTTTTTATGGCATGTAGTAGGATGTTGCTATTTTAGTATATGCTATTTGAGACTATGATTCTTGTAGATCCTTAGTTAAATGTCAAATTTTGAATGCTTGATGAATGTTGTATGTGACATTTAGTACTTAAAAATTATGCTAAGTATTGTACTTGAACACAAATGTGTTGTCCATTTCACCTTTTGTCTATGAATGAAGTTTTGTAAATGAACTTGTGTGAAATTTGAGAATTTTGCATACTTGTTTCAGTAGAACTCCTGCTTGTATCAGTATAAGTACAAGGCAAGAGAGAGGTTGCTTATTGACTTGAGTTGTATCGGTAGTTGCATTTTAAGTTTCGGTAGTTCTGTGCATGTTAGTATCGGTAGTTGGAATACTTGTATCGGTAGAAGTTGCAGGGTAGGACTTCTTAGCTCTCTGGAATTTTTAGTATCGGTAGAAGCATTTATAGTTTCGGTAGATGTTACACTTGTATCAGTAGAACTATCACAAGTATCGGTAGAAGTCTGTATTATTTCTAAATTGTTTACTAACTTGACTACTATCGATACTTGTCCAATAGGTATCGGTAAAAGTCTCCAAAAATCTTGGAAATGATCTTTTTGCCCTTGTAGAATTTTGCTTATAATCAAATAATGATATATATAACGTGCGAAATGAAATTCTTTAATAAAAGTAAAGTTCGAATAGTATCATGTTAAAAATGAACAGTGATAAATGAATAGTAAGACATCGGAATCCTAACCGGTGATGGTTTTCGGATTTTGGGTGTTACACTAAGGCCCTTGATACTTCCAGTGTTCTTCCAGAAATCATCTTTAGGATTCCATGTACTTTCCTTTAAAGACCAATAAGCGCTTTGAATAGAAAAAGATCCTATTGCTATATGAGTCCAAATAATCCTATCTGATCCCAACGAAGGGTGTGGTGGTGGAATACTTGCTATTTGCCTGACGACATCGTTTGATAGCCAAACGCAAAAGAGATCAAGATTTTGGGCTCTATTCAATGTAACCATTTCACTGAGAGGATAATCTGAGGCAAGATTAACGTGTGGAGGAGTTTGCATTATCAATGGGCCAACTGCTGGCATTCATGAATCCTTCCAACAACAAATGCTACATTTCCTACTGATCAAGCCAAATTTTCTCGAAATAACGATCATACCTTTGAAAGGGCCCTCCAAAGATAAGAGCATTTGCTTTTAAGCAATGTTATCTGGTAGTTGTTTTTTTTTTCCAACCATACTTAGCACGAATCCAAAGACATGTTGTTTTAATATTTTTTATAAATATTCACAAAAAAATATTTTTTATAAATTATCATAAATTTAATTTAAACAATTAAAAATATAATATTATTAATAGTCATTATTGTATTCTATACATAATTTGTTTGCAATTTTTTTAAAAAAGTTAAAATTCTTCATTGGTAGATTTATATAGAATTTCATTTCATATTCAAATTCAATCTATTCAAGATGAATTTTATTTTACATGTTTAGTTTAAATAATTTATTTAAAAGGATTGTCTCGAATTTCACTTACAAATTGATTTAATATACTTAATCAATCTTAAAATGTTATTGTAATTAATTTTCATAATAGGTTAATATTATTATCACTATATTAAATTTAAGTAGATAATTACTTTATATAAAAATAAATTATTATTTAATTAAATAAATCCTTTACGCAAACGGGGGAGCCAGTTCTAGTATATATTAAAATATAAAAGTTTAATCCTACTTAAAATATTTAATCTAATGTAATATTAAAAAGTTATAAAAAATACTAAGAGGTAAAATACTAAAAAATTAAAATACTATCCTAATAAAAAATTAAAATTACTATCTTTATAAATAAATCCCAAAGAAGGTTCTAAAATAGATGTTTGTCTATCAACTTTATAAACTTTAAATTCAATATTCAAAATCTTAAACCCTAAATCAAAATTGAAGTAATAAGCTCAAAATGAATCAATGGCATCTCCAAATTTATGAAAATTAATTAGAGGCAGGAGATGTGCAAAGTAAACTAGCCAAGCAGATGGAAGACAAGTTCTAATGGTTTAGAAAATTCATTTGACCGTCTTATGGTTAAAGCTCTGCGTTTGCACTTTGCAGCTTAGATTCAGGGTTTAAATCTTGTCACTGACCCATTAATGTACCAAAACAGAAAAAGATGACATAAGAGATGGAAGTGATTAAAAACTTCAGAAACAGTTGGGCTGGGAGAATGGAATGGATATTTGTACTTCAAAAGATAACAGCCACGAAGGGACTACACCGGAGTTTGCATTTTCATCACTGTAGCATATATGAAAGGAAATGACAAGGGGTATTATCAGATTGGACCAGTTGCCAAGGCTTCCCCTTTAAGGGAAGGTTTGTCCAGTGAAGTCTCAATGGCTTCCTTTAAATCCCTTCCTGTGACGTCTACATTATAAACAAAATACTTGGCCACAATCAAGAAGAAGATGAAGTTGAGGGAACCCAGGGCAGCCAAGAGAGCATAATAATAGTCTAGGTGAGAGATGTTGAGATTGTTCAGAATCCACCCTGTATGTCCATTTGTCATAGTGATATCAGAAACTGTGGTCAAAATAGAACTGCCAAGGAAATGCCCAATCCCTAAGCTGCTAGTGAAATATGAAGTTCCAAGGCTTTTCATTCCACCCGGTGCTTGGTCATAGAAAAACTCTAGCTTTGCAACTTCCACGAGCGAATCGGCCACCCCCATCAAAGCAAACTGCGGTAGGAGTATGAATATAGTGAGAGGAACCGTGTCGTCTTTACCCACTATCTGATGCTCTCGTGCAACGCTCAGCCTCTTCCTTTCAGCAAAACAAGCGACGACCATTATGATGATCTGCAAAACAAGGCCAATTCCCATTCTTTGAAGCAATGTGATCCCTCTGGGATTCTTGGTGTAACGCCTCGCTGTTGGGACGAAGATGCGGTCATATACGGGAATGCTGATTAACATAAAGATGGTAACGAATGCTGTGAGAGAAGCCGCCGGGATTTCGAAATGGGGTCCCATCCTACGATCAAGAGTGGTTCCTTGTTTGATAAACAGTGTTCCCACCTGAGCTAAAAGGGTGCTTGGTATGAATGTTGCCAACAAAACGGGGATCATCTTCACCATCTGCTTGGTTTCTTCGACTTGGGTCACTGGACACAACATCCATGGTGAGTTTGACCCGCTCCTTACGGCTGCTTTGTCAAGGAATCTACCCAGGAATGATAGCTAGTCAAACATAGCCAAGGTTAAAGAAAGAAAGGGGGACATACGATGTTGAAATAGATAAAAGCAACCTTAATGAAGGGGTGTATTCAATTCTGAATTTCTTAGATTTTGTGTACTCTTCCAAGCTAAGCTCATGTAGCTCTTTGGGGTCGCTTGGAACAGGCACATTCCACTTCCTGACAGTAGCCACAAGCACTTGGAAAATCGTGGTAAAAGGGCTACCCAAAGCCAATTTGTGTCTGTAATGCGGGGTTCCCACCAAGAACACCAAAACAGAGACCAAGAGACCCGCTGTTGGTAGGCCATAGCCAAGGCTCCATCCCACATTGTCTTGTATGTAGATCAAGAAAGTGTTGGAGAAGAGGGTGCCAAAGAAAATGCTAAACATCCACCAATTGAAAAAGGATAACTTTTGAACCCTTTCCTTGGGCTCGAAGTCATCAAACTGGTCTGCCCCCATAGTGGAAATGTTAGGCTTGGTTCCACCAGTTCCTATTGCGATAATGTATAGTGCACAATAGAATACGCCTTTCTGCAAATCTGAGGCTCTTTTGTTGCAGTCTTCTTCTTTGATCCCATGGCCACATGATGGAGGCCTCAAGGCAGGCACAGAAACTGCTAAGGTCAGGAGTGACATTCCCTGTTTATTCCCACCGTATTAAAATATACTTATTATCTTGATAAATACGCAAATATGTGAATTCAAATGAAAATTTGTCATGTACATCATATTAACGGAAGCCAAACCATTGGAATCTCTTGTCCTTGTCTTCGGAGATCATTACGAGACCATATATTCTTCGTAATTAATGAAGCTGGAATATGCCACAGGAGTCAAATTTATGGATGCTTAAGATTCATCTATAGAATGACGGATCTTCCCAGGAAAAATAATATTAAAAGAGTCCTTGAAATTTAAGGGGGTTTTCAGAGTCGGATACCGGATCGGATTTCGTGTCGGATTATAGTATATTTTATTTTATTACAATTGTCTTAACACTTAGACTAAGGACATAATCATGCATGGGACATGGGCGAGAACGAGTACCATATATGAAACGAAACATGATGAAGAAAACGAAGAAACGGCAAGAAACTGAGCCTTTTAAGGAAAGTTATAAAGGTTTAAGCTTAAAAGTATATTACTGTAAGATAAATGGCTGATGCAATAACAAAAGTCCAGTAGCGACCCAGAAAAGCATCTGCAATGTAAGCCCCTGAAATCGGGGTCATCCACACTGTTCCAACCCAGATGTTGACGTTGTTTGAAGCCTCCACTGTTCCTTCGTGGAGTTTCCTCGACAAGTACAGCACTAGGTTTGATGCTATCCCGTAGTACGCCATCCTCTCAAACACTTCATATCCTGCAATATTCCCATTAAACCATAATTTCAATTTCAGACAGGTTTATCGACAACCAAAACTATGAATGTTTGAAATGAATTGACATCTTTTGGGTTTTCTCTCAAAGACGATGATATATATATAATTACCAACAATGAAAGAACAAGCTCTCCATCTCCCAGTGTTTGATCTCAAGACAGGCCTGCCCTTGAGATCCACACTTCCATCTTCAGTGTACTCATCTCTTCCATCTGCTGCCCCTTTTTCTTCTTCTACCTTTGTCATTGTGAAAGCAAGTGGAGGGCTTAAAGCCTTGGGATCTAATAAAAGATCATGTGACATCTACATACATACAAACTTTATATAGTAACTCCTCTATAAAAATAATATTATTGTGCTAAAGAAATTATTTTAAAGAATTTATTTAATCATAAATAAATTATATTTATAGAAAAACTAGCATATTTAATTTATTAAAATAATGTAGGTTTGTTTACACGTTTGTTTTTCATTTTTGGTATAATCAAGGGTTCATTTCATGTTCCATAAAAGTTGAGCGTTTTAAGATTTGTAATTGTATTTAAAATTCAATTATGAGTTAGCTTAATATTACATTCAACATTCTGATCAATTGAGTTTTAATTCGATTAGCATAAATATTATTACTAATACAAAATAACATGAATTTGAATGCGTTTCAACACATTATCATAAGTTGAGAAAAAATTATAAATAATTTTAAACACTATATTAACAAACAAATATAATTTAGATTTGTTAATAAAAAAAACACACTTTGATTATATATTATTATGTATGTGGTCAATTCCTTGTTTTCCTCGAAAAAAAAAGGGATACAATTCCTTGCTGTACAATATCTTAACAAACAATTTTATAAATAGTAATATCTTGTACTAAAAATTCTTAAATTTTAGTTTATGGAATAGTTATTCTACCAATTATTTCTCTAAGAAATAGTTATTTCAAACTATAGTGTCTTTAAAAAGTACTTCTTACTATTTGGCACAAAACAATAATTTAAAACGAAGTATGTGTCCGGATAGTTCAAAGTCTCGATAGTTTGGCATCCGACCCTTTCATAACTCGTGTGAAGATATTTTGAATTTTCTTGATGGTATTCTATTAAGGATACAACACGCAGTCAATAATGCTTCACCTCATAGATTATATGGAAGTTTAACATTTAACAATATCGAGTTAACCATATCTACTAAAATACGGTTCTTTTTTTCTGCCAAGCCATTTTGTTGTGGAGTATAAGGAGCGGAACACTCATGTACCACACCTTGTTCCTCACAAAATACATTAAATTCATTTGAAAAATATTTACCATCTCTGTCACTATGAAACACTTTTATTTTCTTACTAAACAAATTCTCAACCTAATTTTAAAACGTTGAAACATATTGAAGCCCTATCTTTACTCTTCATGAGATACACATAAATAAATCTAGAGAAGTCGTCTATAAAAGTGATAAAATATTGTTTTCAACCTCTTGTTAGAATTAAATTTAATTCACAAACATTCGAATGAATTAAATCTAACACTTGTAAATTTAAATTCCTTTCACGCTTATTAGGAAATGACTTCTTGGTAGTTTTTGATTGAATACAAATTTCACATTTATCCACAAACTCATCATTACTTAGATTGATATAACCATTCTTTTGCATATATTGTAAAGTTTTGAAATTAAAATGTGCTAAACGTATATGTCGAAAAGGATAAGACTCAACAATATAAGTTGAATATTTGACTTTATTCATATCAATGCTCAACTTGAACATACAATCGTTACAATATTCTTTCTCTCTCTCTCTCTCTCTATATATATATATCACCTTAAAACAAAACAAACTTATCGGATTCCAAGATAATCTTGAACCCTTTGTTACATAGAAGACTCGCGGATACTAAATTTTTTCTCACATCGTGAACATGCAACACATTAGTCAAAGTCAATTTCTTTCCAAATGTGAAGTTGAGTTCCACCGTCCCTTAACCGATTGATAATTGCCAATAACCACTTCCCGATTTACCACTAATTCATAACTCTTGAATTGTTATCGGTCATTACACACATGGACATTAGCTCCAAAGTCAAGCCACCAATTATAGGACTTATCGGTCATGACTATGTTGAGTTCGGTAATCATACCAATCTCCAAACTCTCGATCCCTTCTATAACCATGACCACTAAGTTCATATCCTCCACTATATTAGCTTTGGAAGTTGTGATATATTGCTTCTTTTTGAGAAGTTTACAATCTTTAATGTAGTGTCCTAGATTTTTTTCTTCTTGTCTTGCATTTCATTGGTCTCGAATATGGCCTTTTGCTTACCATTTCGAGAGTTCTTGGACTCGCTCGCATGGTTCACTTTAGAATTTTGGGAAAGATACACTACATCACGTTTCCGAGTTTCCTCTTCAATATGCAAATGCCTAAGTATTTTCTCCACAGTGAAGTCCTCTACCATATGTAGAGGTTTCTTCCGATAATTGTTCCAAAACGAAAGCAACTTCGAGATGATAGCCTCGACTTGTAACAATTTCGGAATAACAATTTTCAAGTCACGAAGCCTGCTTACAAGGACTTGTAGTTCATGGACTTGATCCATGATCAAGATACTATCGAGCATTTGAATTCAAAATATTTCATCATTAAAAATTTATCGGTACCTTGTCGCTCGGTGAGCTTTCCATATTTCCATCAGAGATTACATTGACATGTAGAGATCATACAATCGATCAAACAAGGTGTTGAGAATGTGTACACGACATGTGAAATTGTCTTCCTCGCACTTCTTCTTGAGTTCGGCCACTTTTGCAATTTCTTCAGGATTTGCATTGGGAGTGGGATCCTCCACAGGTTATAGGTTTGGATCCAAAAAGCATGCCACATTCAAGACGGTAAGAAGGAACAACATCTTGTCTTTCCAACGATTGATGTTGAAGCCATCAAATCGATGGAGTTCCACAAACTCTTGGTTCATCACTTTGAATGCGGTGGTAGCCTTCCTCGCCATCTTCAAAATAGTTCTCTTTGATTGTTGGAGATTTTGAGTTGAGAAGATAGATCCGAAGACAATATTGAATTAAAAAGTAGACTTCGAAGCGTGGATGACGCTTTCCAAATAGAACTATTTGCCCCTACACAAAGTTGCTAGAGGGTTAAGATAAAGTCTTCCTGGGATACAACGAAGTTTTTGAATTTCCTTTGATTAGCAAAATCGCGGAATTCCCTAACTCTTACTCTAATTTCTAAAAAATATGATTGATTGTAATGATTTTGTGAGCACCATAAATCCTCTATTTATATGCAGTCAATGGATACAATTTTAAAGAATCACGACCCTTCATGTTGAACATGCTTCTTAGAAGAAATATGTCCCATGAAAATATATTTATTGAATGATAAATCATCACTTTCTAAATTTGAATAAGTGCTCATCAATAATTAAATTTGCAATTTACAATTTCCAGCACAAAATTAATATCTGTAAAAGCTTATGATTCTGTAAATAAAATCTTTTATTTGAAATTGAACTAATTTATACTTCTTTTAGGCTTAGAAAATCTCATGAAATAACTAAATTATAATTATAATAAATTGACATGAATGTTTTCCTTGAAAATGTATCATTACTTATCATATAGAATAAATAACATATTATTTTTTTAATATACAAAATTTTTATTGATAAAATACTAATTTTGTATTTCATTAATAAAGATTGAATCTTTAATATCGAAGAAAATTAAGAATGAATATTTTTCTCGCCGTTATCAATCAGCTTAGCAAGGCACAGCCGCTTTTACCTTACATGGCCAAAACACATCATATGCTAAATAGTAATAAATTTGTATTAAGAAATATGGTTAATTATGAGAAAAGATTGTACGAAATTATGATTTCACATCATTTCTATCTCTTTTTAATAGAAGAATGACAAATCATATTTTTTTCTCTTGATTTTCAGTTTTTTCCTCTTGAAAAATTCAAATTCAACTAAAAATATTAAAAATTAGGAGGAAAAATCTAACTTGTCATTTCCCTATTGGAAAGAGATAAAAATGACATGAAATCACAGTTTTATATAATCCTTTCTCGGTCAACTACACGTCACTAATCTACTAGTATATTTATGTTTTGGTCGTTCAACTTCAAAAATTTACAAATTGGTCATTAAACTATTCAAAAATTTTAATTTAAGTCTCTGAGCTATTAAAGTCGTTATTGTATGGTTATTTTTATTTGCATTGTTTGCATAAACTGAAATTTCTTCTACTCCTCTTTCATAGTTCAGTTTTTTTCATGAAATAATTTTGAACATCACTACCTTACAAACCAAAATTTAAACAACTTTCTACTTCGATCTAAAAAACTATCCATTAGATTAATTTTGATTTAAGTTATGTTATTCTACTTTTCAATGGATATTGATCCATCGTACTGATCGTCAAATCGTTTGAAACTCAATAGCTAAATTTAAAAAAAAAAAAAAAACTTAATAACTTTTCGAATAATTTTAAATGATTAAACATAAATTTACCAATAATTTAATTATCTTGATATCTAAGAAATAATATTTATTCATTCTTTTCTTGATAAATTCTTTTGTTACATCTTTCTTTTCATTAGCTTTTTAAATGAAAGATTAAATTGTCTCTATTAGAAAAACCTTAAATTATGTTAAGCTATAATAGATTGTTATATGTTTTTATCGTTTATTTTTATGTAAAAAATTAATTGTGGTTAGCAATAACAACAAATTTCTATGAAATATTCTTATTGAATATTATCAATATTAACTTCATATGCCACTTTTATCAATATTAACTACATATGCCACTTTTATTATTATTTTTTTCTCTTTTGGTTTCCTCCCTCTTGTCCTTGTGTTTTAGGTGAAAGATTCCATTCTCTCTATAAGCATTTATGATGTTAGATTTATAGAATTATTACATAAAAATTATTTGACATTAGTAATTTTACTCATTCATTGAATCCCGTATGTTAACTTGATGGTGAAGGGTGTTTCTTGTTTCAGATGTAGTTTGAGTTTGAATCATGACAGTCACGTTATTGTTAGAGCTTTGCCCTCCTCTTATAAATCACCAAAAATCGCCCATTTATTGAATACTATAAATATCATATTTCTCTTGATTTAGATCTCAATTTTTTTATAAAATATTGCCAATGATCAAGCTGTTTGAATCGAATTTATCAACAATCAAATTGGTTGAATTGAAAACTAAACGAAGTATCAGTTAAAAAAGTGATAAAAATTAGTTAATTCAAAAATTGATATAACTGCTGAAGGACAAGCTTCATCAACACAACAAAAGCTTCAACTTCAGCATCAATGAATATTATGACACGTTGACAAATAGCTCTGTCACAACTCAAGCACAACATATCACGAGTGATTGCAAGCATTTAATACAATAAGAAAATCAACTCTGGATGGTCCAAAACAGCGAGCATAAATCGTCAAAAAAATCGAGCATCGACCAAACTAGAGAGGACGACGACAAAACCAATCCTAAAATTGCTCGCAAAAAAAAAAAGACTACATGCATAAACAAGACTAAAAAGCGTACTACAAGAGTAGACAAAAATTTCTAAAAGTGAAGACTTATTAAACAATAGAAAAACAAGCAAAAACATATGAAATTTAAGACAACACGAATCCAAACCGACTTATAAAATTATTTATTATTCTGAAATACTCTTAAAACATAAATAGATTAAGAAGTCAATAAAAAACTACTCATTTTCTAAAACAAACTAGTTGGAGGAAAAAAAAATTAAGCGTATTAAATCTTTATAACTTGATTTTAAACTCTTTGGCTTTTAAACACACCTTTAAATATAACTAATTTTGGATCCACTTCCGTTTTAACTTTAAAGCCCAATTTTAATTATCTTTTATTTTAATATTTTGATTTTGAGTTAAAGTCCAATTTTGGGTAATGGTTGAAGCTCCTTTTTGTTTGAGTATTATGAGCCTCAAATTTTTAGGCTCTAGGCCCATTAAATCAGTGGATTGGATCATATATTTCCTTTTATTTTATATAGTTTTTATTTCTATTTTATTATTTAAGGTTATCTTAATGTAATTATTTATCATTTAAGAAAATGAGTTAAAATATTTTTAAAATCGAATCAATAATTAAATCGATTAAATCATCAATTTTTTATTTCACCCATTAGATTATTGGTTTAATTGATTGACAAATTAGATCGTGTTTTTGTTAGTTCGGAATGGATAGACGTTTTAATGTAATTAGTTCTCATTTTATTGTGATCTTGTGGAGGTCTCTCTATCAAGATTTGACTTCTCTTGGGAGAAGATTCGGGGCTCGGATGGCTTTGTGATGGAAAATTTAGACCGTGCTTTTGTTAGTTCGGAATGGATAGGTATCTTCCTTTTTTTCAAGTTGTACCTTTTAGTTGGTGTCACGTTCGGTTGCTGTCATATTAATCTAATTGTTAATTTGTCTTTTCTTATTTGAAGAACTGACCGTTTCATGTTTGAGAAAGCTTGGATGGTAGAGGAGGGTTTAGGAATATATTATATATCATTCTTATTTTTACGTGACTGCTGCTGTATAAATATTATATATACTACGGAGGATGCATGATCAGTTACAGACTTTCTCATGCATACCTGAACCATATTCAATCCGTTTAGGATAGGCAAATTTAGGTGTCATATCCATTCTACTCGCATCACTGCAACTGGTGGTTCCTCAAGACTCATCGAATCTTTAGCACTGCTCTCCAAGTATGTGGAGTAAGTTGGTGGTCTGCAATCAATAATGGCACTACAACAATTTCCAAACTAATCACCTTCCCAAGAAATATCATGGCTATTGCTAGTCTAGTCTCCATGGAAGTCTTGGTTAAAACTGCATTTCCTAATCACCTTCCCAAGTCAATTTCATGGCTATTTCTAGTCTAGTCCTCATGGAAGTATTGAAATCTTTTGTATTAATTATATAATTAAGTATTGAAAGATCAAATGACAGCAATGCAGAGGAAGACCTGGAAATTTTGACGCATGGAATGTAAATGCCTATGAGAACGCATTTTCATTTCAGATTTTACAAACTAAAACCTACACTTGAAAGCATGTCATCAACCTTTCCAAATCCAGGTCTTGTTCTTCTCTTTAACGTTGTTTTGTTTTCTTTGCTTCCATTGAAGACCACGTCTTCAATACAAACACAAGCAGAAGCACTCCTCCAATGGAAGAGCAGCTCGTCTTTTTCGCCACCTTCTCTCGATTCTGGGTCCCTCTCCAATCTCAACAATCTTTGCAACTGGACTTCCATTACCTGCGGTGGTGCCACTGGGGCAGTCTCCCAAATTGACCTCTCCTATGGATACCTATCTGGTTCCATTGCTCGCTTCAACTTCACTCCATTTGCCAATCTCACTCTCTTTAACCTCAACAGCAACAACATTGATGGGTCGATTCCAGTCGCTATCGGTACTCTGTCGAAGCTTGTTGTCTTGGATTTTTAAGCAACAATTCTTTTTCAAGGAAACATGTGGGGGGATATAGGGAATCTGACTGAGCTTCAATACCTGAGTCTATTCAACAACAGCCTCAATGGTACCATTCCTCCTCAAGTTAGCAATCTCCTCAAGTTAAGGTACCTTGACCTTGGATTCAACTACTTTGTTGATCCTGATTCATTCGATTTCTCCGCCGTGCCTTTATTGATACACCTTGGTTTAGCTTACGATGAATTTGAATTGGAATTCCCTCGATTTATACTCAACTGCCATAACCTTACTTTCCTGGACTTGTCAGTGAATAGGTTGAGTGGTTCAATACCAGAATCATTGTACACCAAACTAAGGAAGATGTCAAAATGGTGCAAATATCTTGGCTTTTCTTCAAAAATGACCCAAAATATTTGATTAATTATGAAAATGACCCACCTATGAAATCATGTATGAAAATGACCTTGAACCTCGGTGTCGTCATTTCTATTGGCTGCACCACCCTTTATAACGGGTCAATCATTAGCTGGTTTAATAAAAAAAATATTTTTTTGGGTGTCATTGTTATCATTGACGACACCCATAATATTTTTTTGATGAATTACAAGGGAGAATAAAATCCTAACAACAACACGACTAGCGCAACTCGAACTCTAACCACACTTGAAGTAATAAACACCTTTAATCATCATACCAACTTACAAGATTCAAAAAAAAAATAATATTTTAACAGGTGTCATCATTGGCATTGGTGATACTTATGTTTTTTTTAATGTGTCAGAAAATGTGATGAGGGCAAGTAAAAAGATTTTTGTGCCATCATTTTACCCTCGACGACACACATCTGATATATATATATATTTTTTAAAAACGAGGCTGAAATGGAAAAAAAAAAAAGAGATAGAATCGAAACCTCAGAGGAGATAGGTTTTGCAATGGATGAAATAGTGACAAGGTGAATTGTTGGTTGAGTGGAGCAAAGAAAGGAGATCGGGTAGCAATGGGTTGATCGGATCATATGAAGGGACGTTGACTTGCTCGTGAAATGAGATTTAGAGTTGGGTTATTAAATCTTTAAATAAGAAAAAGAGATAAAAGAGGAGAAAAGAGGAATCTTTAAAAAAGAGAACGAAATAAATAAAAAAATGAAGATAAGAAAAAACTAACGATGAAGGATGAGAGAGGGTAATGATGATAAAGGAGGGAGGGAAAGAGCAAAAAGTTAAGGAGAAGAAAGAGGAGATGAATACAACAGAGAGAAAATAAAAAGGTAAATAACAATTAATTAATAAAAAAATGAAAGTTGCTAATAGTTGACAATTAATTAATACATATACTTCTCCATTTTCTTTCTTCCAAAGGTGCATATAAAGGATTTAAATAGCAGTCGGGTAATGGGATAGCGGTCGTTATATAACGGTAACGGTATCATCCGGAACTACTATTATCGTAAATAACGGTGTGAAGCGAAATCACACCAATAGCGGTGGATCACGTTCGTAATTTAACGGGTAACGGTCAATTACAGTAATAGCGGACCACTATTCCTGTTATTGTTTCGTTACACAAAAAATTTTAAAAATAAGAATATAATTTAAATTATATCATTTTATCTATTTAATGATTTTAGTTAATATAAAATTCACGACTGCGATACCCACAATGACCGCAATAACATCCATTATGTCTGCAATCGCGATAAACACAACATGATCGAAAACGCGGCTACAATCGCAATTTAAATCCCTAGTGCATCTCTTTCCCTCCCCTTTGCTTTAACTTTAGGTTTTTTTTTCTTCCTCTTCTTTCTTTGTTACATTCATCACCTCTTTCTTCTCCTTTCTTTCAATCGTTTTCCTTTTCTTTGGTTCTAGGCTTTTCTTTCAATTTTTTTTTACTTTCTTTCCATTATTTCATGGAAGATCAAGCTGATTCAAGTTACAGAGAAGTTACAGCATTCAACATGTATTTTATTCTTGGAACCTTCATTCTTCGTTCATTGTTTCTACTTCCCTTCTACTTTTCTCTTTAGCTTTGCTCCTTTCTTTGTAATCGAACCTATATCGGATTTTTAGGGTTTTAAACAACCATAAATGATGTAATTTTAAGTTTCAAGTGTAAATTTTTTTTATTAAATTAATCTTTTCTTCCAATGACAATGATAATAAAAAAAGTTCAAATTCTTTTAAAAAAATATTTTTTTCGGACGGGTGCCGTCAAGAACAACAATGACACCAAAATCATTATTTAAAAAAAATTTTGTGTTGACGTTGTCACTGGTGGCACCTATTAAAAAAAAAAATTTCAGAGAATATAGATATTTTAAACTGGTGGGTACATGTTTTTATACTGATGCCACCAATATCAACGGCTGCACCCAAAGAAATCATTTTTTATTTTCACAAGCCAAATATTAGGTGATTTTGATGGGTGATGTCATCAATGGCAATAATGACACCGAAATTTACTATTTAAAACGGATCATTTACATACATAATTTTTAGAATAGATTATTTTCTTAAATAATAATAAAAATTGGGTCATTTTATAAAAAAATTCAAATATCTTTGTTAACGCAAAGTTTCTGTCTCTTTTGACTATTTATTATATTGATTCAAAATCTTGAAAGCATATGTACATGAAAATGTTAAACTTAGACCAAATGAAGTAGGAAAAAAAATACTTAGAAACCAAAAAATTTTGATTTAAAAATGAAATGAAATTGAAGCTTAAAAGGGTTAGAGCTTTCAGTGACACTAAGGAGTTATGAAGCCATGCTTGATGAGAGGTTGTATAAGAGAAGCCTTCGAGAAGAAGGAATACGAAAAACACAATTTGAGAATACAAAGAAACTATAAACGAATATTCATATAGTGACGAAGTCAATGAGATTGCAATAAATTTGTTCATGTGTCGGGTTGAGTTTCACTTGAAAATGAAAGGGTTTGAATAAAAATATAGACTCGAAAAATGAGCTTAGATAAAAAAAATAAGACTCATTTTCTAAATGAGTCGGTCTCGAGTAAGCTTTTAACTTAATATAATATTTGGTACTTAAACTTGATAATTTTTTCTAATTTGGTACTTAAACTTAATATTTTTTTTTTAAGTTGGTACTTAAAACTTTTTTGAGTCCAATTTGATATTTAAACTTGACTCCTTTTTCTTAATTTGGTATCTAATATTTTATCTAATATTAATTCCTTAAATATAGCTCAATACCTATTTTTAATATGAATTTTCTCTAAAACAGACAATATTTTTTAACGCAATCTATATTATTTGTCTGCAAATTGTAATTCTGCCATTTTAGAGCCAGGAGAAAAGATCACTTGTCATTTTGGATGCACCCGCCATGCTTACTAACTCATCGATTGATCAGCAAAATGATTGCGAAACTATTGCCCAAGATGATGTGATACAGTCCTCCTGTGAAGATGGTAATAACTTCCAAGAGAATCAGATTCTAGAGGCATGTAATTGCCTTTTCTCTGTGGAGGGACAACTTTTAGAAGATCGAGGGACAACATTTTGATGATATTGACAGTTGTGCAGACGTTGGTCCCAGAGACAAAATTGTTATACGAGCAGTGGAAGGTCCTGATCTGTCTCAGGTGCAAACATATGAACCAAATGACGACTGTGCTGCTGGAGGTAATGAGATGTCTAATGGGTCTTTTCGGAAAGATGTATGCCTGCAGTCCTTCGATGGTGGTCTTTCATTCGATAGCTGCAAAGCTAACCTTTTCACTTCTGCAGAAACTAGCAATTCTGCAGTAATTGAGAATTTAAATAAACCTCCTGAGCTTCAAAGTGATGTCACTGTTATGCCAGAGCAAGGCAAATTTGGATTGTCTACTACTGATGAAATATCTAGCCATATCAAGATTACGCCGTCAGATGACAACCGTGATGCTTGTAATGATATGATCAGGCCTGATAATGAACAAAGTGGCCAAGTAACCACTTTGAATGTTGAGTTGTCTTCATTGAGTGAAGATCAAATTTCTGGAGCAGGAAATTGGTGCAAGTCACAAGCATTTTGTTCGTTGGATGAGGAACCAACATCCTCTATCAACACAAGTCATATTTCTTCAAATGGAAGTTTATTACAGGAAGAAGTCAACAGACTGGAGAATGATGTGCCAGACGAATTAAACAGTTCAGCAATCCCTGTGGAAGCTAAGGGTACAACTTCGGTGTAAGCATCATACCTAGATCAATCTTTATCCACATTTTCCCCTATCTTTAATCATAGTTTCAGTGAACTCCTATGCTTTTTGAGAAATTTTGAGGTGTCATCATTTCAAAAAGATGCTCAAGTCTAGCCTGTTGATGGCAGTGACACGAAACAAGTTGCTCCAGTAGTAAAGCCCCCTTTGAACGCTGTTCCATTTTCAGATGAATGGTTAGCTGCATTTGAAGCTGCTGGAGAGGTAAACTTTTCATAGTCCTGTTATTTTGTGAGGTTGACGCTCCTTCTTCTCTCTCTTTCTCTGATGCAACATTGCCTATCAATTAAGGACAAAAAAAAATCTCTTCCAACCTCGTAAGTTCTAAGTGAACATACAGAATGCGAAGAATTAATTACTGGGCTCGTCCCTATAGATACATTGAGAAATGAAAAAAAATATCATATTTTAGTGCATTAGCGAAAGTAAATCTCAAAAGACAACGGTTTTAACTGATGTTAATTGTACTTTTAATTAGGAAACCTTTATTTGATTTATTACAAATTATATTAGTGTAAAAAAATTAAACTTTTTATATTAATTATATTTCACAAGTCAACTTTTAAATTTAGAAATATAATTGTATTTGTTTATGTCTTGTTTTGAATTAATCCCCCTCTTTTATTATATTGATTGGGAACACTGATTTTTTTTAAATGAAAATATTGACTTTTAACACGTAATTAAGGTAAAAAGAAAATTTACATTGAATAAATAGATATTTTAAATTCATGAATAGACCATATAACATAAATAGTATAAAAATTTATGTAAATATGAAAAAAGTTGATCAATAATATAGTTTTCAAAATTTAAATTTATTTCTCACTTTGAAAGTGCATTGCATTCAGATCTTGTTAGTGGATAGTAATAAAAATTTCATTTTAACATTTACCATTAAAAATATTCAATATAAATATTTTATATCGACATATATTTTTTTTACTATTCAAAAAATATATATATATGTTTAGAATAACCGGGCTATTATTGATGGTAGTAAAAACACAGGACCCAAGCCCGAAATAGAAGAAGCCCAGTAATCCACAACCTTCTTGATTATTTATTATTTTTATTTTTATTTTTATTTTATCAACAACGGTCAAAAGATTTTCTTGATTTCTTTCTTTAAATGTAGTTCAATCTCTTCAAGTCTCACTCTGTTCTTTTGGTTTTGGTTTTGTTTTTGCTTTTTGCCTCCTATTTAATAATCTCTGTTTGTTTAATCCAGTTGGACGCCATGGCATTTCCTACAAAAGAGCTTACTCTTAAACAACTTCAACAATTTCACAACATCGATTGCATGGCTTATTCTAGACTGGTTTTAACCCTCCATTTCGACCCTCTCCCCTCCATGAATATCGTTGCCTTTTGGAATTTTCTTGAAAGAATCGGCTTCAAACACTTCGTTCACAACCTTCTACATTTCTCCTATCCCCTGATTCTTTCTTTAGCCAAAGAGACCCTCGTCTGCTTGGAATGCTTGTTTTGTTCTCCGCAAGAAATCTTCCCTTGGGTCCATCTCGATTTTCCGGAGATGAACAAACTTGTTGGTAAAGAAATCTTGCTGGGTTTTCTTTTCAAAAACAGGGAAATTGTAAAGAGGATGATTGAGGACTTCGTCAAGGACGTGTGCCAAGTAGCGTTTATGGATATAGTTGAAGGAAACTTGGATTGCAAGCAATCTTCAACCCCTGACTCTGAGTTGGATTCTCCAACTTCTGATGATGGGGGAGACAATGGTGAGCTTTCGACAGATGATGGTAAGGCCAGAGTTGATCCAGAAGACAGATCATTGTTTATGACATTCTCTAGGAGACATCCGGTTTCAAACCAAGCACTTCATCGTTTCATTGTGGGGAAATACGGCAAATGTGTGGAGGCAATCTATATGGATAAAAACCCAAAGCGCTTGTTTGCTTGTGTTGTCTTAAGGTCACACTCTGACATGTCCAGGATTCTTGGGGGTCAGAAACTGGTGAAGCTCTTCATTAATGGCAAACAAGTTAGGGTTCAAAGATTTGTCCCCAAATGTAGGAAATAGTCCCAACCCACAACCAAACTAACAGGTTAGCACTAGCTTTGTCCCCGGAGGTGAAATCATTACTACGTTGTTGTACTAAATTAGTCATTGCCTTTAAACACTGATAACTGATTTGTTGTTTTATGACAAGGTTTTTAGGAAGGAAAAAAAAAACACAAAATCAAGAACATTCTTTTGTTGTAGATTGTCTGTCTGTTTGTGTGGTCATAAATTAGTGGGAATTGACCAGTTTTGTATCAGACAAATAGTTATATAGTAACAATGGTCATAAATTAGTGGGAATTGATCAGTTTTGTATCAGACAAATAGTTATATAGTAACAATTTTATGTTCCATATTGTATCTGTTTCTTTAATTGAGCAGTAATGGGAATAATATACGATAAATCCCTAAGCTACTAATAATAATGGTCCAAAATATGGTGGATTGGAGGTAATTTCACAATGAGATTGATGATGGGTGTTGAGTGCATGGATCCTATTGCCATTGGGGCTTTGAACATCACATTGCTAAATTGCCCTTTGCCTGCTACATTTCATTCTGGTTCATCTCTGCCATTCCAATTCATACAAGGATTGATTATTCACTACACTTTGTGGTATGGTGAACATTTTTTTAATTTCAAAAATGTAAAATTCAATAGATTAAGGTTTGAATTCATCCAACTCTTTTATTATATTGATTGGGAATATTGACTTTTTTTTAAAATAAAAATGTTGATTTTTAACACTTAATTAAGGTAAAAAAATTTTACATTAAACAAATAGATATTTTAAATTTACGATTAGGCCATATAATATAAAGGCTTAATATAATATTTGGTAACTGAGTTTGTCACTCTTTTTTAATTTGGTATCTAAATTTTTTTTTTCCAATTTGGTACTTGAACTTGACACTTTTCCCTAATTTGGTACCTGAACTTGACTCTTTTTCCTAATTTGATACATAATATTTTTTTTAATATTAGTTCGTTAAACATAGCTCAATACCTATTTTTAACATGAATTTTCTATAAAACAAACAATATTTTTATAGCATAATAAAGAAAATTTCAACACCGTTTTTTTTTTTACATAATTTTTATAATATTTAATAAATTTAGGTACCAAATTGAATCTAAAACAAAGCTTAGATACCAAATTAGAAAAAAAATGTCAAGTTTAGATACCAAATTGGGTCCCAAAAAAATTTAGGTATCAAATTAAAAAAAGTGTCAAGTTCAAGTATCATTGAGTCAAAAAAGTTTATGTACCAAATTAAAAAAAAGTGTCCAGTTCAAGTACCAAATGTTATATTAAGCAAGCTTTTTTTGACCCGAGCCCAACCCATCCCAATTTACAAAACAAAAAAATTGTTATTGTGTTTTTACTATTTTGCCACTATTTTTTTCATTGTTTTGCTATAATATCATTATTATATTGCTATTATTTTGTTGTTATTATTTGGATATTGTATAACTCTTGTTTTATTATTAATTTTACTACTATTTTAGAGGTATTTGATTTCTAAGTTGCATTTATCTTAGTGTTATTTAAGTATTTTTTATTTTAATTTTTTCATTTGTTGGAAAACATTTATTTTAATATTTTTAGTGTATTTGATGTATTATATTTTTAAAATTTATTTTTATATAAAAATAATAATATAAAAAATTAATGAGGGTCGAGTTAGGCTCGAGTTTTAACATTTTTCTTTAGGTTGAGCTTAGGTAAAAATTTAGGCTCATTATTCGTGTTCAACCTGAACCTAGGAAACATGCCTAAACTTTTTATTTGGCACAACCTAGCTCATGGACAACTCTAGATTGTAGGAACCCGGCCTGCCTAAAATAATTTTTTTTTACATTTAAGTCTCTTTATAATTTATAAAATTTTAAATTAGTAATGATAAAATTACACTTTAACTCAAAAAATAATAAAAATTTAATTTAATACTTTAAAAATTATAAAAATATAAATTATTAAAATTGTAATGTTAAATTTTTATTCTGTCCAAAAAAAATTCTGACTTCATCAATGTATTCACATAAACAAGAAAGAAAAAAAATCAACACAAACACTAGAAACTCAAAAAACTACTCAGTGTTCAAACCAAATCCGAACATGCAATAGCTTTAAACCCCAAATTTGTGATCAAAAGGAGAAAATTATTCAAATAAAAAAGATATGATCAACTGTGAAATTATTTATCTAAAAATTGATTAAATTTAAGAGTACCGATCAATTGTACATTCCTCTAATTAACTTTTTTTTTTCTTTTTAATATATTGATGTGATTACATAGTAGTATCTGTTTATACTTTTTTAATTCTTTGACAACGCACACACACCTTGCACACACAGGCACTCGAACTCGAGACCCCTAAGATGAACAACATCCTCTTTTTTATTGAAACCACTTATTGAATTTTCCTCTAATTAGCTCTTATATGTTAGATGAGTGAGCAAAACTATCTTTCTATTGTAACTGAACATTAAATATTTATTTTGAAGTTTATATATAAAATATAATAATAAATTTAATCCACAATATTTATGCATTTATTCAATTTTTTACCGGTCAATAAAATTAGAAGTTTTAAAAATTATGTAAGAAAAACTTTTAAAAACAAAATTTAAAAAATCAATTAATCTTTTTTGAAAATTTAAAAATTATAAACAGAAATTATAAAACTTTTAAAATTATAATTTTTTTATTAAAAAATAACAATTCCTACCTATCGTGGCTTGGCAGCAAGCTCTTGGCAATTACCAGATGATGGATGGGATTTGGTTTAGAAATACAAATGGGCGCGGAGAATTGGCCAATTTCGCCTTTTGACAAATTTGGAAGGTGTAGAATAAGTCGTGTAGCTGCGCATATGTGGGCACTATGTAAAGTCAATTTCGCATGCTTACATGACTGCTGCGCAGCTAAGGCAGCATGGTTGAGAGTCACTCCTACCTTCACAAAATTATCACAGGTTTTTCTCTACAACGCCTGAGGCTGAGGAGATGGAAGTTAGACAATTTTCAGAAGGCTTTTAACATTCAGTTTCCTGATTTTGAGTGGCCTTCTCTGTTGGAGAATATGGAAGAAGCGCAATGAAGTTGTTTTCCAGCAAAGATCACTCCTCCAGTTCCGATGTAGTCTCTTAGCTGGTCTTAGGCAACAACAATCTAAGCTTCTACGGCCAACCAGCCGTCCGTGGGAAGTTCCGTAGTGAAGAGTGCGGGTTGGGTGGGTCAAGGAGCAGTCATGGCACTACCTCGTTGGCATTTGCAGGACGAGGTGCTATCAGAGATTGTGAAGGAAGTTGGATAATAGGCTTTAATCGAGTCTGACAATAGCTTGGAGAAATGGACTGCACTAAGTTATTGCGGAATCTTTGGCCAAAAACAAGAAGTTATTGTGGAAACTGAATGCATTGGAGAAATGAAGATTTTGTTCAAAGTCTGACAATAGCTTCGATGTTGATTGATTGAAAGTTGGGGAATTTTCTATTAAGCTCTAAATTTCTCTTCTGCCAATGGTCTTTTTTGGTTTTCATCTGTACGCTTATAAATTCCAGCATCTGACCAACTATTAGAAGATAAATACAGATATTTATTACTGGTTTTTTATATTGGATTTCTGAAAACAACTGCAAGCAAATACAAAAGCACATGAGGTGGGAAAATGGGTGCATAAAAACTTATTCAGATGAAGTTTTTAAGAGATGTAGTAAATGGAATTTGGCAGCTTGAATGTTCTCTTTGATTCTGGCAAGCCCTTCAAGCTGCTCCATTGATCTCCAACGATTCCCCATATGCGGTACCCTTGATCCATTAATGTTTTCCTCACTTGGGACTTGTATTGTTCCACATGCATGTATTCATCTTCGAAACCCCTTTATTCATTCAATTCAAAAAAAAAAAAATCATTCAAAGAGAAATGTACAGGGAAAAAACACATGAAGACTCAGGTAAGTTGCATTGCATACCTTAAGAAGAGTCTAGACCATCCATGGTATCCAACATTAACGAGGTTATCAACGGTAGGAGATCTAAGGGTTTCTTTCCTTGAAGAGACTAGAAAGATTTTCATCCCTCTATCTTTAATGTCATGGAAGAGCTTGAATGTGTAGTCTAGAGCTGGTGCCTTGCTCTCTTCCATCCATGCCTCCAAAGAAGATGAGTTCACCTTCTCTCCCCTGGTTTTTTTAGTTTCAAATCAACCAGATTCATGTGTAACCAAAACTAGAAGGAATGGAAAATTTAAGACTTACCCAAAACCATGTTTCTTGAAGTAAGGAATGGTGGAGATGAGCGTATCATCGACATCGAAAATCCATGCATCTTTGCCATCACCTTTCAAAGAGCAGCAGCGGCTTAAGTATAGTGTCACTTCCTCGATAGCTCTCTGGCAGTCAGCATCGTACTGTGATGAAGTCATGTACTTCTTGATGTGAGCAACGCATTCTTGGGGCACTACATCGAACTCCCTTATGTTGTTCAGCTCCACATTGATCCTCCAACTTTCACAGTAGTTTTTCAAGCTATCTTGTCTTGCATTGATATTCCATATTGGGTTCAAGATGTTCCAGTCAGCAGCTGCTAGCCCAATGCAGAGGCATGTCAGTGCCAGAATGAGCATCATTTTCCTTGCCATTTTTGCAGAGAGTAGATGAGGAATGAAGAGTGATATGAAATTGGAACGTTGATGGTGGGTAATAAAAGGAAAGAGATCACATGGGAAGGTGGGGTCTGACACTAGGCTGGAACCATGATCCTGTCATGTAGCTATGGAAAATCACATGGAATGATGAGTTATTAAAATGAAAGATAGTAAATTAGTTGAGGGTTAATGGATATAGGGACAAACCCAATGCGATTATGGGAGTCAAGTTATGGTGCCTAAGTCACGTTGTTACCACGTCATGCCATTTAGTTCTCATTGGCATGGATCAGTTTAGAAGGTACATCCATCCTCACTATTTTCTTGGATGCCCTATATGATTGCTGGTCTCTCAATTACTTCAGGGCCAGAAGAATAAAAATATGCCCCCCGCAATTCTTGCCATCAAACACGGCCATGTTTTAGTAATAATAATGACACTACACCTTTATGCTTCACGAGGTGGAACTTCTTTGAAATTATGATATCAACATCTGATGTCTGGAGATGACAATTTGATGCTAACCCAAAGATAATGACCCTTTTTAAATTTTGGATTCTAGCTCAAGCAACTTTATTTATCCATTTTTTTTTTTTTTTTGTTTTCATTCTCAACATTTAACAAAAAGTAGAATTATGCCTCGATAAAAAGAGGAAACACAGTTGATGGTGGAGACGGCCAAATGCCCGTTTCTTTTCATTCTTCCTGACAGGAAAACATATGGTTGGCCAGTAAATAACTTTTCCCCAGCTGCATGTCTCTAAACGGCTTGTTTTCCCTTTTCCCTATTTTTCTTCTCGTTTAAAATTACAGTTTTGAGGGGAAATTATTGGTACATGGTTTGAAGATAATGCCGTCACAGATTCTGAAACTAGTTACCACTGTTATATCATAGCAAATCCAGTGGGAGTGACAGCAGACAACAGTTGAGACCGACAGGAAACCCAATGAACACATAAAATGGCAAAACCTTTATTTACACATCAAGTTGCCCAATAAGACCGAAGATTTATTTGGAGATCAGAGACGACAGTTCATGGTGTTGAACTTAGTGTATTACATGTTCGTGAGGAAACCCATCATCAAAGTTGAGAGAATAGCTGTGGAAGTCATAGCTGAACTGCATGCAGCCTCTTTGCAACCTTATAGCTTTCCTCCACTGGGACTTGAGCTTCAAAATAAACCGCTTCAACGCATATAATTTTGGGCAGCAACAAAGAGTCGGCCTTCTTTCTACCTCGATAAGTTTGACTTCATGCTTATCGTTTGCTATTTTCTTTTCCCACTTCAAGAACTGAACCCTCTTCATGATCTGCATTCTCAGAATTTTCAGTTCTAAGCTTTTAAAGCTAACTTTCACTTTATATCCACTCAAAGTTGAAAGCCCGCAAGTCTAAAAGCAACATGAACAGTAAGATATATAGTTTCAAAGAAAACATTAATTGAGTCTTTTATGCATCTAATTCCCTACCATGAGACGTCACTGTCTAAGATGTTAGATGGCACTTAGCCATTTGTCTAACAATAGATCCACTATCACCTAATGTTTTCCACTTTGCTTTGCCATCATTCCTAGGTCATCCATTGTCTCAACTTCGAGAAAGAACTAGTGATATGATGTCTGAGATGGGCACTTTTTGGATTGAGTGATTAACCTTCCAAAAAGTTGCTAGCGTTTATCATTTCTGGTTTTTCTCTTCTGGTTTACGCATGAGAACTTGCTGCAAATAATCTAAGAAATAAGAAAACAAGAGAGAATAAGAGTAGGTTGGATATGACTAAAAAGTTTATGCCGTCCATGGAAAAGTCTGACCCTTCTAGTGCTGAAAGGAGGAAAAGAGAGAGAAGCAGTGCTCCTTCTAGTGCCTAAGTTTGACCCTATTATTTGCCCCACGAAAATACTTGACTTTATATGGAGAGT